>VZRR01007514.1:525836-763011 GCA_013398015.1 Oreocharis arfaki
AAAAAAAACCCCTCAAAGTCTCCACGAATCCATTAGTAATAAACAATATTTATACAAAGTAGAACCAACACAGACCACCAGAAACCTATTTAACCTGGGCCACTGCCACACACACATACAATTTATAAATATTTCCTCCACCATTTGTATTATTTAAATTCAAAGTGGTGGTAACTCATCACAGTAGTAATTTCAGAAATTTCAGATGCAGCTATAGACGCATGTTTTAATATAAAAGTGTTCATGAAAACCCAACTATTTTTCATTAAAAATGCACACCTTTGCAAAACAGGCTGCCCAGGGAAACTGCAAACTCTGCAGTCCTTGAGTATTTCTAGATTTTGATTGAATGAAACCTGGAGAATCTGATCCAACTTTGAAGTTATTCCTGCTTTGAGTAGGGGTTAATACTGCCTTGCCTCTAGTGGTCCCTTCTAACCAAATTATTCTATCATCCTGAACTTTAAAGGTCTCTAACTGCTCTAACAACAATCAAGTTATTTTCCTCATGGTAACAGTGAGAATCTCTGAAGAACAAAGTGTAAGAAAGTTGTGGTGATCTCACTCTTTCCTTAGCATGGAGAAATGTCATGGAGAAATTTAAAGAACACACTAAAGAATGGAGAGGATACAATGACACCTGTCTGGCAGGAGAAGCTTTACTTGTGGGGTGAATCATTTTATGTGAATGGCCTCCAGTAACCAAGACACCAGTGGGATTTCCCCCTCTTCAAATGATACACTTTACATAAAGTGAACAATAGATTTTTTTTTTTGCAAGATATAATGATTTGAATAATGAATGTCCTATTTCCTCTATGCTCTTTCTCACCTCCTCTGTCCAAGTATTATTATTTCATAAACGAGAAAACACTTCGGGAAGAACTTTTAAATGAAATAAAATAAAATGGGAAAGAGGATATATTCTGTTCATCCATGCTATGCAAAGCATTGAAAGGAGTTCAATTTTGCTATGAATTGAAAAGTCTGACAAAATTCCACAGTGCTCATATCATCAGTGTGGCTACTTCTCCCAAGCTTATGCTTAACTGTTGTTCTCTAAAGCCTCCTAGCAGGCAATATGTGCTTATAAGCCACATTTTTTTTTTCAGTTTGAACATACACTGGCTTCAATATAAAAAGTTCAATAAATAATACAAACAAATTGTATTTATCTGTTGTCACGAATTATAATGAGGACTCACAGCCTGTTTGCCAATGATACACAGATTAGTTACTCCTTCTTCACCATCTATACAAACACTCTGATAAGATCAATGAAATACTAGAACGTGTCTGACACCCTGCAGTGCATAAGAAGCTGTATTTCATGAATGCAGAATTACCAATAGTACTGAAACTACTGATGTTCAACCTTCCACTCAGAAAATAAAAGCAGTGTAATAGTGATATCAATGAAGTAGCAAGGAGTGCAAATTGTGAGTCTCTGCAGATGCCAAGATTCCACTGAAGAAACCATGAAGAAAGATGATGACTTCAGATATCTTTGTAAAATGACTGTCTAGTGAACATTCGTAGTAGAAGCAGCAAAAAGAACATGTACTTGAGGGAAATAAAGAAATAAAAAAGCTGGATTTGCACTTAAATCCCATGAAAAAAAAGAATTAGGAAGCCAGAAGGAAAGAGTCAGATCATATTTCTTTAAAAACAGATTCAATTTCTAATATAACACCAGGTACTTCATCTTCTGCTTTAGTGCAAGAACATAAACCCATGCTGTCTCCAACAAGGACAAGACCCAACTACGAAAACATATGCTATTTCTACCGGTTTTCTGGGGTTATTTCTTAGGCTTTTCCTCGTACCTTTTAAAAACTGCCTCTACTTTCTGCTGAGCCTCCACTCTGTCATTTAATTCCAGACAACAGATATTAATGGAAACTGTACTAAGGATCAGAACTGCAAAGTCATTAATTCATACAGACTCCAGCTTTGAGACAGTATCTTTAAACACCAAGACACTCCACACTTGCAGCCTTGTTGGGCAGATGAGAATGTTAAAAGGCAGAATTCTTGCACTTCTGTATTTTTAGTATCATTGTGCTCCCTCTCCATGTTCAGCTAATTTGGTACTCAACCTGATGATTGACTGAATCCTCACCCAAGTTCATATCACGAATACCACATAATTTACATTTCAAAACATTTAAGAGAATTAAAGACTTGTGGAAAACAAAGCTGTGGATTTGTTAATGTCTATTAATAACATACTTTTACATTACCAGACAAAAGAGATCAAAGTTTAGAAGAGAGGAGAAAAAAACTTTTAAAACTTAAATATGAAAATTTTTTCAAACCACAAATCGTTAACACGTGTCGACTTGAAAGTCCTATTTTCGTTTACACTTTCAACACAGTATTTGCCAGCTAGTTCTTCCTTCATTTTTTGAATATGACCCAAGTTCATAGTTGCACGTTTTCCTAGTTAATGGTCCCACCAACACCTACAGCCAAATTCAACTGGCAGGCATGCGCACAAGAAACTGATTTTTTTTTTTTAAAATCAACTTCTATCAAATGTAAACTTCTGAATGTTGAAGTTGCACACACAATCATCTCACCATGTTAATTATATAGCTGTAGCAGATGTGTTACAATGGAAAATTAACCACAGAGGGCAGTATTATAGATGAAAATTCTGGCTTTGGGAAATCCCCACCCCAGCCCAGCAGCGCTGCCTGGCGGGGGCAGAGGCTCTGGGGGCAGTTCCCACCTGGAAGCTGGTCCCTTTTCCCAACCCTATCCCTCAGTATAAATGCTCCTAATCACAACCCCAAACGTTTTGAATTCACAGGAATACAAGTTTTCAAAGAGTTTACGGTGAGAACCTCAGTGATTGCACAGCCCTCAGCTCGGGAGTATTCTATGCCCTGAATATGTTATTAGCTGGGTTTTCTTCCCTTTGCAAGACAAAGGCCTCATTTTGTCCTTTGCATTTTGTAATAAAAGCCTTTTTTTTTTCATACTTTCAGAAAGCTTAACTGATCTTGGCAGTTTGAGGATTTTATTAAAATCTGCACCAGAATTAAGTTTATATTTCAGGATGGCAGAAACCCAGCAAACTGAACTATTGTAATTGTTTCTTAGTTTTGAGCCTATTTTAAATGAACACTTTCTATTTGTTCTGCAGCCTCACATTTTCAAGTGCTATCAGCAGTGTTTCACACCAAGATAAGAAAAGAAGAAGAAATGAATGTGGCTGAAGAATACATCTGCGCTACCAGATTCTGCAAATTAAAGGAGGTTAGAGTTCAAATGAATGACAGTTTATTAAAAATGCCCTGGAGCAGCCTTAATTCCAGATTGGATTCGGCTCAGTACAACTCAGGCTAACATAATACTGTTCCAGTTTGTGGGAATGAAGAGGGGGAGGGACACTTGCATGTTTTCTCAGCTCAAATATAATATATTTCTGCAGGATGACGAAGAGCTGGCAACATTCCAGCAGTCGAGGTTAGTACGGTTGGTACTACTACCTTTAAAGGGCTGGCACTTCATTTTGGCAACCATATTGGTGATAAAGACAAGAGTTTTGGATTTCCCTAACTGACTTTTTCAAGTATCAGTAACTAAGCAAAAATTCCATACCTATTTTATTTTAAAACCTAATCCTGTGTTAGCACAGAGATAATTTATGAATTTTACATAGTAAAAGGAAATAAAGAAATCCATCTATTTACTTAGAGATTCCTCTACTCTAATATTAAAATATTAACCATTACATTTTTTTAAAAAGTTTAACAAACAACTGCATTCATTCAATAAAGCCGGATGCATTTTGATAATAAGTCATTCAGTGTAAGAATCCATCCAGTTGTTGTGAAAGGGTTGGGGTTTTTTTCCACTTCCTAAGGAAATGCCTTTTTTCCCCTCTACTCCAAGTTACACACTACATAAATTTCAGTTATCTCCAGCTCTGTGAAGATTAATTTAATAAAAATAATATTTGGGGGTTTTCCCCCAAGATTAAGCATGAGATTGCAAAAAAGGAAAGACTATAATCCTCCAACTTTCTCTTTGTGGCTTTCCTACAAATTTATTTCATTACTGGACTAAGAGAGCATAGAAAACACATTCACAAAGATGAGGGAAAACAGATAAAAGCTTGAATTTGTACACACCAAATATCCCACCTACCAGCTCTTTCACCTCTCAGGCTGGAGACCTCAGCCTTTGACATTAACACATTGCCTGTGCCTCACACGGTGAAGGTGAGTGCCAGGCATGCCAGGATCCTGTGCCAGCAGCTGCTGGCCACGCAGGGAACCAATTTATCTCATGGCTAATTCAATTACACACCTACAGGAGAGCCAGCACCAGCCATGTGGACCTACTGCTTTTAAAATTGCCAGTGCTGCCCTGCAATATGCTTTGTAAATACCTTGTTTCTTTCCTTTCTAATGTGAATTTCTACAGTGTGCAACAGCCTCACAACAGTTTCATTACCAAGGTGTTCTTCACAAAAGCAAATAGACGTAGCAAAGTGTCATACTGAGCTTTGCAAGACATGGAAATAAACTCTTTGTCACCCTCCCCTCTACTCTCTTCCCATCCCATTTGTCATCCATAGACAAATTCCTCACCTCTGACTTCCATCACAGTTCTTAAACCCAGGAAACAGGTCTAACAAAACCAGTCCAGTTATGGAGGCTGATGCTCCTGGACCTTTCCAAACAAAAAAATTAGACACATGTTGTATCTCACAACTTTGGAAATTGTCAGAGAAGAGAAAAGTAACCATAGTCTAGAATGCATAAAAGCTTTAAAATAAACATCATAGGTGAAGGATTTGACAGAATATTAAGCAGAATTTATAAATTCCAGGTTAGTTTTTCAAAACTCACAAAAGACTGGACACACAGGGCCTAGTGACATCAGCCAGCAATGCAGGGGCAGCTCAAAACAGAGCACCAGAAGCACTGGAGCAGCAGTCCCCAGGGAAGGGGCACGTCCTCAGGAACACAACAGCACAGTTATCAAATGGGATGCCAGGCTGCAGAACTTGAAATCGAAAACCTCACTGAGATTACTTCATTACCAAAAGTAGGATTTAAAGTATTTTAATCCTCCTGCTAGGAGCTATGTTAAGAATATGCGAGGTTTGGTTTTATTCAGATAAAGAAGAGACACAGCCTATATAGGGCACCTATTTCCCCATCCAGACCTGCAGGGACCACAGGGAGAAAAGGTTCTCTAGTTTCCTTAGTACTTCCTTGCTGGCTGTCACATGGTGGTTACCAGTCATGTTAATTTATATAAGCACAGTGTTATAACAGAGACATATGCCCATCTCTACATAGAATTATTCTGGAATTTACTGGATTCCCATCGCTTAAAAGAAATAGATATCCTAAGTAAAAGGATTACTAATGATGTGGTCTTTATTAAGTCAATTTAAGATTTTGCAAGACATTTCTGGGAACTGTATTCAAGCGGTTAACTTTTCTGGTTCTGGCAGTTAGAACATTGATCATCTTATTCTAAGCTTCAGTAATTCAATGAAATATAAGACCACAACAATATAATTCTTGGATTCATTATCTGTGATTCAGTTTTGCAATTAATATAGTGATTTTACCTATAACTGAAAAATATAACTAAATAATTTTGGAAAATTCTGGTCATAATCACTTAAATAGAATAACTATCAGTTTAAAAAGCTAAACCAAACCAACAACTAAAAGCAATACCAAATTTTTTAGGTTTTTTTTTAATTAAAGCAAACAAAATCATGATATAAATAGTGGCAACCTCTGTGCTCTAGGGTCAAGTTCCTAGATATGTGAAAACAAAAGCTGTTCTCATGCACAAACAAAAATGATGCTCCCCCTGCACTCCCAGGAATACTGTCATCTATTTAAACAATTGTGAAACACAACTGGCCCCCAGTTACAGTATTCTCAATTAGTTTCAGCTAAAATACACTGTATGGCAACCCACTGACAAAACGTGAATGTGACCTTCAGGAAAACTGAAAAGGATGGGCAAGAGAACAGACACTCCCCGCAGATGCAGCTGAAACGCTTTGTCCCAAATAGAAGCTCTTTCATTAACAGCAAAACACTGCCATATATATGATAAAGAATAAAAACCAGCCCTCAGACCATGTCAATAAAGACACAGTATTTAAAGTGCTGCAAGAATCGGTCAACAAATGTTCTTTTTCCAAGGCAAACTTCATGCCAACAAGGCCTGATTCACACTTGGCCCCATTCAGCTCAGTCACCCAGACATGCACTGTGATGGAAATGAGACTGAGCACCTGAGCAAGTCCACTTTTTACAAAGAAAAAAAAAAAAAAGAAAAGCATGCTTTTATTTTCACATTTAGTTTGAAAATTAGTTTTTCATTGACATATCTTGTTAATTTTCTCCCCTTTTCCACTGAGATTCATCTGAGCAGGTCTGTGATCTTTTTAAGCAGTTGGTAGCCTTAGCTCTGCTCTTACACTTGTTTGTTACTGTCCAAATCTAATCACAAAGGTAGCATGAAAAGTGTTTTATAGTTGTGCAAGCGAAAACAAATTTGATATAATTTATTGAAAAATTACAGAGCTCGACCTGATGTTTTCAGAAGCATTAAAGTAAAATAAATTGAGTTGACTACTGAACATACCCTGATTTCGGTAGGACTCTCAATTGTCCTGCAGGACATAGTATCTGGAAGAGAACCCTTTCGGGCTGAAAACAATTAGGCTGTGTGATTTCGGTGCTGAGTCCTTTCAGATAAACCACGCAAGCAGAGCAGAGCAGCCCCTTAGCTGGTGTTAAAGCCCAGCGCTGTCAGAGCGGCCGCCCTGGGTAATGTCAATAGCACTGCGTATAAAAGGTGACTAAAGTGTGTACAAATGTTGATCTTTGGAGAAGGCATGCCTAGAATCATGCACACATCTACTATTTCATCCACCAGGTCAACTTCTGGGAGAGAGGGCAAACTGGGAGTTTTCTTGCCTAAAGCTGATTCTTAGCACGCTTGCTAGGTTACACTGCACAAAGCTACTTCCCCACTGCTTTTAATCCATAATCCCAATATATTATTAAAGTTAGAAATGCTTCCTTAGAATGTATCCAAACACAGCAGGGATTCACATGGTACGTGTAAAGTCTTACTGCAAACAGGTAGCTCATGTACCTAACAGGTTTTCCACACCCTGAATTGTGCTAACATATTGCGAAATAGCAAGCAAGACTTTATTAACGTGAAAATGTTATTGTATGAAAATGCTTGGATAGTTTTTTATGTGAGAAATCTCAGAAAAAAACAATTTCCTAACAAGGTTTGACACAATGAGTATTAGTAAATAATATTAATAGGCAGCAATATAAAGGTTCATGTAACTGATTGGAAGACATAGCTTCTGCATAAAAAAATTTCGTGCCATCTTTAAAAGTTCTGTGACTTTAAAAGTTCATGTGAGTACTGACTGCCTAAGGAAAACACATCTGTGCTCCTTTCAACACAGATAATATTTCCCTGTTTACTTAATTCTATGGCATTTTCGCTATAAAATTATTTATGTAATATTTTATTGGCTTGGCACACATAAAGAAGTCACAGTGGCATGGACACGCTACATCCTTAAAAACTAAAATTATCGCCAATTGTATACAGCGCAATATCAACTATACCAATAAATTTTTAAAAAGTCAAATGTGTCTACCACGAAAGAGTCAAGTTTTAGCTCTGGCACACCCAGTTATAGATCACTCTTAGTAAGAAAAATTTTAATACTTGTTATAGCAATGGATAGTTACAACATGACTCAAAGTTATTTAGAGCCACAGGGGAAGTACTGGAGAATACATAGAGCAGAACTACAAACAGTTGGATAATTTAATTGTTTCAGATATAGAAAGAACACAAGCAACACAAGTTTACTAATAGGGTAATAATAAATATAATAATTAAATATATAAAGCAACTAAAAATGGCTTTGGAGAGTCATTTCAGGAAGATACCAGTCAATAGGAGAAGAACTGAAGTGCTTATGAGGCTGTCCAGGGTAGGGCAGTCCATGGGACAGTCAGAGAGGCCTGAGGGGAACAACAAAATGTCTGACAACTGGACTCCATTATTAACACATGATAAGCTAGGAATGATCACATGATGGAGCAAAAATATCAACCCAGAATTTGTCAACAGGAATTCCTCCATGAAGGGAGTTCACAGCCAGCGTGTCAATTTTTCAGGGCACTAAAGAGAAATCTTGCTCAAATAATATCTGCCCGTTGATGAATCTATCCCCACGCCTACACAGGAATAATCTCACTGGGTACATCAGTCCCACACCACAGAGCCTCCCTCAACCAACATCCAAGAGAGAAATCCCCTGTGGGTGGAAGAAGCAGGACTGGAGGGGCAGGATGCTGAGCTGAATACAACAACAGCCTCAGGAAACAGAACTTGAGTGAAAAGGGAGCCAGATGGGAGGCGGTGGCACAGGCTCAGCTGCCTCTGGAAGCAGCACTGCCAGCATTTGGCAAAAGCCAAGGGCCAACGGAGCCCTTCAATGCCTCCATGGAGCTGCAGCCACACGAGCTCAGGAGGAAACTGCACAGCAAGTGATCAGGTCCTTACAAGGCTGCACAGCCACAGGAGTGCTGCAGAGGGGCAGAAAGACAAAATACCCAGAACTCTACGCACACACATATTATGCAGAAGAGAAACTGTGTAAGAATGGTTTGCTGTGATTACAGAGGTGAGAAGAAAATCAGCTGGGGGAGAGAGCACCGACAAGCACAGGAAGATAGCCCAAGAAATTCTATCTCTCTGAAAATGGACATTTTTTTCTCAATAGCTATTGGAAGGAAAAGGAAGTAAAAGACTTCGGAACAATGGTTTTATATTAGGTAAGCTCCTGAAAAGTTCATCTCCATCTCTTTGGGAAATTGAGCAGTAGTTAACATTTTTGGGAAAAACAAAGATGCTGAATTACAGAACTTGCACTTTTCCAAGCAACAAAGCCACACAGTGTGGCTATTAGTAAATCAAAACAAAGTTCAATGAGTATACACCAGTCAAGGAAAAGAGCTGCCAGTTAAACCTTTGCCTCATCTAGAATGAAAACAAATATTTCAGTTCTGTCACATCAGTTCGTGAGAATTTGGAACAAGTATAAAAATGCACATACTGTAACTTTGTCTCACAGCTAATGATATACCAACCAAACACATTACCACTGAGTGATGGCCTTTGTTTTGCTAGACTGAAAAAGGGGAGCAGAAGATTGTAATATTTATACCACTCTTCACCTTATTACTGGGCTCTTCCATAGTATCTACCAGGTACAAGAAAATAATAGAAGGAGGCAGCAGAAAATAGTACTTCATTCTCTGAAAGTTGAAATATTCTAACAGACCTTCCCTATGGAAGTTCATTGATTTCCCACATCTCATGAAGCACTTATTGCTCAGCCTGTCTGTGGGTTATATGCTCAAAACCTTGGGTAAGGCAGCCTTCCTCACTCAGTTGTTACAAGCCTTTTTTGCCATGTGCTAGAATAAATACTGAAAAAGAGCCGAAATACTAAATCAGTATTTAGGCTGAGCATTTGCTCTTCCTGAATTGCACTTTACATTCCATTACAAAGGGAAGTCCTGTGAAAGGCAGCCTCATGAGATACAGGAATTCTGTTTACAGGTAATATGAAGAAATTTTCTGTACAGATAAATTAATAATCAGCTAATAATAAGAAAGCTGAGAGAAATTATACAATAAAGCCTTGGCATGAACCATAATAATCCCTCTGTGGAATTTACAAAAGATTTTACTATTGTAACTGTTCTGGTATGGGCATTATTCAGATACCAAAGTAATAGACTTTATAAGCTAGGCTTATATAAAAACATAAGTTTTATACAGCTATGTATTTCTGTAGGCAAAATACATTATACAAAGTTTGATGAGAATAATAGTACTTCTCACCAGATGAAAAAAGGAAAAGTAATCACAGAATCTTTAATTAACATAAGCTGCCTTTTATTCCTCATCTAAAAGTTTTGTTTTCCTTCTAAGTCTCTCAAGTCTCTTCCCATACGAGGGAACATTCAAGAGTGTATAAACAGAAAACATGCAGATCTACAAGCTGATATTATCCACTCTGTTTTGAGGCAAAATATATGGGCGTTAAGACCACAAGCTAAGTGGCAGGACTTATAAAACTTACAGATGGGAAGATTAAACTGGCCTTGATGAGAACTTTATTTTGGATCTGCTTGACCTTTCATGTAAACTAACTCACTTGTCACTGCTCATACTCTGTGTAATAACTCCCATGGGGACCTATATTTTATTATTTTTAAATCCGTCTCTTCCAAAGGCAGGCTTGGTTCTGGAGATCAGAGATGAATCCATACACATCACGTTGTGCATTTGAAGGATTATTTAAGATCTGGAGTCTGTATCCATGGAATACACAATCCCACAAGTGAGGATACATTAAAATATATTAGAGTGCGTTTGAAAACATACATATTTAAACAGTATTTATAAACTAATGCTTGCTTTCTTTTTCAACTTTGTACAGGCTTTTGTCCCACAGAAAAACTTTATTACAGAAGTCTCTGCTATACCCAGCAGTCCTTAAAGGAATCAAATTTGTATTTCACTTGAGCAAGCAGAACTTAGAATACGAACCAAAAGAATTCTTAGATTTATCATGTATTAAATAAGCAGCTATGCAGTATGAACTAAGGTGTAAGTTTTTTAAGGCAGAGAAGCGTTTCCATCCATTTCAAAATGCTTTATACTGCATTTATTCTGTTTCAGATGGGCTATTCATTCCCTCAAATTAGCTCCAGTACCTGCTGCAGTAAACGAATTTTACATTGTATTGATTTGTTTTAAGAAATATTGCTTCCAAAATGTTCAGCAAAGAAAAGGTTATTCTTTCATCTACACTCCAACAAAATTAGTAACCCCAGTAACACAACCGTGTGCTCACAACACACAGTTTCAGTCAGAAAACTGCCTACAGTGGCTGAAATTAAGCACACAGGACTGTTAGAAGCAGGTCATATCGTTATTTATTTTATCCTTTGTATTTCCAATCAGATACAAATATTTTCTAAATGTTTGGGAATGAAGATAGTCTAAATATAATACATTTCTAGTGGAAATAACATTTGCTCCATTCAGGCCTCAGACACTGCTGATGGCAGAACAAGACTGGAATGTGCAGATAATTATCTTTGAGGCTAGTCAACAGCCAGGAAGCCTTCATAATATCACCCTTAAGATCATGCCAGGACATTCCAGTCTGAATCAAGGTTTATTTATTAAGGGATTTAGCACTTTTAGATCCAATATTGCCTGGAAGACCACCAATTTCCATTTCCAAATATCTAATTTCTTCAGTTTCTTGGTGCATACATAAGAGCTTCAAAATCACTTCAGTGAGCACACAGAGATGCACACAAATAACATTAAATTCCTTCCCCTCTCTAAGACTAATTCCACAGGAAACACCTACAAAGCAGAATCTCCACAGAGAGAGAGCTATAGGAGCTTTGAACAATTCTCACTCATTTAGACAACACAGTTTAGACAACTGCAGGTGTTTTTCAAGGAAAGGTTTTGGATTTTTTTTGATCTTGACTGCTATAAAGATACTGAGAAAAATGATGTTGCATACATATAAGATGTGCTTCGAATATTTTTTTATCTAGGAAGAGAGCCTGGCACATAAAACTTCGATGTTTACTTATTTTTCCTTTTAAGAAACATTGTTTACAATGAGTAAATAAAATTTAGTAAAAGTAAAGATCAACCATTCTCTTGTTCTAAGTTGGCTTTTTCAGTCTGGGGTCTTTTTTGTGCTGGTGCCACTTATCTAAAATCTACTGCTCATGACAAGATCAAAAGTAATGGTTTATAATACAACATCTGTTCTGTAAATTCATAGCCTAATCTTACAGAGGGTTTCTATAAATGAACAAAAAAAGATATATAGCCTTTCTACATATAATGGATTTGGTCAACAAAAAACCCAAATAATCACAGTATGATCCTGGTTATCCAAACTTCCCTGCTGTACATGTCTTCCTGTCCAACAGTGACTCCTCATAACACAAACCCGTGAGTCACCCAGACAAATGTGGTGTGATACAAGTTGTTTGAATAAGTGCTATCCTACTGTATTGCACTAGGAATTCAGTTTAATCTGCCATGGTACTTGATGTAATGTTATACAACATTCCAACTCAAGAGCAGGGAAAATTAGCCATTACAAGAGAGTAACCCTCATTGCTATAAATGCACACTAACGTGAAATAATATAAATAATAACTACTATTAACTTACTATGTTATTCCAACACTACCAATCAGGTAGTATTTCATATTCAAAAAGCCAAAATACTGGCAAAGAATGTTTAAAGAAGCTTGCTTTGGTTTGTTTTTATCTACTTTTCCAAGACAGTATTTTTTATATGTCTCTCCTCCACCTTAATCAAGCAGGGTTAGTAATTAAGCTGGCAAAGGGAGGCCCAGAAGATAAAAGATTTCCCAAACCAAATAACATAGGTTTCCTGAACACAGGAAAGAAGATTCAAGTTCCTTATCTTAAAGAACAGAAAACTTCCTCCCTGCCCCCTGCCTTCTCCAAATAGCATTTCAAAGGGAAAAAGAAAAAAATGCCAATTATATGCTATGTCAGGAGGATATATTCTGCTCCCATGTACTGCCCATTGCTTCAGCAGGATAGAAGTAGCAGAGTTAATAAGGATAGCAATCCACTATTATTTTTACTCAGAGTTGTAATTATCAACTAAAACCATTTTCATATTCCCAGCACAGGCTTATGGTTAAAAGCCCACATGGTTCCATATACACTGTAATATCTAAAATGAAAGTCTTGAAAAAACAAAGAACTGAACCAAAGCTAAGCACATTGCTGTCTTTACCAGAGAAGTCAACTCAGAAATAAACACAACTGTTCATGAGAAAGATATTAGAAGCAATAAATTTTCTAGTGATGAGTGTTTTTAGGTGGATAATTTATGTGTGCACTCACTGGTGGCATGACCAGAAACACAGATATCACAGAATGAAAAGGAGAAAAAATAGGGGAAAGTAGAAGATACGGATACATGCTCTACTCGGCTGTTAAAAAAAATAGCAAACTTATATGAAAGACTAGATTGTGACATATTTTCACAAAAGCAAAAACAAAAACGAGCGTTGTTGACTCAAGAATGAACGTTGGCAGGAAGCTGCCATTAAGTCTTCTATAGTTTACACTATATTTTTTCCTTCCAGACGCTGCCAGTGGGAGGTTTTAAAGCAAAATGATATACTGAGAAACTTATGACAAGCATGTCCAAACAAAGTAAAACATATTTTTCACAACATAGTAAACTCTGATAGCTTTAAATCCACGGAGCCAGAGGTAGCCTGAAGACTAATTACAGCAGAATTGTTAACTTGCAAAACCTGTTTAAGGCATTTAGGTATTCTTGACTTGCTTCCAGAAAATATTGTTGTAGCAGGAAGTTACTTCTAAAAAACAAAGTAGAAATAGGAAAAATGTTTTTCATACAAAAAAAAAGGCTGAATAGTAATATGTTTAACAGCTTGATAATGGCAAAAATAGACAAATATGTTAACTATCATCAATTAGAAAATGTACCAGACATAGTAAACAGAATTTTAAAGGATGGAGTCGGTGTGAAACTTGAATAGTTTTTTATTCCTGGAAGCTGTCTTTTCTAAGTCATACTTGGTATTTGTTAACAAAATGATACATGAGGGTGTACCAAAATTTGAGTATATTTAAATGTGTAAATGGAGATCATTACAGTCACACATGCAGTCACTGCTGTAATTTTCATTGTACGACCACATGACTAAGCACCATAAACCTCTAAGAACACAAAAAACCCTTTTCATATATTAAAACAAGTTTATCTGAGCCTGTATAGAACAAAAAGGGAAAGCTTTCAACAACGTAAAGTTGTTGAAAGTGATGCACTTTAAAGGTCCTGCACTTGTCTCACAACAGACCCACACAGTGCTCCAGGCTTGGGGACAGAGTGGCTGGAAAGCTGCTCAGTAGAAAAGGACCTGGGGGTGTTGGTCAACAGCAGCTGAGCCCAGGTGTGCCCAGGTGGCCAAGAAGCCCAGTGGCATCCTGGCAGTGTCAGCAATACTGTGGCCAGCAGGACCAGGGCAGTGACTGTCCCCCCGTACTGGGCACTTGTGATGCCACAGCTCAAATCCTGGGTTCAGTTTTGGGCCCCTCACTACACAAAAGACATTGAGGGGCTGCAGTGTGTCCAGAGAAGGCAACAGAGCCAGGGAAGGGGCTGGAGCACAAGTCTCCTTGGGGGGTAGCTGGGGATGTTTAGCCTGGAGAAAAGAAAGCTGAAGGGGACCTTATCACCCTGCAACACCTGAAAGGAGATTGTAGCCAGGCAAGGGTCAGTCTCTCCTTCCAGTTAACAAGTGACAGGACAAGAGGAAACCAGGACAGGTTTAGACTGCACATTAGAAAATACTTCTTCACCAAAAGCGCTGGCAAGCACTGGAACGGGCTGCCCAGTGCAGTGATGGAGCCACCCTCCCTGAAGGTGTTTAATAAATATGTAGATGTGGCACTAAGGGACATGGGTTAGTGATGGCCTTGGCAGTGCTGGGTAAACAGTGATCTTAGAGGTCTTTTCCAGCCTAAATGATGCTATGATTCTCTGATATGGGATAGACTAATAATCTTGATATGACAGCTGTAAAAGAATACCAGGATCAGATATTATTTTAGCTAATTAACTATATTTTTCAGCTACTCCTCTCACACATAGTCCTAAATGTACTGATGGCATAACACTTACATTCCACATGTATAATTAAGAGTTTAGTCCGTAAATTCTCTGAAGTCATTCTTCTGCTATTACTGAAGTACTTCTTTAAATACATATTGACTAATCTATGGTTTCATACATCAAGTAGACTATTTTTCATATACAGACTTAAATCTGGCTTTAAAAACTGTACGATGAATTGTAAAAACAGTTTAAAGTTATGATTGGCTGATAAAGTGAAACTCTACTCCATTTCACTTGGATTAGTGTGCAGCTGCAAGATATAAATTCTGTGTGAGAAACAGTACATTTTTTAATGCTCTTTGAATTATCATGTTTTTGCAAAATGAAAGACAACTGGTTTCATATGCAGGTAAGAAATATTGGCATAAGGAATGTTATTTGATTTTAACTGAGTCATGTTGCCAGAATGCATGAAACAGCTGCATGAGCTGAGTATCTGCCTGAGGCTACAACTATATTTCCCCCATCTCCTACCACCTGTCTCTGCTAAAGTTACTGGATGCTGGTAGATATCAAACCCCACTGGGATCGTTAACTATCATAATTATTAAATGGATTCTCCACTATCCTATTGCCTTTTCATGTCCAAGTATTTTTTACTAGGTGAGACAGCATTATCCCTTTTCTTCGCAAACTTTTAAAAGAATGTCGTGAATAAACTCACAAACAAAATGACTAAAGCTATACTGAAAGAGCGAGGCTTGCCTCTATTAAGCTTACTCTCTTTGGCACTTCTGTAAATTTATTACATGATTATGCCAAGACCACCAAAAGGCTCTTTTACATCACTCTTTAGCCAAGGGTAGCACTGATCCAACAGTACAATTAACACTGGGATGTTTTCATACTAGCTAGGTACAGGCAATTTTGCCCTAGCAGTAGAAATGACTGATTAAATCTCAGAGCTGTTGAAAACAAAAGCGCTTTTGAGAACCCTTGGAGAACAATCATGATAACAAAACACCAGGGAATGAAAAACATAATTTTGATCTTAAAAAAATACAAAAAAGTAAGAGTGGAGAATTATGGATAAGTCAGTTTTGGTTCTGACACTTACTGGAACAAGTAATCTGCTTCAGACTGTTTTCAGACACCTAGAAGAATGAATATGGAATTCCCAAGCAGCCATATCAAATTAATTTTTTCATATGATAGAGAAATTGGCTTTATTGAAGAACAGGAGTAGCAGTCATATCTGGTAACAAATTTCAGGATATCCACATAACCAAACTAAAGAAAAAATATAAGCCAAATGAAAGTTACCTAACATGGATGCCAAACTAGTTTGGAAGCTGTGGTGAGTTACCAACAGTGCACTGTTAAAACAGAAGGATGCTTTAAAAAATGTAGTTTTGCAGGACCATAGGATATTCAGTTCCTCAATAACCCCAAATACTAAGACTACAAATTTGAAGAAGGAATCAGTAAGAAAAAAAGAATCTTAAAGATATCTTGCCAAACATGAGAACTAAACAGGGAAAAAAAATTACATTATTTAATAGGGAGAAAAGCAAGGTCATTCACTTCAGCAGAATTGATCGACTCCACAAATCCAGGAGGAGGAATAACTGATTAAGAAGTTGTCTTTTTCTACTAAAGAAAATGATCAAGAGACGCTAAGGTGACAAGTCAAGAGTGTCATGTTGTTGCAAAAAACACACTATGGAGAGATGTATATTTAGCAGTAATCTTTCTGTTTTGTTTGGCACTGGCAAGATCTAAGCAGGAGAACTGGATCCAATTTTACCCACTCAAAGATGTGAACAAACTGGAAAGACTACAAAGAAAAGCAACAAGGATAATAAAAAAAACTAGAAGACAAAACCTCTATGGTAAGACTGAAAGAATTATGGTCTATCAATTTCAAGAAGAGCAAACTAAGGAACACGACACGCATTTGCACTTACAGGCTATCACAAAGGATGAGTGAAGTCAATTTACTATGTCCAGTGTGGATAAGACAAGAAATAACTGCCTGGAATCACAGAAAAAGAGACTAAGGTAAGATAATAAATAATGTTTTTTCATACCTGTAGACTATGAAAATAAACATAGTTATTATATATGTCACTAAAAACATGAGAAACTTATCTCAGAAACAACAGTGCTATAATTGATACTCACTTAGCACTATGGATGCACAAAAAGATAGTCTCATCCCTCCTGCACCTGTTTTCTATGCAATTGCAATTTAAAATGTACATGAAACCTGTTTATCTTACTTTCTAGTATAAAATGCTCAAAAGAATCACTAGACAAAACATTCCAGACCTGACAAAAATAATTCTAAAAGAATCTACTCTCCCAGTTAAGAAAGACAAACAAAGCCATCTGCAACAACAAAAGGCAGACTTTCAAGCAGGACTTTTCGCCTTGGAAAATGCACTACTGAAAAAGAAGCAAGAGACTATAAAAGCTATGGAAAAGGTGAACTGGGAACTATTGTTCACTATTTCTCACAGCTGAAGAATTATGGGCACCTAAGGACATTACCAGGCAACAGGCTTGAAAACCACATAAAAGGAAAATCTCTTAATATGACATTTTACGTAGTACAGCTCAAGGATCTGGGGTGATTCTCAACCCCAAAATTAGTGCCCAAAAGTTTTAAATGCTTAACTGATTATAAGTCCTTTGGCTTCTAAACGTGGCAGTATATGTGCTATTTCCAGCTCAAAAGGTCCCTAAAGCCACCCACTGGTAAACCTGAGACGCAATACTGAGGAAAAAACACTCTGCCTAATCTTATCTTTTCATGCACCAATTCTTGTATTATTTTACTTTATTTTTTTTCTGCTGACCAGGACTAAAAAAATTAAGTAGATGTATCTCTTATCTGATCCAGTTCTTATGCTGATGATTCCTTTTTTGAAAACACTGCTGCAACCAACTTTTTCTCAGTCCATCAGGAAGGTGTATTTATGATACTACCCACAGAGGGTAGCTGTGATGCAAAATCACAGAACGAGTTTCCAAGCTGAGGGAACCGACCACAAAAGCTGCAGATTTTAATTAAAGTTCCTGCTGTGCATGGCTTGGAGTCTAAGAGTCATTCTGGGGGAATATCTCAAAACCACACAGGTTGGTGACACAGGTTATACTAATTCAGCCTCGGAGCCTTAGTAATGTAATGTACAACCTTACACGGAATCAGGTTTTAAAAATATATAAATAAAAAAACCACAAACAAACCCAAAACCGCACTGGGTAAAAAGTGCTTAGAGAAATGCAAAAAGACTCGTATCTTGAAGAAAATTTTCAGTCAATTTTTGCATGGAGAGAAAAAACCACTTTTGGCGAGACCATTACAGATCTTAATCAGCTAAGGTTCCAAAACAGAAAAGCAGAAGTCAAATCCCTTTATGTTTCTACTCAAAATCAAGAAAGTCCATCAAAGAGTTAATAACAGTAACTAGAATAAAAGTACAAAAAGCACTTAAGTTTCATGAAAATAAAATAAATATTTAGGAAAGGATAGAATATATTATACATTCAAAAGGACTCACAAGTATGGAGAGGAAAGCGGTTAGTACTGAACACCAAAAGGCACGACAGGGGCTGGATGTTCGTGATCTCCCCACTAACCCGAAGAAGAATGACATGTCTCCTACCCTTCAGGAAAACTTTACTTCTCAGTGGCCAGCTTTGTCTATAAATCAAGTTGTTTATAGAAACGTGTACTAGTTGCTTAAATACAGCTGTGAGGAGATAGATAAGACCCGACAGATATTCTTGGTCCTCTGGTATTCAGTAATGTGGATAGAAGTGCCCTACTGTAAATCACAATATGTTACACTAATGCAATGCACATTTTTCCTTGACAACACTGGAATTTAAAATGTATATATACCATATCATTACATGCATTATTACTTACTGAAGTGTAATGATCACATGAAAATCTCAGGAAACCATTTTTCTCCAAAAGACTCTGTACCCACAGTTCAGATGACTCATGAAACAGAGTCATTTGAGCTGCCATTTTGGATTCTTTCCTTGGAAAGTAAGACACCAGCTAGATTGATTATGGGCCTTGATGTCTAGAGTTTATTCTGGGATTTTACAAGCAATCGGTGACTTACATCATAAAGTTTTCTTCGTGTTCAGGGTATGGTTCGAGGCGTGGGGGAGAAAAACGGGGAAAATGACACCAATTCTTCTCCAGGTACGAAGTTTAGGGCTTTTGTTCAGATTTAAAAGTTGAAAAAAATTTTAAAAGCTCTATAAAAACTAAATTCACTTCACAGACTCTTAAAAAGATCCAAGCATAATATTTTTAGATTTTTCCTGTAGTCCCAGATATTCTAAAACATTTTCATACACATTTCCATGGCGTTTTACAAAGTACAGAGCTAACTGGTAGTATGTTCAAGGTTATAAAACACGGGTCTTAAATTTATTATATTAATCTTCTACTGCCTAAATCTGAAGTTACTGAGCAACAGACTCTATGTACCCACGCAGCAGCCACAGCACATCCTCCTTACTCAGGCATTACCTGGGCACTGAACAGCTCTAGAAGTTCTAAGACAGGGCAGTACCATGTGCCTCCATTTCACTTTTGCAGCCTAAGAACAGCTTCCCTACGGATTCCAGTTCCTTTTCACATTTTCAGCTTTAGCCTGATAATTTCACTGCCTTCAACCAGTATCAATTTTAGGGTCCTGCAGAAAGAAACGGATCATCTTTTCAGTCTTGGGGTCATTCTGGGAACCATAGTTTTCCTCAATTTCATTAAAACATGCATTTTACCTTTCTTACAGGCTACGAAAAAATTCTCTAGGTGCAGATTTCCCCAAAATGCTGTGTAAGAGTACCATTCCTTCTACATCAGTTTTACTGCTGCTTCTGTTGTCACCAGATAATTTTTCATGTAAACATATCTCCTAGATGTTTCTGTTTTGCATAATTAAAGAACCAATGAAATCTGTATGTTGTTCTTTCATTTTAATGGGATAATTTCAATGGATTCAAACTCAGCTCAGTTAAAATTCAGGTCCAAATGTATGCTCACTAAGAGCAGGCGATGCTTAATTCTTTAGTTATAAGAGTTTCCTTGTTTGAGTTGACTGTCTTTAAATGATTTATACATGCTTATCTTTTTTTATCCTAAGGCACATTTTGGCTGTATGTGAAATGGGTCACCCGACTGTGCCTCTTGAGCCACATGTATAGTGGATAGGTCAAATAAAGTTCTCATGCTAGGGTTTCATTACACAATTGATAACAGTGCTTTGCAGGAGGGATACAGCTGGGTAATCTGAATCCCTGGCTGGCAAGGAAAAGAACCAGTTAAAATGATGAGATTGATTTATATGCCAGCTCCATGGATAAAGCAGATTCACTCAGAGAACCCCTGGAGATAGAGTCATTTCCTATTTGGTAAACAAAACCAAGAGCCCATCTTCTACCTCCCTGCTTTTGATATTCCAAGGTGTAAGTCCTGTGGCTGTCATCCATATAATTTTTTGGTCCAAAGGTTTTCAGATTAAGGAATCCGGTCAGGTCTGGTACACAGTCTCACCCACCCTACAGACAAATCTCTATCTCCTTTCTAACATACTATTGCAGCTTTTACTAATAAGTACAATGAGAAAAATTGTCATGGTACATGAAGTGGGAATTCATAATGTCATTTCCATTTCTTCTATTCAGCTGCTGACTTTCTTAGCTAAGTACACTGCCCAGAATTCAGCCCACTATCAAAAGCTGCAGGTTTGTAATTGGTGCCCTAACTAGTGCTTTCAAGAAAAACAGACACTTTCATTGTCTACAGAACAATCATTTCTTTAAGTTAAAAACTAAATAATTTTAGAATTTTCTGTGTTGGTAGCCTGATATTTCATATAACTCCCATGTATTTCTAATATTCCATCTCTCTTCAGAAACTTTTATTCCACTTCGCCCAAGACTACAGCATTACATACTACTATGTAGTACTACATTTCCCATGCACTTTCCAGGGAGTCCTCTCACTGATGAAATGTCTACTAACAGGGCCAAACAGCCCAAACATCCAAAGTGTCAGTCAAAGAGTGCAGAGGCCTTTCACATGTTTATGAATCAAAAAGGCCACATGCAGACAGAACCTTCTCTCTGCTGCCTGTCCCTGGAGAAAAGGATGCTGTGAAGAACATAAAATAAGAGTGGAATATAACTTTTTTTGACACATTCTTCAGCATCAACACGACATCTGTAGAAGAAAAACCTGTAACATCTTCATGGAAAGAAATAACTATACATTCCATAAGCAACAAGCTTTACCCAGCCATATTCCCCCTGCCTACAAATTGCACACATCCCTTGGTGAAAAACTAATCTGGGAAATAACAGAGAGAAGCATCAAAGGGAACACAATTCCAGCTTTTTGTTCTTAGTTATAGCAGAAACCTACTGAGACATTCTGCACACACCTCCAAAATAATAAAACAAACAACAAAACAGGTGGGGGCAAGTGTACACTAAGCCACAGAGTTTTCAACCACAGACAGGTGTAGCATGGAAGAGTCCCTCCCCCAAAACTGTATTGACTTACCATGGGAAGGGAACACAAAAATAGCTGCATTCTG
The DNA here is from genome assembly GCA_013398015.1 of Oreocharis arfaki. Taxonomy (NCBI): domain Eukaryota; kingdom Metazoa; phylum Chordata; class Aves; order Passeriformes; family Paramythiidae; genus Oreocharis; species Oreocharis arfaki. The sequence continues at coordinate 547,245 of VZRR01007514.1, forward strand.
AGGCACTCAGGACACAGTCCTTGCTTTCCAAGTAGCACAAGGCTGGTTATGCAGTATTCAGAATAACAAAACCTCCCTCCCCACGATTCCTGACACACTTTTCAAGGAGCTTTGTCTTCTAGTTCCTCCCCAATTACCCACTATTGCCGTAGTTTACTGTGGTAAAGGTGCTTTCCTAATTTCTTTTTAATGAACTGAAGGTAAATTGTTGCTCAAGAAATAGTAGAGTTCCAAGATGAATTGCAAACCTAATACAAATTCACATTTCTACAACTGAGTAAGTTCAATTTTGGGAAACTCTTCAACAAAGTAACTAATTTCAATCTTCTTTGAAGATGAAAATAATTTTGCCATCTGAAAGTAAGTGAAGAAGGACATAAAAAAATTACAATTTTTAGATAAACACTTGACAGTTCAGCTGAGGATACTAAGTTGTTCCAGTCCACAAAGCCAGCACAAAAAATAAAACTATCGTGAAAGTGCATATATAGTCGCCATATTGTCAGGTCTGAAACTACTTTTTCCAGATAACACCTTCATAATACACACAATAAAATTCTGGAAAACTATGTTTTCAAAATTAACCTCAAGCTCAGCTGTTTTGAGCTGTAATATTTGGCTAAGGTTACATGTGAAGTTTTCAAAACTGTAATTCAAAAATTGGCCAAACTCTGCAAACTTCACGAACACTACCCACCCCCTTTCTTTTTTTTTTTCCTTAAATGACAACCTGAATGTAACCAGGAAAATTTCTAGGCCAAAGGAAAGCTGAAGTGTGATCAGTTTTGTAACCTAATAAATGGGGCCGCAAACATAACTCCTTAATAAAGTGAAGAATAATATGGTTTTGATTTGACCATACAATGTTAAGAAAAAATAATGGGATAGGAATTCGATAGTCTTAACTTCCCAAATCCCATATGGTATGTTTATCATTTACCATATGTATAGTGTCTGATGTGCATATAAAGACTGTGGATTTCAGACACTTTCTCGGATCAGCAGCTTGAACGTATCGCATCCCACAGCTTCACGAGATTCAAATGAGATGCAGAACATGCACCATTTACTGTACAGGCGTGTCTGTCTTCATGGAAAGTGGTATTTACATGACCAGATTTAAGAGATACTTGTTAATAAGTGATAGAAAGAAACAAAACTATTTCCTTTTCCTAAACTGTTCAGTGTTTTGGATGTCTTAATTACGTCATTCTGTAATCTGAAACACACACAAGGAAGGCTAAGTATCTAACATTATCACTTCCACTAAAAAATATTACCAAAATGGACATGAAGACACCTTATCATTGCAGGTGCAACATTTTTGTTCAAATTCTGCTGTAATACAGAAATGAGAGACAAAACCTTCGAGTTCTCTCTTCTCATCTCCTTATGCATGGACAGTAAAAACGCTTTTAGTGAGTACAGAGATTCCTATCCATTAAGACTCAAATAGAAAAGCAGCTCTGGAAAAAAGTGCAAAGAAACAAAGAAAGAGGAAAAAAGAAAACCAGAGTTGTGTGAAACTTGGCTGTCGTGGCACGTATGGTTCATCCAAACCTTTTCTTTGGCTTTGGTTCACATCCCAAATGTTTCTTTGACTTCTGGGCTTGAAGAAAGCCAAAACTCCAAGTGAAACATTGCCAAATTCAACATATTTTTGCAGGTCTAAGGTCAAAACCATGCAAATCCACAAAGTTCCTCCTACCATCATAAAGGAGCCTGAGTTTGCCAAAATGTTCTTTTCTGTCCTGCATAACCTTTTTCACTAAACTCTTCCCAGTAACGTTTAAGATTATAGCCATCAGTACTGCATTTAGTGACATGATTATATGGCTTCATATCATAATGGCTTTCTTATTCTATGACAGTTGTCATTTTTAACATTCTCTTATGAGGTCTGTTTTTAAATACTATCCAGGGTCCTGAGTTTGCAGGGAAGCACAACCAAAGAAACAATCCTTGGTCTTCAAGTAGATGACGCTGGATTTCTTTAAACTATTCGCTCTTTTCTGGACATTTTAAAAACATGAAAAACAGTCTCAATGCAGATTCCTATGGGACTTCTGAAAAATATGATGACTTGTGAACTTATGAGGAATGACTTAATTTTTCAGAAAAGCACTTTGCTTCTTTACCAACATACTATGTTGGTAAATAAGTTGGTCAAGTGCCCACTGACTCTACTTTTTAAAAAACAATTTCTCTTGATTTGTTAAATACTGATATCATATGTGGAGGTAGTTTTCCAAAACTTAAATGGAACTCTTTTTAGAAACAGATGTCACATTAGTCACCCTCCAGTTCTTAGGCAAGTTAGAAACTCATGTGTTTCACCTTTAATTTTCAAGAAGCTTAGCATGAAAACTGCTTGGTACAGAGAGGAACTTGGCCTGACTACAAGCCCACCCTGCGTTTAACAGGAGTTTGAACTTGGTGGCACCTTTCAACCTGAATTATCCCCTGATCCTATGATGATGGCATTGTTAATTTTAGTAACTGTTGTGCAATGTCTTCTGCTGTCACCTCACTCTGTGATACATCTTCCAATACTCTGCCTGTTAAAAGGAGTTCTAGAAGCAGAACCTACCCAGGTTCCTCCTCTGTGAACACCGGAAAAAGAAATATCTTTCTTTTTTTTGACCTTATGACCCTATTTTCTGAAAGTACTCTTTATGTGCCTTGATTATCTTTGGCTCTATAAATTCTCTGGCAGGCTTCCTCCTTCTGACACATTTGAAAATCACCAGTTTGAGTGAATTTCATTACTTATTCCTTATTGTGCCTCACGCATTTCATGGTCCGTCTATTTGTGCTTTTTTTACTTGCCAGGTTTCATGATTCTGGTTTTTTTCAACTAGACAAATTTCAGTTTGGGCAAAGATTTTTTTTTTTCTATTTTTTTTTTTTTAATCGCTTCCTTTATCCTGCTGTTTAACTATGCTGGTTTCCATTTGGTCTTATTAAAGCAGTTTATGATAGGTGGTATCCATTTCCTCTGAGCCAATATAATTTTCTTTAAATAGCCTTCATGATGCCCGTAAAGATTTTATTCCTTTGACTGTCTTTTTTAAACACATTTTGACGTGCAACAGCAATATGGATGCTGAATGTGACTAAGACTGAAAGCCTCAGAAAATGCATGTTCTCTTAAGCAGACTTCCACTGGTTCATATTTCAAATATTAACTCTATGAAGTAGAGATACTGTCCAGAAACACACACGCACTTCTACACTAATGGAAGTAGTCTACATAATTTCTTAAATTCATTCTGGATTCATACTATAGCTGACATATATTATGGACTAGATTTTGTTCAATTACATTAAAAAAGGTAGTAGAAAAGTTCTTTTCTTCCCTTGGGAACACATATTCAGTACTAAATATCTCAAATTTTCTTGCAAATATTGAGCTATTTTTCAGCATCCCTACATTCTGAAAAACATTTATTAGCTCACTGAGTTTATTGCTGATTACACTTTCCTTTAAAGCACAAATGCTATGGTTACATTCTGCCCAATTTACTGACTTTCAATCACTATTTGAAACATCTGGCAACCTGTTTTATACTCAAGAACTAGTTTCGGGAACAATAAATTAGAGGGGGAAAAAATAATTAAGAAAAGAGATGACAAAACAAAACACAGACCCTATCAGAGACACCAGGATCTTCAGAACCTTGCTGGAAGACACAGCTAAGGTCTCTATGCAGGAAGCTATTAGGTGAAGTTCTATATGATAGCTTTCCAGTGTTCTTGTGGTACACTTACTACAGACTGAGAAAAATGAGACAAAAGAGGAGTTCAAGTTGCTTGTTATACTGCTTATAACACTAATTATTTTAGTGTTTATCAGTTTCATAAGAAAAAGGTTAACAAAGCCATCATGTATAAAGGATCACAGCCTACGTTGAAAGCACAAGAGCCAGACAGCAGCCTCGGAGCAATCTTTTCTAATGTCTGCATTAAGAGAAATAATTATATTTGCTAGGACTTGGCAGCCAAATGTTCTTATAAAAGAACACCCAGACAGAAAGGCCAATTTTGACAAGCCTTGCAGCTGACTGCAGAAGGACTTTCTCACAAATTACAATTCCCATCAACAGATCAGATGTAAATGATGAATGACAATGGACTGTTTCCATTTGTACTTGAGACCTGCTTTCTCAATGACCTTTTAAGTTTATTTTTTGTCTGTATGGGGTTTTTAAAAATTATTTTCTCTTCATGTGAGAAATCTTTGTCTGACGAGGCAGTGGCAAAAATCACATTAACTTTACTACAGCCAGGAATTCACCCCATGTGCAGGAAAACACAAAATTCTTTCTTCAAAATGAAGAGACTATAGCACTCATGTGACACACTGTTCGCATTGTTACAGTGTCCCTTTGAAGTCTAAAAAAACAAAGAGGAGGAGGGGATCACAAACACCTGGCTTTTATCTCTGTCATAACTTCTAGATGGCTAAATTACGGTAGCTCTCAGTATGACAAGGGTATGTGACAGCTAAAGAGGAGGTGTAAAATGCTTCTTTCATTCTGCCAATATGCAACTGCGAAAAGAAACATGACTACCTGATGCCAAATAATATCGCTCAAGAAAGCTTTACGCCACTAAAGAAATGCATTTGAGATGGCATTTCTAATTCCTGTCACTAAAATATCATAGAAATACAAAGAATAACTTGAAAAGTATTTTTAAAAGGCAATATAAAAAAAAATCTGTATTCTGTGCATAGTTGTGGGTTTTCAGATTCAAAGTTCACATTTTTATAGTTCATCTACATTAGACTAATATTTTAAAATAAGTTCATTTTTTCACTATTTACAAGTATTAAAGGTGCCATAGAAAAAAGCTCCAATTGTACTAATCAATTTATTTAGTGAAAACATTAGGATTCAACATTATCCCTAATCTGTCAAGCTTTCTCCAAGGTGTTTGTAGAGGAGACTTTGTCAGATGCAGAAAGCTGAACAGATTTTCCCAAGGAAAAGGAGAAATGGAAAAATATAAACAGAAGTAATGGATCAAAGAAATCCTTGTTAAGGACCTTTGCTGTAACTTGAAAGAAGAGCCTTCTATAAAATTTAATGTACTGTACTCCAGTGTTTGTTGTTGAATTATCTGATTATCTTGACAATTCTGCTTAAAAAGACAGCTGCAAATATCAGTACTCTTCTCTTTCTTCATGTGCAGCTATCATTGACCATCCTCTGAGAATCAAGGGACTACTAAAACTGCCTAGTCATTGCAAAATAATTAATATGGTATGTGGTTTCCCTTGTCTTTCATGTGCTAAACAAACTTTTGATCACTCACCGGACCAAAAACTAAATCAACTTCACCTGCACTAAGTACCTCAATCAGTAACAATTCATTAGCAACATTTTTAGTATCATGAGTAGAACATTCTGAGTCAACAGTTCAGGCAAGTAAAGGGAATATTGGGTAGACAAAGTCTGTGCTCCTTAATGGTGCCATCAACCAAGGGACACCTTGCACACGACCTTTATTTCTTATGCCTCAGCTTCATTCAATATATTACTTACACATCTATTCTTTAGATACTCTGAGATCTATTAATAAAGTATGTTTTGCCAAATTTGGGGGTTCTTAGTTAAACACCGATTTTGTTTTTTCTTTTTTTTACCTTTCAATGAAATTTGGCCCTGGAAGTTTCTACTGAAAGCTTCTCAGAGCAAAAATGAGGTTACAACAAATAATTTCAAAGGTAGGAGTGTTCCAGACAAGATGAGATATGAAGGTTCTTCGCCTCCCTTCTCCTTCCAGTCTGTACACAAGGGAGTCTGTAAGTAAGAGTGTATAAGGCTATTATAGAACACTCACGAGAGATAAGTATAAATCTGGCTTATTAACAACCAACCAAAATAGTTCTACCTAGACTTACTCAAGCAGAACTTCTGTTGCTGACCACATGCATTAGTAACAGACTTCCAAATGATCTATGGAGAGTGACAAACAGCAGCAGCTCTTACTGGTTACTAACCAGGTAGATACGAGACCCATTTATGGACCTAGGTAGAAATCTGAGCTTGATGCAAACCACAAGAAGGTTTTTGAAAACCTTTTTACATTTTCATCCAGCCTATCAAGCTTTCAACAAAAAATGTTACAGATCGTGTATAAGTTACAAATGTAAGAAAGAATACGGAGAGAGTTTGCACAGAATTTAGGTAATTGGTTGTGGTTTTAGGACATATTTACTTTCTTGCTTTTTTATATATAGGAAAACAGCTTTTGCTTGCAGTAACTGAAAACAAAAAATCTATAGGTAACATTTTCAAGCAGTGCCTAAATTGGAAAATCTACGCCAATACTAATTTCCATTACACTTCTTTTATATTACAGGGTTAAGCATCTTATATTCATCTTATATTGAAGGCAGCTACACAAATAGGGTCAGACATTTTATTGCAATTTCACTTTGTAGAATTTCAATCTAAGTCTTTACTTTTGTCATTGATTATAATTTATGTAATATAGAGTGTTTAAATACATAATTTAGTAAAATATTAGATGACCTATAACTCAATGTAAAAGTTAAAAATGAGCTATATGTGGAATGCTATATTGGACAGTCATGTGCTGAAATACTAACATCTAGTATAATGAGGTTATTGATGTAGAGTTGACATATAACTTGATTTGCAGATGCCCTACTGACTAACCTTTTGCAACTATATCTCAGTGTAAACCTATGGTAATTATTGCTGGGTAGGGAGAGTTGGTTTAACTGAACTATTTCTTTTGATGCATGTGAATGCAATTGCCCCCTGGAGACTACAGGAGTCCTGCACGTGTGAGTTATTACATATTGAGGGGGAGAAAAAAAAGTTGTATCACATTAAATTTTTTCTGTTTCCTATTGTTGCAGTTTTGTTTTTCCCAACAACAACTTTTCCTTCCAGCACCTTGTCATATACGCCCTTTTTCAACTAACAAAGCACACAGTAGAAATAACTGACTTAATTTAAACATAAAGTACTTGTCAATAACTGCAGTTCACAGATTTCTGAATAACTACAAACCTAGAAGTCCAGGTTTTAGTCTTTGGTAACTTAAGCTAGTGAATTAACATTAAATAGACAACAGAGAAAAACAGTAAATTTCTGACTTAACTGTAAAAACAGAGGAATACGATAAAGTCAGTATTCAGACTGATATGGGATGCCCTACAAGTCTTGGTAATAGTGCAAAAAGTGTATTAAAAATTATACATAATATTCTACTATACTCTGTGCTTGCATAAAACCCCAAAATTAATAGATTGTGATATTTCTAAGAATAAGAATCATGATATTTTATACTTAATCGTATAATGGAATACACTGGTCAAAAGAAAGGACATGACAACTACATAGAACAGTTTTGCTGATGATGCTTTGCCCACTAATTTTTTTTTTTTTTCAAATTATATCTAGTTAGACCAACACAGCACAGAACACTGTGATTTCTGTCAACCCACCATTTCTGTCAATCCACCAATTATGACAAAGAAAAAAAATAAAAGTCACGTGCATCTAGTAGAAACTGTTCTGCAAGTGAGATTTTCACATATTGTCTATGGGGGCATTTTATAACAGGAGTGGTTTTGGCTTCTGGGGATTACACTGCACAATAAAAACAAATGTCAAAGTAAATCCCCCCCAAAAAACCCACTTCTGGTATTGATCCTCAGACCTACCAATCAACCTTCCTGCCCTCTGTAGATTCTCAAATACCTTTCTTCATCTGAAACCTTTTAGAAATATTTTCTTCAACATAATCTTAAACTACTGGCTGAGGTTCAACGCACGTTTCAGCAACACATATGGAATTTATCCACAGCGTACGGAACTTCCACAGGCCAAGGAAGGAAAATTCCTAACTGTCCATCCGTGTTTACAATCCCAATTTTTATTTATATTATGTTGGAAATCCGAAGATAAGTACACTAGCTGTGTCTTCAACAGTTGTACATGTGTTTGAGTGGATTATCCTGACATTTGTAAATGTGCATTTCTAATCTGGTAATAATTTTTTAATATACTGCACTACAGCATTGCAGGTTTACCCATTTTCTTCTATTGCCTTGTCTTCGGTCTGAGTTGTGGGGTTTTTATAGATTCGTTATCAATGAGTACAGAAAAGATTTTCGTTAAATGTCTATTAAAAATTTATGTTCAGCTCCATAAAAACGACCACTCCAAAAAATGCAGTTCCTGCCTTTTACCTAGATATTTACGAGAGAAAAAAAAAAGTTCCCTGAATTATGTGAAGCTTATAATATGCTATACATTTTACTGAAGGCTGGACATTTTTGAGCTTGTAGTCACTACTACACTCTATCTTGGCAAAATCCACCCACAATTAGAGAAGCAGAGAAATGCCAAAGAAGTACCCATGAACACATCACTGCTGCTCACAATTGTGCAATCTCCTAAGTTCTCTCCATTTTCTAGTATGTAACTCTTGCTTTATAAGGGGTGAAACTATCTGATATGTACATGAACACTCATTTTCTCACAAACTGACCAAACTTCAGCTTAACCACTCAAACACAAAATTTTACAGTCCTCAAGGAAACTAGTTTGAAACATGCATACAATAGGAGCATACAATACCATATGCTAGTTTTTAGGCATTAAAATAAAGAGAATTATGTAGATATGTTAGAGAAGACTGGCATAAAATGTTGACTTTCACACTTCTTCATATGTTCATTCATTAACTCAATAGACTATAGAGAGAGAACTGAGCCAAAAAATTTTCAAAAATTGCTTGCAATGGAAATCAACTCACTTGATAAAACATGTTTGCAACAGCTTGGACAAATATATCCAGTCAAAAAAAGAAACCAAACAATTCAGTGTGAAACTTTGGAAACAAAATTGTTGCTGAAATTATTTCAGTGCGGGCTACAATAGTAAAGGGGACATCTACAACATGAGACAATCGCAGTGTTGAATCTTAAATGTCAGATGCATCATTACACTTCTCCTTTAATCATAGAAAAGTTTTGGTAAAAAAAGTTTTTAACTCACTACAACCATAATAGAAATTCATTTCTATTCTGCATTTTTCCCAAACAAGGCCATAGGTACTTTTAAGGGAGAACTTAATTCTCACTGTGGCCTACCATCTTCTGAATTTGTCACTGAACTGGCTCCCACAAACAGCTTACACAGGGACTGAAGGGCTCGGTGCAGCTGACTCTTATGCAGACTTACCAAAAAAGTCAGCTTTTGTTTCGAAATATTCATATCTGATAGCAGAAATCTTAGGGAGAACAATGATCTTCACAAGCATTGCAGGCCACATCTTATCCTTCCTCTTGTCTCTGAACATATTTCAAAAATCTATCCACAGTGTATCTCATCTCTATGTTCTGATTGCTCATATTATTAAGAAAGGAAAATCAAGAGTGGTCACCTCGTTCCCCTCAACCTCTGCCCACAACCAAATGAGAGGTACTGAGCAATTCTGCAATTCCACACATCAGAGCTAGACCACCCCTTACAATTCACACATGCACATTGAAGAAATCACAGGAGTGGTGTAAACACATAAAATCCCTATCTCACCTCTATCTTCCCCCCTACAAAAATTCTTGGCTTTCTACAGACAGAAACACAAGAACCCATAGACACTGAGAATTATTAAAGCTGTCCAGAAAGGTGTAGGTCCACCTTAGGACAGATGCTTAAACTAGAACGTACTTTTGATACAATAGCTCATGATTTTAACCTCTTAAAAGGTTTTCTTTTGTCATGCATATGAATTTCAGCACTATTAATACAAAGCTGTGTGTTTATTCAATGAATTCTCTCCTGCCTTGTGTCAGCTCCATACACTAATGCCTGTCTGCATAGCAGTCAGGACTGCTTCCTCTGTCTCTGCACTGATTACACTGCTCTGTTCATTTTTGTTTGCAAGACTTCATCTCAATCCCTAGCTTCCTCTTTTTATTAATACTACAGTATCAAAGATTTTGAGACAATGCAGTAGGAAATACACTGCATTAAGAGAAGGCAGAGTAAATTCATAGTAATGGCAGATACATCCCTTGTTTAGGCCATGCTATTGTATAAGACACAGAAATAACATATGATGTGCAATATGTTGGGTATATTTTGTAATTTTAGAGTTATCCTGGAGTTGAAAATTCTATGGTGAAGCACACAGTGACAAAGAAAGGAACAAATCCAAGGTTAAGGATTCATGCTGACTAGCTGTGAAATCTCTTGGGAACTATTTTCAGTGATTAAGACATCACAGATATTCGCTTGGCAAGAATCAGAAAGCAGTAATATTAACTAGCCAATTTTTTTATCTCTTTTGACAGGACTTCCTCCTGATCATGTTTTATTCATTACCTAAGACTAAATTTCCAGCCAGTACAAAGCTATTGGAAAACTGGAACTCTTGCCTTGCCTCACTCCATCCCATGAAAAAGCATGACTGACAAGTTGAACTCTCTTTAAAAAGTGAGGTATTTACACCTGGAAAATGTACATGTGTACACAATCTGTTCCACAGTACTGCAGGCACAAACCATTGATCAAGCTGCCTGTATATGATATTTGAAATCAATGAGAACTACACATTGTCTCACTCAAAAACAATATTGCTAGTGAAATATCTCTTTTCCGCATGTGGATTTCCAGCCAAAGAAAACCCAAGCTACCTCAAAGAGAATTGTGACAAATTACCCAAACATTTAAAACATGAGGAGAGTCGAAAACTTTGCCAGCAGATGAACTGGAAGAAAGGGGGGAAACACCCAGAAGCTGTGCAGATCAGGGCAGAACAGGGTATTAAACTTACTGACTTTTGTTCAGGTTCATCCCTGCACTTTTTTTGTGACACGTATGCATTGGACAGTTTGCATAAAATTTCCACAAAGAAGTGTTTCTGGACTTAGATCACTTATTGAATTGATACATTACATCTATGAAAAGCATAATCAGACAAAAGTGTATATTCAAATCCCTTTGAGGCTATGTCATGAGACACGTGGGAATATTATTAGCCCACCCTCTTATTGCTTACTACAGAGAAACAAAAAGACTTTGTTGTTGCTATTACAGCGGATTTGAAAATCAGAATCAAAATCAAATGCACTCAAGTTCTCAATGTTATGCAAATGTTTCCTTTCCCAATTCTACTGAGGTACCAGTGTTATTGGAAGAAACATGCTCCACACAGGAATCAAGAAAAATTAATCTCAGGGAATAAACAAGTCTCACATCTCTAACATTTCAACATCCTGCAAACAGACTCGAAGAATTACACACAAATCTATGACATGATATCTGTATATTTCTTAGCTCAGTGTTTCTCAAAAAGGGTTATCATTTTTAAGACAGACAAAAAAGAGAGAGAAAAATGAAGGCACGTTAGATACACCATTCTCAAAAAAATTCATGATAAAGTGTTCAAGGTCCAGCTCTCCTGCTGTGAAGCTTTATGTAATATATGACCATCATGTCTGGCAAGATTCGCACAGGTCTGCCCTTGATTTGTGCTAGGAAAAAACAGAAAACCTCACAACTATTCTTCATTCCCAAGAATTAATCTGGCTCCCTGATGTTTCCAATTTTACAATGATCCAAAGAAGCCCCCAAAACCACACCTGAAGCATCACTCACAATTACAGATGATAGCTAAGGGAGACCAAAGTGAGCTCCCTCCCCAGGCATCCCAGAGCACTCTCCATCACAGCAGTGGCCCTGGAGTGCTGCGAGATGGGGCCACCAGAGACTCAAACCTGCCTTGCAAGCACTGACCCTGGGAATGAAGAGCTCTGAGAGGCTTTTACCCGAAAAGATTCTGAAGGGTGTCACCAAAACACATGGTGCTACAAGCCTCAGGAACTATCACATACTATTGAAGCTTCCAAGAAACTACAGAGTTCTGAACCTCTTCACAGCCACCAGAGAGCAGCTGAACAGATAAATGGGTACAGCTTCAGTCCCTGCATGAGCTGTACAGAACGGGTGGCACTTGATGGCTTCAGTTTGCCCTGAGCAGCCCCTGAATGGTCCATGGACAATCATACTCACGTTCTTATTCCATCTTTTCCACTGCTTCTGCAAAAGGGACCGAGACTTGGCTGGAGTAAATGTAATTTGACCAGTCTGACTGCTCTTCAATTCTCAGCTGAGCTTATCACAGCCAGCCAACAGCCAGCTTGTCACAGCTAGCCAACAAATACAGCCATTACATCAGGCCAGAGAATTTCAGGATACACTTTTCCCCTAACAGCTCAATACATCATTCACAAATGTAACAAGTACATTGTAGACACAAGCACAGTGTGTTATAAATGCATATAAATGCAGGGTGTTTCCACTAAAAGCAGTAGAAGTTATTATGAACAGTAAGAAAAGGTGGTCAGGTCCTTATGGTTTACTAATATGTTAATTGAACATTTATTCAAATACCAACTAATATTGGTTTTGATTAGCAAATGCATAGTACTCCTAGATTTTTTTTCCAAAGTATATCATGTATCTCACATCATTTGTCTCACCAGAAATGCTACCTCATTTAAATCTTAGATCACTGCTGTTACTTGTTACATGACTCCATGAAGGAGGAAAGGCTTTCTTAATAAACTATGAAAAAAAATTCCTTTCTATGCAAAGGCTAATTGACTGGAGCTTCAGAATTTATTTGGCTTTTCAACCAATCACCTACTTATCAGATTCATATAACAAGACTTGATGCTCGCACTGAGCATTTGTAATTACCTTACATAAAACAAATAAACTGTACCAGTGAAAAACTTTTAAATCAAAATACTTTCCTATCAGCAGAATAAATGTACATGAGAGTCATGTCATCTGCACTGTGACATGACTATTCCATGTCAGAGTATTTACTTTATTTGCAAGATTCACTACAGTGTTTTTGTAGAGCAATTAAACCTCCCAAAATCTTGTAATCCCAGGGAAACCTCGAGCTACCATGCACTCTTCAGCATTAAGAAATGCTTGAGAAGAAACAGACCAAGGAAACGTGGAAATGTTTGACACAGGAAACACAACAACCAGTTGTGGCAGCTGATGGCTGGTGTGGCAGAGAAGGCAGGATTATCCCCACCAGCTATCCAGCAGCACAGACAGCCAAGACTCCCTTTCTCCTGTTGTTCTTGCAGCTACTGGGAATGTAAAGCACCTTCTGATAGGCAGAGGCAGCCAGGATTCTCTCTTTTTCACTTTCCCAGCAGCTCAGCAAGTGAAGGATGAGCCACAACACATACCATATATATATATTACTGAAAGAAGCATGTGGAAGGACATTGTAGTATAAAAATATTGACATTTTGAGGCATAGTAACAAGAAATAACAGTTCTTGTTAATAACTGGTTTTCATAAATGGTTCTTAGTGTATAGATGCTTTACAGGAAGTGAATGGCACAGAAGAACTACACACCAGACAGGGTATTTTCTTTCTAAATTCAAGCCATTCAGCATCACCACCACCATTTGGTAGACCCATTCTCATCTCATGACTAGAAACCTCCAAGTACAGCAGTTACATCAAAGATCCTGAGAATGGCTTCTATTCTTCAGTCATCAACCCACTGTAATAGATTTCCAAAATAATACTGAAAAAATAAGCTTAATTTATTCTCTTTACTGAACCACTGTGATTACAAGTAGCTGCTCAACACTGAAATTTAATTTTGACATATCATACTGTCAGACCAAATCCTTCACAAGCTTTTATTGCTCTACCACCTGCAGTGGAATGCATGGTGATGCAATCAGTATGTAATGACCAAGGCTGTAAAGTAAACATAACACTGCACAGATGCACAAATAATGCATCATTTCCTGAACTTGATTCTGACACAAAGCCTCACCAACACAAGCCTGAAGAGAGATGTGGTGTTAATTTTTCCGTTTTGCATGTAGGAACACATGAGAAATACAACCATATGAAGCATGAGAGGGTCAAATTCCATCCACTGGAAATCTTCCAGAAATGTATTACATTAACCAGATCAAGGCAAAATTGATATTTTGCACTGTAAATTGCCTATAAACACTGGGCATGGAGAAATTTATGTTGTCAACAGAAATCAGCACTTCTCTTCATGGTTTTTCACAGTCAAAGCTCAGAGAATACTTTTTAAGTCAAGCATCAAATTTGTGGCCTTGAATACAAGTGCCCTGGTATGTAATGTATCACTTAAACAGATCAGCTTAAGAAAATTCATTTCTCAACCACCAAAATCAGTAACTCACAAGCTGTAGAAATTCTCCTGGAATAAGTCTCAAAGTCTCTCTGAAATATAGAAGAGATATACAAGAACCTTTTCTTTCCAACTGTAAGAAAAAACAGTTGCTGGTGTAGTAACTGTGCAGAGGTCTTCCAATTCCATTGGGTTTTTTCCTCACTTTAAACAGTAAATATTTCATGGATGCAACTGAGGTGAGCAGTGCACCCTCCGGGAGAAGAGGAAGGAGCCATCAGCTCTTTGTGGGAACAGATTTGTTACACATTCTGGAAGACACACTCCGGAACAGAAGTGTATTTTCTTCGATAGCTTTAAAAACCAATTGAAAAATAAACTCACTTGTAAATGTTGGGAGTTGTCCGTCATATTGTCCTCTCGCCTACGAACTTCTTCCAACAGCTGTGCATTCTTCTTTTTCTCCAACTGCTGATTGTGCTTCAGATTGGCAACCTTCTTGCTTTGGTCCTTCATATGTCTGAGAATTGCACACACACACCCATTAGTGTAAATGACTGCAATCACTTCTCTTGCAATAGAGATTAATTTTGTGGCTACAACACAGGACATCGATTCTCCGACAGACACAAGTATTCCAGGTATCAGTTGTAACAATAAAATTTCATCTTGTTTTCAAGATGGTATATCAAACCAGCTTTCAGATTGTACAGTGGTAAAGCAATTATTTGGGCTTACAAGATTTCTCCCTTTTTATGATTTGCTCACAAAAACTCATACATATTCTAAGCTCTATGTAGAAAAATTGTTGAAAGAGGGAGATTATCCAACAATCCTTATTCATTGCATGCAGGAACAATTTTAATAGGTGCTTCAAATAGCATCAATTTCAAAGGACGCAGAAGTCAAAGGTGATGATTAATGTATGTTGTGAAATTCTCTTTTTATTCTGTTTTATTTAAAACCTGGACTACAAATACAGTGTCCAGGAGGATTAAAGTCTGATGGGCTAGAAGGTCGGGTCATAAACATGACAAGACGAATAAAGGATGCCTTTACAAATAGCTTTGTACATGACAAAAACATCTCTATCATCTTTAATATTGGAAATTCTTTCTACAAAAGATAATCAAAAAACAGATTTATGAGCCATTCCTAAGAAAAATAAACAGTCTTTACCACCATTACATGTTTTCTTTAGTTAAGACTGTATTAATTTTTTTAAAAATTGTTTGAATATTTAATTATCTTTTATTGTGGATGTTATTCATTAGGTCATCAGAAGCATTTCTGAGACTTAGCACGCACCTTTCTAAGAAAGAAGGCAAATTTTGCCTAGCAGGTAATGAAAACATCTCCTTGCAATAATACTTCCTACCTGCTTGAATTCTTAGATATTATTTTCCAGAGTTTCTTTGACTTGGAGGAATTTGCTCCCTTTTATCTATAAAAAAATAAAAGTCACGTGCAAATTCCTAATGAGATCTACTCACTAATCCTACTGTGGCAAATGAAGAGAATATCATTCAATGTCCAGAAGGATCACTGAAAATCCCTCCTTCCACATCAGAAGCAGTGAAAAAAGTTACAGAATAAATTTCTTACACAGATTTTATTATGCTAAAGAAACTGGGTCATTCAATATTTACTTCTATCACTGGAATCTTTGTCCTACCAGTGTTTTTCCACTATTTATTTATACTGAAAAATTAAGAATTAATATGCAATCAATAAATGTGCCATGGTATTAAAAATTCTTAAAAGACACTTCATGTAAAAGTCTGTAAGTACAGCACATAAGAGAAAAATCTAACCAATTATAACTAAAAAAAAGAGCAACTGCAACCTGCCCAGAAAAAAAAAGCATGGACAACTGGTTCAAATATAGGTTATCTGCTTGCAACTCCAAGTGAAAATCAGTTCCCTGTCATAAGTCTGTCTCATAGCTGTAAGCATAGACTTACTCAGCATAAAACCAAAATGAATATTGGACAAAAATTCCTTCCACAACTACATACATAAATGTCTTTGGCAGGAATATTGGTGGTGCAGTAGGGCTTTGTGCTGTTAAAACATAAATTGGTTTCCAATCTCATGTTGAGTAAATGATAAATTCATTTACATTTAATCTCTGTAAGAAGTTCAATTTTATGCCAACACTAGCTGCTTCTTTCATCACCCCTCCCTCACACAACTTCCCATTTCAGCTTCTGTCTAATGCCACACTGAAAAGCAGAACACGGCAAAGCTGCAAAGGAAAACATCTGGTGCCTGTGATATGCAAAATCTTGAAGAGAAGGAAATAAAAGAAAGCTCTGTCATAGCTGTCTCTTTATTCCACAACTGGCTACATACCTATGGAAATAAAAATGCTACAGCTAAAAAGCCTAGCTGAGGGATTTTCTTTTAGGCCTGCATCACATGCACTGGGGGAGTTCATTGCAGCAAATAAGGACAAAAACATATACCCCATCAGCATTTTATTTTTTTTCTAACAGCAAATATCAAATATAATCCTTGGTCCAGTGGAATTTTTGAGTTGCTTGCTCTGGTATGTTTTCATGTGGCTCTTCTGTTTCTAAAATGCTTTTGAGTAAAATAGAAGATTAGGATAAGTAAATAATCATGCATGAGAAATAGAAAAATATTTGGGAATAGTACCCAATCAGCATAAAATATCATATGCCATGACCATAGAGGATATATGATAAAATATCCACAGAGTTTACTAGTAGCTATGCTGATATGCACAGTTGAGTCTACATTACTCTTTATGATGTGGAATTAATTTCAAGTGTTCTGCTACACTGCTTGAATTTAAAACTCTAAGACCATAAAATTCATTAGATGGAATAAAATAAATAAAAGACTGCTTAAGACATATGTCTTTAAAATCTGAACTGTATGTTTTAGGGGTCTGGTCAGTAGAATTCCTCTTACCATCACAAGTTACTCATTTTCTGCTAGTGTAGCATTTTCTAATAGTGTAATTGCCCCTGAGCAGGGAGATGAAATCCACAGCTCTCTGATTCTCCACACTGTTATAGTGCATTTTGAAGTCAGTCATCTATTGTCTTTTGGGGTTAATTTTATTCTTTTATTATTCTTATTATCTATTCTATTTTAGGTTAATTCTTTAACCTCTGAGCCAGACATTACAGTCACCTCAAGCTAATTATTAACCAACACTCTGCTGCATTTGTCGTTTTACAAACTTCAGAGAACTGGAAAGCCAAACTACAAACCAGCTCTAAAGCACCCAAGCCCCGAGTACACTGAAGTGGTGCCAATACCACATTTGGCTTCAAGAAATGATGTCCTGAGCTCATAAACTTTTAAGAAACAAAGCAGACTAAAAAGCAGCATAGATGACTAACTCTTTGCACAGATGCTTAATCTTGGCCAAACATTAAAAAGCAGGATAATAGACAGTTTTTCAGATAACAAATTTACATTTGTTTGTGTTCCTAAGGCTAAAGGCAGTCAGCAACTGTTATACAATATCTAACAGCTTAGGAACAAAAAAGAAATCAGAGTGAAACTAAACTGTCTTGAACACAGATCTAGAATATAAACACATTCTGAATAGTTTATAATAAAAATAAATTTTAAAAAATTTTAAAAGGAAATAAGTTCTGCTCTGTTCCAGAATTATGATGCTATGGGCATCTCCTAGCTCATTTGATAATTCAGTATCAAAGAAGCAGCATTCAGCAAACACCCATGCCACTAAATAAATACTAGATGCCAATAATACTGGAAGTTAATAGAGATGAACACCAGATAAAAGAAAAATTCTAAATAAAATCTTAATATTTTAGTATATTAGACATCTCTCACTCCTAAAGAAGAGAAAAAGATATAAAGTAACATACCTCTCTAGAAGCTACCTTACTACTTATTAAGTTTATTAATTTCTTACACCTAGATCAAGTCATTGGTCTTAACTGAATATTCATTCACCTTAAATACGCTACTCCACAAAAATCAGCCCCATTCCTCTTCCTGAATGTCTCTGATCTGGGATGATTTCTTATAATCTTTCCCAACACACACACTGTGGAGAATGCTCCACAGTCATTGATTTGCACCTCAACTAGATTCGACTAGTTGAGGCACTAGACTTTAAATCAGGCATCTAAACGACAGCAATGCCCACACCTCAGTTTTCCTCAGCACCCAACATCCAACGATTTTTCGAGAAAAGTGGCCTCAGAATGCCAGCGCTGGAGGCAACAGACTGCAGCAGCTCTGACTTCTCGTACTGCTGAAGAACCATCATCTGCTAAATATTTAGATATACACCTAGAGTATCATAGATCCAAGGGAGACAGAAAGAAGGAAAAGACAAAAAATTCTCAAACAGCCCTTTAGCTTTATCTCTTACAAAGTCCAGCCCAAAGAACTCAGAGCCAATCAATCCTCCTGTGCAAACAGCAAGATGCCCTCACCTCAAATGCACTGTTCCTTCTTCTCCATCTTTTAATTGAAATGTCTTTGTAGCAAACAGACATCAGTGCCACAGAGACCCAGACCCTCGCTTGGCAGAAAGATAAAGAGCAAAACAGTCACAGCACTTCGGTCCTGCTGGTATGAATGCAACTGTGATGACTACACTTTAACCATGTTTTTTCTTGTTCTGGAGTAGCACACAAATTGATCTCACAGGTCTAACTACAGGACATTTAATTCCTTCAGTTCAACCTTTTAAGACAAATATTAAACACTAAGTTTCTGCATATATGTGAGTAGTATTCAGATTTTATTTTATGGTAGTGTGTCTTGTCTAACCTCCAATGCTTTCATCCCTGATAGCTATAGAAAATCACACTATTTCATTAAATTCCCTGCTTTAATTAGCCACCTGGGTACCTTGGCCACAAAGCTGGGAATGTCAGCCAAAAATAAGTGTTACACGTTAGTATAGCCTTTACTCTATTTCATAAAGGGGTTTTTTTTTCCTCAAAGCATCCAAAAAATGCAGACATGCAAAATACTCCCAAGAGTAAAATCTGTAACATTTTCTAAAGGAGTATGTCTCTGCAATAATTTTAATCACTTTAAACAGCGTTGCAATGGGACCAGCTGTCTGCAAGTCAATCAAAAAATTCTCCAGTGTGCAAGGAAGTTGTGCTCCTCAGCAAATAAAAGGTAACAAAAATCAGAGGGCAAATAATGTTTTCAAGGAAACAAGCAAAAAAAAACCAAAACTGACCCCAAACCAAGCCAACCAGATCTGTTTTATGAAATTTTGTCAAAACAAGTAACCTACATAAAATAAGAAATTGTCAAAAATGTGTTTTAAAATTCAATATAGTACACTTATTTTAAATAAACAAGCATCTTCACTTATTGTTCTAGGAAGGCACTGGGTAGAATATTACCATCATCATTACTTGAAAAAAAAAAATTCGTTTTTAATAGATCATCTCTTTCTCCTTTATAAATAGTCCACACCATTACAAAGAAGCCATGTATGTCAGCAGTGAAACAAATCTTAACATTTTACTAGGCACTCTGGGTCTCAGCAGCTAGTCATGCAGAAGACTTGATCCTGTAAATCCCAACCATGTGAATGTCCATTCCAAATTACATTTCTTCAGTAAGACTCAGTAGAAATGCTCCTCGCAGTTCAGTTCTCACTGCCTAAAGAATGAGAGTCTCTGCAGGGGCTTCACTGAGTTATGACTAAACCACCATAAGGGTAATGCTTCAAAATTTAGGTCTAATTTCGTCAAAATCCAAAATCGAGAATTTTGTTAAGATGCAAGCAAAGTTAAGTATTGTTTCTGACATTTTCATGGAATTGAAATGCATTTGCTACTACCTGTCTATAAACCTGAAAACCAAAGCTGGGTTGGACTCTAACAGACTACAAACACCACTAGAGATGTTAAGAGGGGCATTGACAGACACATTCCTGACACAAACAAGGACACTGTTTATTCACTTACAGCCCAGAGATGGATTTTTCTGTAGAAAATAGATATTATCATGATAAGAAAACCTCTACTTGTGACAGGCTGAATTTTCAATATAACTAAGAGAACACATCTTGAACAAAAGCAATTTTTTCTAAAAGAAAGCCCTCATGCTTGACTGCTGAATTGATTTAATAAGTTCAACTACAGACACTTTAAGTTTTGTAATATGGTAATAAAAAACTAAGAAGTGACTACCTGTGCTGTCATTCCCATTTAAAACTTTCATGTTGTTTTTTTTTAATCAAGATCCTATAACCTAAAGAATTATTAGTGTCCAAAACATCTTCTAAAATCTAGTATCTCCTTAGCTTTTCCTATTTTCCTTTTGTTAACTAATACAATTATCACACTAATAACAAATTAAATACCTTAAATGAATAAACAAAAGCAACTATCCCAACCAGCAAGAAATTGATTGGTCTATCAAATTTTAACATTAAAAAGTAGAATTACTCCTACAATACTCCTCCTTTTTAAAAAGCTCACAGATTAATACAGACCACTACATATGCACAGGGGAGTAAAGTGTTTTGAATGAAAACTTCTTTTAAAAGAGAAATAAATAAAAAATAAATAGGTATTCCTTGGTTTTGTTACAAATACTCAAAAGAAAACAAACAAATAAAGCCAAGAATTTTTTACATCTGTTTTCATAAAGGCCACATCACTTTGGAGGAATACTTCAGCCCCAGATCTCAAGGAACTCCTTTCTTTGCCTATCTGACTAACCTATTGCCATCCTATAAAAAAACAATCCTGAATATCCTGTCTCAGCATTGTCCTCATTATTCCAAAGTAGAAAATCTAGCAGACCTTATTCCCTCTCGTTCCCTTTTTTCTATAAAAGAATTCTATCTTCCCTCTATCTCTCTATTTCCCATTGAAAAGGAGAAGGAGCAACACTTCAAACTCCCTTTATAATTGCTTAAACTCCAAACCTGTGTGACACCATAATCTGTGACCCCACAGCCGACCCTGTGACAAAATTTCATTTTTACAATTGTGCTATTTGATCTTGTAAACTGAAAAAAAAACCTATTCCACAGTGACATAAAAGGAAGTAGCTCAGCTTCCTTAGAACATCTATTATCATCTGGGATGAGAAAGAAAGCTTGAGTGGATGCCTGGAGAGACAGGAAAATGTTATCAGCCTGTGGCTGGATCTCCCCTGTTGCCAGGAAGGCTAAGGGGACATTAAGACCTTCCCATAGGAAAGAAACCCACGAAAACTGAGTAAAATTTTGTTGCCTTTTGAGCAAGAGAATCTGGAGGCAGGTAACTCTCTCTGGTTAACCTTGGCTAAACTGACTTTATCTTAGAAAATTAATGCCACTATTTTCCACATGCTTGAGAAAACATTATCACAAGGAATAAACATAATCTCTGACTGATGAAGAATGCTTGCTCCTCCTTCTGCCATTCACCTGAGGCTGAGACTACGGCTTACTCCACGTCACAGTTCATCTGCTCATCAGAACTGGGAGGTAACCCTCTGTGCTCTCTCCACATGTCTTTGATAGAAAGAACTGAAAGCAAAACACCAGCACAAACATGGGACAAAAAAATCATCCAAACCAAGTAATGTTAAAATAATTTTAAAAATCTAAAAAAAAAATATTAATTATTATATCCCTAATTCTCCAACTGAATGCAAAAATGCCATCATGCCTAGAATTAGCAGCTAAGATAAATGAATTTCAGTATATTCAATGTTTTCATTACATTCCCAGCTCCAATTCTTGATGGGTTACACAGCTATTTCAGTTTCACCCAAAGTAGAAGGCTCGTAGCCCACAGAGACCTGTAGGTCTCAAAAAACCCCTTCTTCCCACCCCTTTACATTCCCTGCCTTTAAATCTCATTATTTCAATTGCTTGAAGGCTGGCTTCAGGTTTCTTAATACTCACATTTTAACAGTTTTTTAGTGAGACAATTATTTTGCCTCCAAATGCACCACAAAACAATATTATTGTCCTGGGACAACCGAGAACTCTGCCTGGTAGAAATAAAGCGAGTGTCACAGAAGTCACTGAAACATTTCTCACCTCAAAGACAAAAACGTGGGAGGAAGGGTTTACCTAACACACACTCTGGGAAGTTTTCCAAAATCTTTATTTAAGAAGTGTTTAGTCTGACACAGTTCCCTCGAAAGCCCTGGAGAGATGCTAGAAATATCCACGTGAGGATAATGCATGAATGAAAGAGACGCACTAAAATCCTGCTCCAAACTACGGTTCATGTCACTTTGTTTCAACGCAGATCTGCACTGCAACCACTGAAACTCCCCGACCCAGAGCACTGCGCCGCTGTCCTCCTCAGCACATTCCTGCTGGATGACACTTCACACGAACATGTGTGAAATTCGTACCAGAAAACTCATCTGTCACACATCTCTCTCGTACACCCAGGACTGTCGTGCATTTTCTTCTGATGTTCTTCTTTAAAAGAAAAAAAAAAAAGCGCTGCTGATGACAGCACACTAGATGAGAGGGATATTTGATCTGATTTAATACAGCAATTGCTTGCTCAGCTATTTTATTAATTGAGACCATTAGCAATAACTGTAACCAGTTACTGGAAATCTTTTGTTGCCTGAAATTTGCAACCAAGGAGTTGCAGCCCTGCTACTGGTCCATCAGCTCCTTCCCAGCTGTAGTCCAGAAAAGCTTTTTTCTATAAAATACCAAACAAACAAAGCATCCCCACACAAACAAACAAACAGAAAAAAAACTCCACCACCTCCTGATTCTTTCCAGTTTTTCTCTGCATCCAGCTGCTCCACAGCATGTCCAGCCCAGCCTGACAGCAATCAGGATCACACCTCCTCTGCAGCACTCCATGTTTCATTGCAATTTCCTTCTGGATCAAGTCTTTTGACTGCAACTCCTGGCTCACCCTGGAAGTTCTCAGGATCAATCCAGCCATTACCATTCAATACATAAATCAAGCTTTCCATACTTTTGCAGCAACTTCTTCAGACCTCCAAATAAATCAGGTACACTTTGTATGACTCTTGTTTAGACATACCAACTTCCCCTTACTATAAATTCAGATTTATAGTACCTGAATCACGTTGCCCAGGTATGTTGCTCCTGCACTGTGAAAGCAAACAGTATGAGTGGAAGGACTGGTTCCACCAACAGCCCAATTCCTAAATTTAGTGCCCCTGTCTCTTTTCAGTCACAGCTTTTTGAGGGCAAGCTGTGCTATCTCACCATGATTCTTCACTCACACATCCCTCCACCGTGCACAGGGAATCCTGACAGCGCTGAGCCCAGGCAGTCACCAAGCTCCCCAGGGAGTGCTCTGGGGCTACTTTATTCACAGATTCAAGAAGTAAAGAAATCTGCCCTGTGGAGCTTGCCCCTGAGGAAAATTAGTGGAGGCAGCAGGTCTGGAGAAGCATAAGAAATACTGATGTCTTGAACCAGTAATCATGAAAGGGAAGAGTAACAGCTCCTTATGTTCTCTCTTCCCCAACACAGAGTTGTGGTATCACATCCAACCCAATCCAAAGCTGGTATTTTTTCCTTCAGCAAGGTAGAGCTCTTTCCTCCTCATATCCACTTTATACTGCATATGCTTTTATTTTACAGAGTATTTACCCTCCAAATCAAATCTCAAAAAAATCAAATCACTGAGAAATTACAAAATATCCTTCCTTATTTAAATAATCTTTTTCTATTTTAACCTTTGCAAGGCTTTCAGCAAACTGAAACGGAAAGTATAGAACTAAGCAGACAGGTTCAGTAGTGAGTGGGATGAAATTGAACAACAGTGCATCCTCTTGTCACAAGGCCTTGTTTGTATCTTTTTATTGTTCATCACTATGATTTCTGATATTTTTTAACATATTATTTTACTTTTTTCTTAAGAAAGTAGAATTCCAAAGAAATAAACTTTCTACTTCACTATTTCTTGAAAAAATGAAATTTACAAAAGTTTAGAACAGCACATGTAATCACATAAATGTAAGTAATCTCTCCTCAAAATGTCATCGCTTTCAAAATGTTTAAATGCTAAAATATTGGTTCGGCATACGTAGCAAACAGACTAAAAGAGAAAGACATGTCAGCAATCTGCCTGTTATCCAACGTGACAACTATGTTTCTCACTCAGAATAACCAGTCTCTCAGAAGAGTAATGTATATCACAGATTCTCTCAGTTTTCAGTAGTCCACTATCTCAATTTCTCCAGGGAAATTATCTTTGAACAACATATCGCTCTGCCCTTGGAACCATCAAACTGACATTTGACAAAACTGTGGACGGCCTGTAGGTTAAATTTAAAACTCCGTTGAACCTTCCCTTGCACATCTCACTGAGCTCTGGCCTCCCACGGAAACAATTAGGAAGGCCAACATCAGAGCTGCTGGGAAACTTTCTAGCACTGGTCAGTGCAAGACACATGGAAAAAATATTCCATCTCCTTATCTGCAGGTAGAAAATTGTGGGGAGCACACAACCTGCTGTAACCTAAAGGTGGGGGGATGTCACTGCACTGATGGTTGTGCTCAGAATATTTTTATCTTGCACAGGCAGGTGCACATGGGAGGATTATGAACATTTGTCACGATTCTTGTCAAATGTGCTGCATGGCAACCTGGAACCATATCTGCGAATGAAACACTTGGGAAGCTGAAATCTACCTGCAAAGTCTTTGCAGTGTACACCCTCCTTTAACTCCAGTCTCACTGATCTTTGAAGAAACAAACACTTTTGCATTGATAATGGTGATCCTCTCATCCAAATCATATGCAGTAACTAGTTCCTAAAACACCAAGACGATGTTTTGCTAACTTACAATTTACAGCCACCCATACACATGAGAAAAAAATTAACATCAAGGCCTATTAAGAGAAAAAAATATCAACTAGATCAATTTTTACTTCCAACAAGCACCACAAGACATGTAATACTTGAAAAGTTTACTCAGAAACAGTGTGCAAAGACAAATGCCAGCTAAACTAATCTACAACCTGGAAGAATTTAAAAGACGAACCTGACTAGATGAGGTTATGTACAAACACAGCATAAAAAACACATACAGACAGCTCCTTTACAGTTATGTGCTGGTCCAGAATCTGGCCAGCCAAAACAGCTGAAAGTTTCTGAACCACTGTAACTCCTCATATTCTGCTTGTAAACGGTAAAAGGGCCAATGGCAAAGTATTAAGAATCAGTCTCTGATCTTAGGTATAAATCTCTCTGTATACAATTGTCACTACTCATTACCTGCTGGGTTGGGTTGTCTACCAAAAAATTATTCCCAAAACAAAGATAATATAAGCAAAACCAAAAGAAGAAAAAAAATCTTCACACAAAACAACATACGAATTGAATATGTTGTTAATTAACATTTTTTTCTTACAGGTTTTCAAGAAAAAGATTCATTTACTGTAAAGTTTCTGGTCTAGAAATGAAATGACCAAAAACTTCACAGCGGGGACAAGCAGAATAAAAATAACAAAATACAAACAGAAGTTAATAATGTGGAATCAAAACAGCCAAATAAATGAAGCATCAATGAAAACCTTCATTGTGGAAGGAGCATTAAGTAGGAGAGCAGAAAATACTGACCTGGAAGTCAAGCTGGTTGGAGTAGGGATGAAAGCAGCAGTTTGGAGAAAAACAGATAGGGAGGAAGACAGCAAAAGAGAATAAAGGGAGGAACACATTAGTTCTTTAAAAATATAACAAGCAGATGTTATATTAGCAGATTAAAAAAAAAAAAAAAGAAAGAAAAAAACAAGGAGGGAAAGGGAAGGGAAAGCAACAACTAAAATAAAATTTCTGCAGAGTTATACCCTTGCTGTGAACTGAAGAAAACAAACTTTAAAAGGGCATCTTGTCATTGGTGGATGGCAAAAAGACATCCATATTTATAACCATCCAAATTCATATACATAACAAATAGAACAAATACACTGGATGAATATTGGTAGCATTTGCTGCCACACAAAAATCTCATCATATGCCACAAAGTCTTTCATTTGAACTATCACAGGTTTGATGACCCTCATTCATCAAGTTTTCCAATGGAAGTCAAAGCAGCTAAACAATTTGGCAACTTGTTCAAAGATATTTAGAAGTTCACAAAGCACTGTACCTAATAATCAAAGATGAAGATTTGACACCCCACCCCACCCCAGAAATGCAGCCCCTTCCAATGCTGACAGCAAATTTTTAATTCAGTATGAAGAAGAGAATTAATACTTCAGCACTGAAAATACTCTGATTTTGGTAACTTTTTTTGTTAAAAAATACCTAACACACCCTTTTCAAATAAGTATGGCCAAAACAATCCCCACCCAGCTAGACTAGTCCTTAAATCTGTCCCTGACACACAGCCTTTTGTGCACTTAGGAAAAGGAGTATACTTAACAGCCATAAAAGTCTTCTTTTTTTTTAATGCAATTATTCCATATGCTGATGTTTTGTCTCTTGTGCAATGACTTGTCAGTGCTGTGTGGACTTACCTTCATGAGAATTCAAATCCAAATCAACTCAGAATGAATTAATTGTAGTCTGAATACCCCGAGAGCTTGAATACACATCTGTAGTGTTATATACCCACTGCATGTGAGAAGCAGATAAAGTAGATAACAGAAAAAACAAAACTTCTTTTTTAAAAACAAAAATGTTTGTCTCATAGCTAGTATAATATTTTTAAATGAACTTTTATATTGTTGCAACCTTTGCTGAGAAGCTACCCTTAGACAAGCAAATGATTGAGTATCTCACATACCGCTGGAGAAAAGTGTATCTAAGATTTTGCAATCTTCACCATGTTGTCATCACTTTCTTTCTCTTTTCAGTCTAAATTTACCAAGGGATAATTTATATTGCGTTACATGCCAGTACTCTTTTACCAAAATCACCCTTCTTTCCCAGCAGTGCTCACCCCTTCCCATATTTACACAGAACAAGCATCTCTACAGAGCTGTTGTTTTGCCAGAGAAATAAACCACTGGTGCTTAGACCCCTCCTGTGTCATGAGCACTTCATTCCTTCTTACCAGCCCTCTCTGCACCTGTTTCCAGCTTTAATTCAACTTCCTGGAATATGACTGATGAGAAGTACCCAGCAGTGTTCCACGTAGAGCCTTGCCAGCACCCAACAACATTAATACCTTCCTATCCTCACTGCAGATACTTATTCTGACATATCAGGATTCACTCCTCATTATTTAGATCTCTGCTTCATTATTTAGATGGCTCATAATGATGCAGACATAAGAATATTCATCCAATCTTTCTTTTCCTAAACTGTATCAAGGATTATCCTTAGTTTATATCAGGCAGCCTTACTGGTCCAAACTCCACAAACATGCATTTTATGCTGTTGTATTTCACTGCATTTCGTGATTCAAACTATCACATTTCATAAATAGAGTTTCAGTCTAACCTCATTAATAAAAGCTTTAAACAATACATTCCTTCAATCCCAACAGTTCTGTTTCAGATGCAGCTCCCTCTCCTTCGTGAGGCCCTTTGCATTGGCAATCTTTGCATTGCAAAGCTGGAGCCGATCACTATCTTATTCAGTTTCATTTACATTATAAAAAAAAAAAAACCACAAAAATAAAAACCAAAAAACTCTGAACCACATTTCCCTCATCAAGAAAACCAAAGAAAAACAGCAAGCTAAGTTTAATAAAAGCACATTGCACAATAAATGTAATAGCTTGCATTTAATTTTAAACTTTTTAAATTATAAACAGATAAATTGTGAAAATCATAGGAAAAGTTATCAAATAGCTTTAGTGTAGAAGAAGGAGTAGGTTCTCCTGTGTAGTAATAAGAAACTGTAAAATACAAAATTAATATAAGAGAGAGTAATTTAATAAATAGACCAACATGAGTTTATATAGGAGCAATACTATTAATCTAAAGTGATAACGCTCAGGAGTGTGATAGTTTCTGAGCCAAGAAAATCACATTAAAACTGAAAGAATTACCATTCAAACGAAGACTTCTTCGTAATTATTAATAATGCTCACCTGCCAAGTAGCACACACTTATAAATTTAACTGCCCATATCTCAAAGCAGATATTTCTACCCCTGAGTATTTGACACTTTCTGTGTCAATACTGACTAGTAGAATATTAGTATTCATCTTGTTTTAATTTTTGTTTGAATTTGTAAATGGTAACTTTATTACAACCATTTTTACTTTTCAAACTTATTTATACAAGCACACCTCACTATGTTGATGAATTTATATGTGAATATAATAAATACTGTGAGGATACCACAGCTTGCAGTAGTCTAGATTATCACTTCCTCAGAAATTTATGCTTATATATTTTGAAAAGTTATGTTGTTGCAATTATCTTGCAATGTAAAGATGTTGGCATAGCAGCAAACATGGATTCCAGTAAGCTACAAATAATAAATGCATTTCAGCACCACATTCATTTTCCTACAAGACCCCGGAGATGCCCTCGCATCGGAAGTCTGAGGAAATGTCAAATATGTGCTAAAGGTCCATAGCAAAGTTTAATTACTCCATCACATTCTCAGTACATCCTCTTCAAAAGTCTGTGTTCACTCAGCAGTACCACACTATTTTCTGAAAAGTTATTTCAGGGTCAACACCCTCATCAACAATAACAGACTAGAAATTGGTGGTCCAAAACTTCACTGCTAAGTGTATAACAAATTTGAAAAGAAAATTAATACAAAAATAGAAAACTCTCAGTAAGACACTAAGAACAGATTATATGCTGACAATGCTGTACCAATATCTCTGGATCCCTAAGCCCCTTGTATCTTTGTAATTGTCATTTTGTAATCAATGATTTTCAATTTAATTCAAATAAATTTACTGGTCTCTATCAATTCTGTAGCTCTTTTTACATAAACTATTTAAATCAAACTAACATTTCCAAGTAAAATTTGAGATCACAAGCCTCAGTGCTTCATCATGATCGCCTCTTAATTTTGTCCTTTTAATATTCAAACATTCAATACGTTTGGGATTGCTACCTAATAAAGGCCTAAGATTATCCTCTTGAACAGAAGATTACTGTGCCTACTATTGAGCCTGGTGTCACACAATAATTCAAGATTTACAGCACAAGGAGGGGATCAGTTGCTGTTTACATCTGGTGGTCACACCTGGAGTTGCTGCATTACAAGCCTGGGTCTGTAATTGCCTCTACAGCCCCTGCACCACTGCATGGAAAAGGCAGCACTTTCCCAACCACACAAAACCCCTGACTGTGGTATCTTTTGCAGTATGCTGCTTTGGGATTTTGGAGAGTGTAGGCAGAACTCACAGGCATGGTGCACAGAGTGACCACTCTTGGTTACTCACTTCCTCTGAGACCTCCTTCACACACTAAAATAGGCACAAACACTTGAGCATTCTAAACTCCAATGTGGTGAGAGAGGCAACTGCCAATAGAAGTTGTCCTTATGTAAATAATCTATCTTAAACAAAAATCTTCTCTCACTTTCAATTTGAGGTCTCCACTCTCATGATGCTTAACCATTACTAAACTTCACCCAACACCTGCTAAGAATAACATGTTTTGGCAGCTCATAGCTTTGAAGGTTGATAAGCTACCATCGGTAAAAGGTGCTCTACACATCTTTCTTTCCATGCTGGTTGTTTTCTTCCCCCCAAGGTAACCAACACCTCTGACAGATGTTCCTCTCTTTCATGGTAATGCTCCCTAATGAGCGCTTTGTCTTGTCTGGAACTATAGCAATGATCACAACAATGAGATCACTTAAACATTTTTTGGAACCATGAAACAGTTTTCTTCTGACTTGATCACAATAAAGCAATTATATAAATATTTTAAAATGTAGAATTCCTTCTTTCATTCAAGCAGGAGTGTCTAAGTAAAAGAAGCGGATAAAGAAAACAGATGAATCAAATAAATAGCAGCACACCATATGGGAGAAGGTTCCAAGATCTATTTAATTACAAAGGGTGTGAGACAAATCCCAAAACCCTCCTCTCTCCATTATGGAAAGCTCCTACAACCTTCCCAGAAACAAGACAACCACTGCCTGGTCAACATCAGGAAATATTCTTTTGAAGCAAAGACAACAGGAACACTGGGAAATAGTTACAACTATTATTAAATAGTCATGGGACAGGTTAGAAATACTTACCAATACTTTTCAGGACCTCTGAGAACAAGTGGTGATGTTCACACTTGAAGAAACGTGTGGGGACAGGTCTGATTCACCAGTTACTAGAGAAACAGGCTTGTTCCCCAACACAGTTTTCTGTGGGAGTTGTTGTCCCTGTAAATTGCACATGACTTTTCCTATATGTGCTTGTTTTACGAAGAGCATTAAAAGATGGAAACCTTAATTTTTTCCAAAGTCAGCAGACAGGAGATGCAGTGCTCAAGTAGCCCTTTTTTGTTCTTTTACAAGGCTTAACAAATACTCTGTTAAAAAACATTCTCTGCTCTTAACTTCTCTGCTCTGAAATGAAGATAAAGTAAGCAAAAATACTACTCAATGTAAGACAAATAATACAGAAATTACCTTTCTAACTCAGCAATTTTCTTATCTTTGTCATTCTTCTCATTCTCTACTTCCTTGAGTATTTCTAGAAGTCTGTCAACCTCAGCCTGAGCTTTGCCACATTCTTCTCTATAGTACGATGCCTCTTTGTCAAGCTGTTTCATTCTGTCTGCAAATTCTGGATTCATCCGTGCCTCCTCTTCAGCTTCATGAGCCTTCAGAATCAATATTTCAAAAAAGATAAGGGTGACAATGACTTAAATAGCTTTAAGAGCTTTACCTCTTCAGCTTCAGAGTTCGAGTTTTCATTAAAAAGGATTATGGGTATTTCTGTCTGATGACACTTTTCTGCAGATGCATTATAAAAAGAAATGAAAATATCTACATAGTCAAATTCTATCATCCTGAAACGGAAGAGGATTTATTAAGGGAGTTTTACATATTCAGGTAACCCCATTTTAAAGATGTTTTTTCAAATTTAAAAAAAATCACCTTGTAATTCATCCAATTCACATCAAGCTCAGTGTGTTTTGAATATATAGGCAATTTCTTAACAAGTCATGTCCTCTTTCCCTATATATAAACACACACACATTCTCCATGTATATAAACACAAGCACAGGTACATATATAAATATTGTATATATCTGTATCATCAGATGCCCCAAATGCAGTTTGATACAAAGATTTTAAAAGAAAGAAATTGTTTTTAATGCAGGGGTGACTTTAAAAGATAAACCAATAATCTAAGCAGCTGCTTTCAGCAGACACCTTACCCAATAATCCTTCTTATCTTATCATTAATACTTAACCTGTAACATCAGAGGAACAAGCCCATTGGTGGAAACAGCACAAACCTGGCAAACACATGCATGGATGGGTGGCAGTTTCACAGACAAGAGAGAACGCAATGAAAACAACAACAGTGCAGAGCCCAGCCCAACTCCCATCAAACCTAATGGCAAAATCCCAATTAACTTCAATGGGAGCATGATCTGGCACCAAGTGCTTTAAACTGTTGGCTGCAATAATCACAGACAGATGGAAACAACAATGCACTGCAATGCTTAGCCTACCCCTTGCTTCCCATTATTCCTAATTGGCATCTTGAAAGAGCAGGCAAGGAAAAAACAAGTAGTTTAAGGCAGTGCACATTAAACATAGAAAATTCAGGTAACATACAGGATTTTTACAGAAATTCATGATTCTTAGAACTGAAGGTCCTCCAACTATCTTAGAACACAGAGAAGATGTGGAATTACTTATCCTTCTTAATTTCAGGGAATGGACAATGCAAGCAAGCAATGAAAGAAATGCAGATCAAAATGAAGCATGCATGTTTGGGAAAGAATTAATATAAACTACAGATACTAGAAGGTCCATATTCTTTGCAATGGTTAAAATTTTCTGTGTAAATAAAAAACAAGTCTGAGTTTACCATAAATACAACAAAAAATTGAAATTACCAGGGAAGAAACTTATGGGGTTTGCATGTAACATATCATTTAAGCATGAGGATAATAAGAAAAAGACAGTTGATTTGAAGTGTTTTTTATCCTACTCTATTCAGAAGAAATATTTCATTACCAAAAGAAGCCAGGGAACGAATGAGGAGCCTAATAAACCTACTGACCTTTCTCTTCAAAATATCTCTTTTGATAATAATACATGCTCCAGTCCTGAATTCCATGCAGATGCAGAAGTTTTTGAACACAGAACTCGCCTCAAGGTAACATTCAAGGAGTACTTTGATTTTACTCCTTGGGTGAGATGCCAGCAATAGATTCCTTTTCAGCCTCATAATCTTCCTTAATAACAAACGTGCATTTATTTCATACCAGTTGTTAATTGTATCAAGAAATTTACTTTCAACTGGCTTTGTAATTCTTGAAGTCAATGTAATACTCAGACTCAAGGCCAATTATCTGAGAAAACATTTTGATTGTCCATCAGTGCTATTATAACATTATACGCTTTTTTTATCATAGTGTAATTTTGCAAGGAATGAAAATAATTCCATAGGTTGGAAAAGGTAAATTCATTCTAGAAAAAAAAAATACAATCCAACTCCCACCTTCAAGACATTAAGAAACTTTTGCAAAGAGCATGTTGTTCACTTTTGTTCTTCAGATTTCTCCTCCTCTCCCAAGGGTAAATCCAGAATTTCACAGTTCCCCTCTAAAGGCTACTGCTCTTTCATATCGCTCCTTGTCACCTTTCAGTCCCTTCCCTTTACTTTAGTACACAATTAACTTCTTTACCAGCTTTGCTTCCATCATTTCATAAAGAGGAAAAATACCCACCTTCCTTACCCTAACCAGTCTTCGCTTTAGCAAAAGGGAACTCTCAGCTTCAGCCTGAACTTTTTTTCCCCTGTGCACCTCTACCCTTGTCTTGACCCAGGACAAGAAGCAATGCAGATGAGAGAGAGAAGCCTGTTTTCTTCTTGTTAAGTTTTATTGCCACATTAGACTTTCTACAAGGAAAATGCATAACTGGCCAAGAACATGATAGCATCACCCATGTAGAGGTGCCGAATGTTCTACTACCATGGAGTATTCCTGTCACATAGCAGCTCAGAAATGCACTGAACAAATTATCTACTGCACAGCTGATAAGTAAATCATCACCTGAAATAACAGATATACTCCTCAGTTTAGCCCTTTAAATCTTTGCTCAACAGCACGCTAAGGAAAGCAACATTAAGTTGCGAAAGTATTTTCAGTTCCTGTGTTTTCTGTGGTACTCATGCTATTCCATGTTTGTGGGATGGCTTTTTGGGACATTCTGCAGCACAAACTGGGTCATTGCATTTCCCCAACATGAAGTGGAACCTCTCAGGTATGATTAAATCCAGTGTGATTAAGCATCCAACCTGTGCAGGGTTCAGAGGTGCAGCACAGTTATCCATAATGTCACATAGATATCAATGTAAGCATTCAGTGACTACAAGGTTATTCTTACAGAAAAAAAAAAACCAAACCAAAAAAACAAACAAACCAGTATTGCAAACCACCAATTTAGCCGATTGCCTCTACTTTTCAAAGCACTTATAGAATCTTTTTTGGACTATTGGCAGGAACCAGATTTCTACAAGGGTATGAAAGAATGAAGAAGTAAAGGAAAGTTAGTTAAAAAGGAAAAGCAAGAACAAAAAAACCAATTCTCAAAAAAGCTTTCTGCAGGTGGTACTTTAACCTGCAATTCCCTTGAAGGGAATCCTCACGTTGCAAACAAAGCTGCTGATACTAGAAGAGAGCAAAACACATCTGATATTTCCAGGACAAAGGCACAGAATTACTTATAAGGCCCCATTTTATTTTATGGCTTTGAAAGATGTGTTTGCATCTGAACTAGGCACCTTTTTGAACTTGTTCTGTACAGATCAGGGGTGATTTGTCGACAGATGGAACTTGACTTCTGAGGTCAAACAGTAGGCCCAAAGGAGTTAAAAGGCAGCTCAGTTGATATTGACCCTGCTCCTGCCAGGACAGGGCAGATTTCTTTGGCTCTTCTGTAGGCTGTGGGCTGAACTGTTGGATCAGCTCGAGACAGAAGCTGGAGGGTTATCACATGAATCAGAAAGTCTCTGCCTATTTCTGCTGTCCTCTCCTTTTTTTGTTTAATTTCTGTCCCCCTTTTACTCTCTAAGTTCTCTGTTAGCTGGGAAAACACATTTTCTGTTTCTATTGGGCTTTTATGGGTAAGAGGAACTGGTCCATGCGTATTTTTCAGCTTTCTTAAATCTGTATCTCAAATGGTAACTCTTGTGTGTGCAGATTAGGTTAATTTCAAACTAACTCGCTCACTTTATGATGCTTTTTCTCTCAACATTATGACTGTGTTGTTGTATGTTATTTTCACAATTCAATAAAAATACCATTAGAATTTCACAAATTTTTACATTAATTATATATCTGTTCTGATCTTTGCTTCATAAGCTCTACAAATGCTTTAGAAGAAAAGTAACATTTCCTTATGTAAACCACAAATTTCCTACAGAAACACCGCACGAGTGAGGCACAGACATGCAACATGAATTATTTAGGCTATTAAAATCTTATGGTACAGTCATGCATGTATTATTCTGCATAACAGAAATGGATGGATAGATAAGTACTTCATTTTTAAAGCTTTAGACACAAACATACACAGAAATCAAGTGGGTATTTAAAAAAAGAAAAAGAACAGCAGAATTTACATGCAAGAAATTACTTTGTAAGATCCTTCAAATTTTATTACTTTCAATAACAAATTAAAAAAAAAAGAAAAGATTGCTGTCACCTGAATTCTCCTGTCTCCTTAAAACTCATGGGGTTTTTATTTAACTGTAGAGACATTTGTAAACTGTTTGTATTTAACTGCTATAAGTAATTTATAGTGGGTTCTGCAAGTACTTTAAATTTTCATCTGGCACTTCCCTGATAAAGATTTTGGAAAATTTAGTCCTTAATATTCAGAAAAAGGTTCACCTGAACTCCAGACTCATTACAGCATTATATTTTCATTACAGCACAAAAGCAATAATGTAATTTCCTATAATCAATTTTGCACAAAATCTCATTGGATATTTCAAAAACTTCACCTTTCAAAGCATGAAGAAATGTGTGTCAAATTCTATTCACATCTTATTCTCATATATGTAGGAGAAGAAAGAAGGTGAGCAAGAAAAGTTTATTTTAAAAATCATCTTGTGGGTATAGTACAATTGCTGCCTGGTGCCAAAGAAAAAGGATTTGGCATCCATTGTTTTGCAACTTCCAACAGGCTGTCCTTTTGAAAATTAAGACGTAAAGGCAGAAAAAACAATTAAGAAAAGGACTGACTTTGGAATACTGCACACAAACAGATTAGGAACAAACGAATTCTATACAGCAGAATCACTAATATTGAGCCAATGACTGGCCAGCAAAACCAAGCTAAAGAGTAAAGGTAAAAACACTCCAGTCTGAAAAGACACGCACAGGAGCAGTGCAAATGATATGAATAGAAACAAAACTACCACAAAGGTGACCCAAGCTGATACAGAAGAAAAGGGGTTTATCATTGAAAGGGACAAGCTCTTTCTCCAGCACTGTGCTGGAGGGTAGAGGTGATATCATGTTTTATGCTGTTGTGCTACAACTTATGACTAAATTCGAAACACAGGTAACCAATAACTTTAAAAGTAAATACAGCACATTCTGTGGGACTCTCTTTTCCCATAAAAAAGCCATGACATATCCATTACTTGTTTAGAAGCTACAAAACCGAACCATAATAGATCCCAAAGCTGGAATCCTGGTCCACTGACACAGATGGCAAAGCTGCCATTGACTTCAGGGAGGGCAATACCTCCTCTAATGTGCAGCATCACATTACTCAAGCTCCAAATCCAGTTCTTCTGTATATACACTACCCCAATTACATAGTGATTCTGACTAGGATTACTATGTAAACCACTGCTTTTAAATTGCTCTTACAGTTACATCATTTTTCTGTCCTGTGATGCTCACAGCACATTAAATGTAACAGTCTCAGCGAAAAAGATGGAAACTCTTCTCTGCAGAGAAAATGTTTGTTGCTGCTCTCCCTCAAACTGAAAAAGGAGTCAAATCAAGTCAAAAGAGGAGATATTCTGCAATTAAAGCAGGCATTGGAGAGAATATTAATGCTAAACAAGCCAAAGCAATGCCATGCTTTTGCAAAAACTGCCTTTTGCATTCATAATTTTATATTTTGGTATTTTATTCACCTCAGTACAAAGTTTCCATGTTCCTAATGTGCTAAATGTATACACCCCTTCAAGAGCAGAACTGATCTATTTTAGTCATATGGACTTTTGAAAATACTACCAGTCACTTCCTACATATTATTATTCACCTAATTAACTCAGCCACTGAAGATAAACTGAATAAATTAGGAGTTATATGAGTTTGAAGGATCAAATAAAGTACTTCACGAGGAGGAATTAAAAAGCAAAGCAAAAGAAAAAAAAATTCTGCATGCATTTTCTAATGGAGAAGTTGAGGACCTAAAGGCTAGGACATTTCTTTTCTCAGAAACACAGCATGTACCTATTTAATACACTTCAGATTCTTAAAATGGCCTTCAAGTCCAAAAAGTTCATTTATTTGGATATAATGGATACAGCATAGTGAGCATCAGGAGCGTTCTGCAAAGCTCCACAGAGGAACAGCACAACACAGTAAGGGAATGGATCCTCATGCTTTCATATGTTACAGCGGGCATTTTAAAAATGAACTTACTGGATTGTACATCTGATTGAACAACTGCTCAGCTTGCTACATTGCAAAGTTGGTAGGGAGTGAAGCACAGACAGGGAAAGAAGGAAAGATCCAGGAAAACAGCATTAGCTCAACAAAACCAGTGCATTTGCACAGAAGAACTTCTCATTAAAAAAAAAAAACTATTAAATAAAAAAAAAAAAAAAAAAAAAAGTAGAAATTTAAGATTCTGAACATTCCTTGGTGAAAGTGAGAGGCACTGGGGAAACATAAATGTTGACTTTGGCTCCTAAAAAAGAATAGCTGGAGTAAGAAATTTAAGGTTTGTGTTACTTTCCCTTTCTCAAGTTAAATAACCCATGAAATAAAGAAAGGTGTCCACTTTTGATGATACATTAAGTGCTGGTCTCAAGCAATGAATCACAAGAAGTGCTTTTGGCTGAGGCTGCAATTTATCACCGAAGCTTCAAAGACAGTAATAATAAAAGATTAATTAAATAGTATCATTATATTTATTACTTTCCTTTTGTTTAATACAAGACTGAATTTTCTATGCAGGATGACTTTCGAACAGTACAGCTTGGCAAACAGTACTTTAGCAACTGCAAATATGTCAGTAAGCAAGGAAATTTAAGATAATGAAAAACAACAAAAGGAGGAAATTCTAGAGTGGATAATAAAGATTATATATACACACATATATATAAAGCACTTTGCTACCTATTAGGTAATTCCTGCTGTTCTTTCACTAGTAGCAGTACAAAGTGGAATTTTGGGACAAAAAGCATTGCCCATTCTCTGGTATTTAGAACTTTTTCTTTTAAATTTTTGTATGAATTTTATCAATAATATTTGTCACAAAATGTCCAATAAGCATGTCTATAATTTAAAACTTTACTTGGTATACCAAAATTTAGCACAGTCACATGAATAATTACTTTGTACAAATATCCTCTTTATTATTTTTTAAATGTGCCTAATGTGGAAAATCTTGGGCTTAGAATCAGCATATTTTTTCTTGCTGAAATGCAAAAAAAACCAGTTACGCAGCACTGAAAAACATTTGGATCCAATCAGATCAAATAAAAACCATCTTTATTATCAATAAATTAATCTTATTGTCTCCAAAAGAAAGAAAGCAGGGAAATCCGGGAAGGAGAAACTCCAAAAGTTGTTTTGCTGTTTTTCATTTACAAGTTTAGTTTGGACTTGCCCCTTGTGCACATTTTCCTGCAGACATAGCACTCACTACCATCAGTGCTCGTGCAAAACTAACTCCAAGCCAGCGTGCACAGAGTACTGTCTTCGAATTTCTCCGTTTAATTTGCTAAAACTTATAAACCAACATTGAACTATAATTATTTTACAGCACCATAACAAAGTACCTTCTCCACAGTATTTTTAGAGAGGAGTACTGTGTAAGCTACGTGGAATTTTTTCAAGGTGACAGCCCCTTGGAGTGGGTTTTGAAAGAGAGATGTAAAGCGTGCCAGGTCCCCCTGGCTCCCACAGGGTTGATGCTCTCACGTGAGCACACTCAGGGGACACGTGAGTTCATTTATGACCCGTGTCCCTGTCCCCTCCTCCTCTGACCCAGACATGTGCAAGAGTGACCCAGGTTTTTGTTTCACTCAGTTTCCTGAGGAGTGAGAACACGGTGCAGGTATTTTTCTGGGGACCAATTACTTTTAACACAGGGTATTTACAGGTCTGAACATAAAGTATTTCATTAAAGAAAATGTGAATTGAAAATGACTGTTTGGAGTCTACTGTCATTAACAGTCACTGTTTCTGTTCAATTAAGCATGCCCAGAAAGAAGGTTGTAACTACATTTTATTGTGGAAATACCTGGTCTCCTACAAATGGTGGGTGAATTTCCATTGGGGCTTTATGCCGCATTTATGATATAATAAAACTGTTATGTTTTCAACTTTCATTCAATAATTGTTTGTATTTATACACAAGAAACATGCTCCCTTTTTATACAAAAGACATCCCAGACACTCTCTGACTTTTATAAGCGCTTGTTTTTCCATGACTGTATGATGTGTTTATATGCGCAGTCATAAACGATCAACTTAGGATTTCAAGACCTTCAAGAGGATTTTGATGAGGGTTTTTTAAGTGATCTGTGCTTCCAGGGTCCTTTTAACTGTATTTCTTAAATGAAGTAAAAAAGATATTTCGGATTGTGATTAAGTATATGTTGTAGTGGAGTGCAAAGTAAACAAACATATTTTCTAACAAACTAAAACAAACTAAATGGCTTCCAGAGAAACCTTTTCTTCGGATATTTTAATTCTGCCATCAATAGCATTTTTAAGCTATCAGACATTTAAAGGATTTGTGTTTCCATTTGTATATGTTTATTGAAAAAGCTTCCCTTCCTCTGAACTAAAGATCTAATGCAGGCACCTAATTGTACATATTCATTCTGAATTTAAAAAGAATACAAATACAAGGTTTACACGCTGGTATCCTTTATATTTTGCAACACCTTCTTCACAGATCAGACTAATGAAACAATGCTTAATCACTGAGCAGGATACTACTCAACCTGGGTAAAAAGAGTGTCAGAATATTATGCTAACAGTGATAACATTCACAGAACAAGTATTATTTACCAGAAAATGAAAAATTATAACAATATTAAAAAAAAAAAAGCCATTTGACGTACACTTAGTCATGAATTGCAGAAGGCAAACGTAATGCCTGACCCCATCAAATACGTAATGAGAACAATGAGAGCAGACATCACCAAACAACACAGAGAAAGGTCAAAGAAACAATGGTATCAAAACACTTGCAAATCATTTAAGCAAAATCTAGTTTAGTGCAGCCATTTAAGTAAAACCGTGTTATAAAATACAGGGTTTGTATGTTTTCCTTTAAATGCTTGCTTCCACTACTTGCTGAATAGAAATACTGAATTGCCAGCTGAGATAAACTTCTGATTATTTTGCTTAATTATCACAAACATGTGTTCACCAACAAAGCCAAAAATACATCAAAAT
Organism: Oreocharis arfaki; assembly: GCA_013398015.1. NCBI lineage: Eukaryota > Metazoa > Chordata > Aves > Passeriformes > Paramythiidae > Oreocharis > Oreocharis arfaki. Next base: position 587,172 of record VZRR01007514.1, read on the forward strand.
AAAACCTAGCTAGAGTTTTCAGTTTGGAAGCTGATTTTTTTGATTAGGAATTCCAGCATTTCTTGGATAAGCCTTTAATTTTTTTCTCAAACTGCAAACATTTCAGTTTACTTCTAAAAGTGGTGTTAATTCGCATACATATAAATTGCTGGTTTGATAATTTCTTTCTGCCCTTTTCCCTCCAATGTCCTGCTCTCAGTTCATCTACTTGTTGCTGCTTCTCAGAATTCCCTCACAGACGCACTCGGGACAATTTCTGAGGCTCACTAGTGGCTTTGGTACAAACCTCTTGAGAAAAAGCAGTGTTTGATGCAAGCATCAGCAAACAGCATAAGATGGGTAGATTCTAGATGTTCTCCAGAAGAGTAAATATGCTCATCATTTCAAAATGAGGGTATGGGATGCTGATTTTTGTTCTGCTGATTGTTTGTTTGTTTTAAGATGGAACTTACCTTTTTCAACTGTGCTTCCAACTTACTACACTCTTCTTTCTTTTGTTCTATGGCTATTTCTAAAGACTTAAGTTTGGAGTCTCTTTTCAGCCCTGCTGATGCCAATGAAGATGCATGTTCTTTGAGATCGATTAAACTAGACTGGAAAACGACCAAGAGTAAAAAGTTAATTCCTAGTCACCAGGACACTAACTCATTGCCAACTTAGCAATCACTTGGATCCTGTTCCCCCTCCCCCAAAATGAGTTGACTCAAAGATAAGCATTGATAGCAAAAGACACCATTTTGTGGGTACAGCTGGAACCACAGGAGCTGGCATGCAGTGAAACATGGAAACATTCATAATACAGACGAGCCTGTGTCATATTCTGGAGGTACAAACACACTGAAAACTATTTCTCTAACTGACAAATGGAAACAGGAGTAGCAATGGAATATTTGAGCCTAGTGGAAGCTTGGGTAAAGGACAAAGTAGAGGTTATGACACACAACTGCATAAAAACTGAAGAGATATTTTATGTGCAAATGAGGACTGTGAAGAATGCTTAAGAAAACAGCAGTTCTAAGGCTCACCACTGAAGTGGCAGAATTTCACTACTTGACATAATTCAAGAGTAATCCTAATGCACTTTCTTTCATCATAATGACATAGATAGAAGAGCAGAGTTTTTAAGAAAAGACTGACCTCTTTTTCTGTCAGTTCAGCCTGTAAAGCATTAACTTTCTCCTTCAGGTCCTTGTTTTCTTTTTTATAAGATTCAATTTCTTCAAGTCTTTCTCTGTCATCTCGATCCCTTTGCTCCTTCAGACGCTCTATTATTCTTTCCTAACAAGGGAAAGAATTACAAAATGGAAAAGCTGTGAATCATTTTAAGAAAAGACAGAATTAAATTTGTTTGCATTACATAGCACTTATTAAAAAAATTCTTCAGAAGCAGAGAATGATTGAGTTAATGGTATCAAAGCCAATGCAAGGTTTCTCTAGATTTCAAAATCATAAGAACAAGGTTTTAAATACTTGGTAACAGTAACACTACAGGAACTTCATTAAAGAGCTATACTGATATGAATATGTTTAGTTTTGTAATAGATGTGGAAAGATATTCACTTCAATAATGTATTTCCTTTATCCATAAGTGATTGAAGTCCCGAATAAAAGTCCAAAACAGGCCATGACTAGTTTCCTCAGAGGCCATGACTGGTTCACTCAGCTTACATTTTGTTCTTACTCTACAGTGCTTGCAGTAAGGTGTCAAGGTTTCAAATCTAATTAGAAATCAATCACTTGCTAACTATCAATAACTTACAGTTTACATGTATTATATTTTGAGATGTCAAAAAAACAGTTGTCCAAGACACAGAAAAAGTACCCTGATACAAATTAAGAAATCCAAGTGAAGATTTTTCTCTGTCTAATTAACAGTAACCCTACAGACATTTTAACTCAGCGATGTTTTTGCATATTTTCCTGATTTCCAATTACTATCACAAGGTTTGCTGAAAATCACCAGTCAGTGACTGGGTGATTAATTCAAAGGGTGAAATGTAAAAAAGCAGAAGCAGTAGTATGGTTTTGTTAAGCTCTGATTATGTTCTACAAAATCACATCCTATCAACACTTGAAGGAGGCAAATACTAGTCAGAGAGAAATACTTAGGGTACAGTGAAATAACCACTAGAATTGCATTTCAGCTGGGATCAGGTCTTTAAGCAGAGTATCAGGAGAACTATTGGTATCATTTGGGCAGTGGCAGTCGGGGGGGGCAGTAGAAGCAACATAATTCAGGTCCTGCACCTGGGTCAGGGCAATCCCAGGCACAAACACAGGCTGGGCAGAGAACAGACAAGGCAGCCCTGAGGAGGAGGACTTGGATGTGTACAGTGACAAAAACCCCAACACGACTCGGCCATGAGCACTCATAGCCCAGAAAACCAGCTGTGTTCCTGGGCTGCATCCATGGCCAGCAGGACACGGGGGGTGACTCTGCACCTCCATCCTGCTCTGCTGACACCCACCTGGAGAAGAACTGCATCCAGCCCTGGGGCCCCAGCATAAGGGCACAGTTGTGTCAGAGGGAGTCCTGAGGAAGGCCAGGGAGATCTAAGGGCTGTAACAACCTGCTCTAATGGAAGGTGTCCGTGCCCACAGCAAGAGAGTTGGAACTAGATGATGACGATTTTTAAGGTCCTTCCAATCTAAACCCATGAGACTAAATAACTTCAAGTTTACTCCTAATAATGAACAGTATAAATTCTTAATCCCTTGAATATTAATATTAAAATGCCTCCATAAAGTGGAATAGTTTAATCATCATAAACATTCAGATTGCACCAGGTTATATTCAGAATTAGTTTTACACAAATTCCTTCTTGAAGATTTATTTACCCAAATGATTTTTTCATCTATAACAAATTAAACATAACACTATTTCATCTTTTTAATGAACAGTATATTTTTTTCTCAGTCAATCACAAAAGAAGACTAATTTATCTGTCAGCTGCATAAGGCTAAATGTCAAAAACGTGTTAAAAGGCCCTAATATACCATGTTTTACTTGATTAACAGCTAACTTGCAGAAATCCCAACAATGTGTTCCTGTTTCAGTCTTATTTGCATTGGCCAGCTTTCCTTATGCACTAATCTGGGACCTCACAGGTCTAATCTACTTGCACTTTATCACAGAAGCAGGAACTGAATTGCCCCAGCATATAGCTCCATTATCAGACATACTCCATTGCTTATCTGCTGTATGCTGCTACAGTAGCACCAACTTTATAAATATCAGCTTCATGAAAGCAACCTCTTGAGCTGCTTTGGGCCAGCCCAAGAGCTGAGATATTCTTTGAAAAGTTTCTTGTTATAACATCAAGGAAGCTGATAGCACTTTTGCATAGCCTGATTTTCAAACTTCTTTTACTTTAATTGCAATGTAATCCTTATTATTGTCGTTAAGAATTCCCAGCGCTTATGGAAGACTCTGAAATTCAGGAAAAAAAGTTGAAGGAATATGTTTTGCAGCTTAGTTCCAAAATAAACTCAAATGCGACTGAAGTTGATTCATTTCTGATTCCTGACAAGAGGACAAATCATACCAGCAATATCATCAGAAAAATACTAAGATTAAAATAAGTCCATTTCAGAAAAATTTCATATTGTTTTATGACATCTACATTTATTTCTCATTTAGTGTTCCCAATAGACCTAATCACTAAATATGAAAGAAAATCAAGAGACAGATACTTGGAAAAATCTATTTTCATAAAGAATAAGGAGATATGTTTTCTAATTCAGAGCCAAAATCTCAATCTGTGTATTTTCAAGAAAAATGCAGGAAAACATTTGAGTTTTGGACTAGCTTTATAATTCATTCATATCATATGAACCTGTTTTAATTTGTTTTTCTTCCTATAGAAGCTAAGAAAAGCGATTCAATTAGATTTCAGTAAATTGTGGTTAGCTAAACTGGTATGAATACATTGTAGTACTATTTTAAAAGAGCTTCCCATAATGCTCTTGAAGAATTTTTAAATTAAAATTCTAAAAACTACTGAACAGACAAAGAATTAATATAAAACAAAAAACAGCCTAATCTCAGAGCGTAAACCAAAACTATATCGTTGCAAAGTAGGTCTGATACAATTTCTAGAAAGAAAACAAACAAAGCACGCAAACAATGCATTTCCATGGAAGCGGAAATCAGGTGTTCTTAAATGAAAGCATCATCCTTTCTTGACAGTATTACACATTGAACTGATAAAAGTACTTATATTGATGCACTTGTTAAGAAAAAATCTCACTAAGAGTTCTTGTTTTGTTCCATTTGGACAAACATCTACTCCATATTTCTGCCAGTATTCCCAGTGGAAATATTTAATAATTATTGATAAAGTCTGTAGGTCTGAAGAATGCTACTGCAGAGAGGAATAGGGATAAGAAAGTTACTGGCAGCAGTTAGGAGGAATTGGGAAGCTGGAAGAAAGGAATGAGGCACATGTGTAAACATACACTGTCAAAGTATTTAGCTGCCAGAAGACAGAAGAAAGCCAGGCCTAATTATCCATTTGGAATTTCTAGAAGATGGCTACTGGCTTCTTTCAATCTGTAAGTACATCCCAGAAATCACACTTAACATCGAAAAGTCTGCCCTGCCAAGCGTGGCCTTCAAGGGACTTACAACGGAAAAGAAACTGAGGGTGATTTCCCTGTAAAATAAACAACCAAAATCATACACAGAGATTATTTTACCTTGAAAAGTCTCTCCTCATTGTGTCTCATGCTTTCAGATCAGGCACCCTGTTTTTCAAAAGCTAATCTTAAACCTAACTCTGCAGTGTTGTTTCCTCCTACTCCTATGCAAATCTGCACTGTGACAGTCACTCTGCTTCCCAAAGGACTGTTTTAAAATCCCCTCAGCTGCCTCCATGGGCATTTTGGGAAAGTGACTAATCCAGAAAAGATAGTCTACAAGGAGTGAAAACAGGTTAAAAAGTACTTTCTGTCATTTTTTATTTATATGCTGTGAAATTGATGAACACTGTGTCCAGATTAGCAGTGAAAGATTACAGAAATGTGTAATTTCACTGTATAAATGCTGCATACTTATCCACATGAATCAATACTAATGACAACTTTTTTCACTGTTCTTGACCAAGCAAATGCTATGAAGGCAATTAAACACACAAGAAATAAAAAATTAACATTGTGTGTGTCAGTGCCAACACCACAGCGGCATTTTCAAGTCATATACAGCCATAAATACCTTCATAGGATTACACACTGCAGAATGGCACATATTACTTTAATTAGTCACACTCACCTGTTCACATTTAAGTGGTGTATATTAAGATCTGTGAGCTGCAAAATGTGGATACTTGTACAAATTTTTTGGGTATATAAATTCACTTGCATTACCTCGTATTCAAAGTTAACTGAAAGAAGAAACCTGACCTCACTGAAACTGGTAGGAATGTTGCCACTAATTTAAACAGTCCAGATTTATCCCTTCTCATAGGTATTTTCAAATTAAAGGCATAGAGTTTGTAAAGGGAGAAAAAGTAATTCTCAACTATTTTTTTTAATGAAACACAGTTTCCCTTAAAAATGAAATGTAGGAAACCAATAGTGCTCACAGCAAGCCAAGGCAATACTGCCACTTGCTCTTGGCCCTTCAGCCATGCCCTGCTTAATGGACAGAAAAACAGGATAACCAAGATCACAAAGACAGAAAAATGCGAAAACTCCACCTTCTCTAAGTCAGGTGTCCAATGCCTTTCAGTTCTTCAATGGAACAACCACTCGTCTCATTGACTAAGGGAAGATCTCCCCATGTCCTGGGCCATTTTCTCCATGAGCATTCAAAGGGCATCACTCCTGCCCCTCCAAGTCCTCTATCAGTTCATGCCCAGCAGTCACTCCCTGCTCATCCTACCAGAACAGGGCCACCTGCTGCCCTGACAAGGCTCACAGGCTTTGGGACAGCTGTCAGGCCAACTCAGAAGGGCATTTTCTGCACACACTCCACCCACAAGAGCAGCACATGAAGCTTTTCGTGAGAAGACGTTACCTTTTCTGATAGAGCTTCCTCTAAGGTTGCTAGTGCTGTGTCTGTGTTACTGGAATCCGTCTGCAGCGACTTCACTCTGTCTTTTAGATTAGTTAGTTGTTTGTCTTTGTCCCTAAGTTGCTCCTGTAGATTTTCAATCTGAAAATAAAAACATTATAATAGTCATAACCTCACCATAACGTTCCAAGAGGGACTTGGGTGCTGAGTGCATACATATCACACATATGATACACGTGCCCCAGCATACTGCCAGGTTTGTACCTGCTATATCATTAAAAGTTTTAAACTTCAGTCCTTTCCATTTTGTTTTCTTTTGCTGAAGAAGTATAATTTTCTAATAAGATAAAGGAAAAATTGTAATGCAGTCAGGTATTTTATTAATTAAATATTTTCTGATATTAATCACTCTAGTTTAAGGTACTGCATTATCTCGGTAATTCGAAGTATGTCTGGAATTACCCCTTTAGATTATTCTAGTTCAATAAGAAGGACAAAGAAAGGGCGAGGCAAAGCAAGTTGAGTGAGCCTTAAAATGAGGAAGAAGAAAGATGATAACTGCCTATCTAAAAATCTCTTCTTCCATGATGCCCTGCTGTAAAGAAAACTCATCTGGGGGGAGATCAGGATGCTTCTACTCAAAAAGCCCAAACCCAAAAACAACCAAGCAAAAAAACCCGCAAAGGCCACCATTTCCGTTCACTTTCTTCATCTCCATGAAGATTTAAAGTATGTCACTCTATTTTGGATATTTTAACTGCTTTAATTAGATCTGGTTCTTCGTCTAGAAAGCATTTGAACATATTGCTGAAGTACCTATAAGCACACTTCTTGGTTAAACAGGTCATGATTTATAGTGGTTAAATCAGGAAGAGTTAAATCACAAAGGTTTTGCACAAAAAGTTGTCCACAGAGCAATGTGGACTTTGGAAGCAAACCTGAATAAAAGCACTCAGCTTTTGATTGTCATGGCAGTCCCCTTCTGTGGCTGCAAGGCACTCTGACCTCTGGCCAGAACGCAGGGGGGATGTGTGTTATGTCATATGTGTAAAATTTCATTAATTGTCTGTCAGAAGTATCCCCCTCCCTCCATCCTGCACTCTCAGTGCCACTCACTACTATGCACAAACTGGCACAAATCCAAGATTTGTTACTTAAGACTTCGCACAAATAAATAGTAACAGGAAAATTAACTGGTCTGTTATTTTAGTATGCCATTTAATATAATATGAGAAAATATGCCAAAATCCGTAAAGTATCATTTGTTTAAAACTGGTTTTAAATATGTTGTCAACGTTAGGCAAATTATTACTGTCAACATATATTCAAATTCTTACTTTCATCAGTGATTTTTCACTTTGGATCACATTCTCTTGCTACTGAAATGAATTCAGTTTTCCTGTTCATTTCATAATGTGATGATTTTTTTTTAAACATAGCCAATATCTTTCCGTTTAAAGCAACTCAGATTTTAACAGAAGCAGAAGCCTTTACAGTCACTGTTAAATGGTATTTAAAGATTTGTTTACAAACTTGAAGCCGAATTCAATGCATGCGCAGCTCTGCAGAAGTCAACAGTTATGTCAACAAAAATTTGATCTCCATATGCAAGAATGTACCACCATAATCAATACACTTTAATTTGGGGCACACCTTGGTAAAAGTTCTCCTCCTACTACATTATACAAGTGCAGGAGAAAAAATCCTGAAGTTTTGACATCATATATATCTATAATTAACAAGTCATAAAATCCACAGTACAGCTGTGTACACTGTATAAAGCATGTTTTAAAAAAAATAAATTTTAAAATAACTTAAATAACAATTAAAATAAAATTTGAAAGTAAATTTGGAAGGGCACAATTCAATTAGAAATTCTTTACAGTATGGCAAATACAAGTCTTGTACCTCTTTTACTTTTCCTTTTTTTTTTTTTTTAACATACATAGTTTGGTATATCAGATTACTGCTATGAGCCAAAGATTCCACTTGCTGTGTAAACTATAAAATACTGAGGAATATATAGAAAGGTCTTTTTGGGAAGACCTGACATAGAATAGCTTACTCTTGTGAATGACCTCTCGCAATATTTTTCTTCGTGTGTATATTTTACACAGATACAGAAACATGATACATGTGTTAATGAGTTAAGAACTTTTTATTTTATGGCATGTGTATTAGTCACATCTAAAATTACATTAACTGGCATTCAGAGGACTGCACACTATGTTTCTTTCTTTACTTCATCCAAGTACTAATGATTCCAACAACTACCTCATGACACCCTGATGAATACTTAAGCAATTGCACATTTCAGCTTCACCAAAACAAATTCTCAAGTAAAAGGGAAATAAAACAGGAGAGTGAATATTGATTACATGTTCTTTGAAACAAAGTTAAGATCTGGTCCTTTATTATCATCAGCTTGACCTACCAATTCTAGGCACCCTAAATTAAAGTACTTATTTCCTATGCACAGTGCTTATCTGAATTCCACAGCATTTACACGATTTCCTTCCTCTTAAAACTAATTGAAAATATGAGCCAACCCTTAACCAAGAAAACATGTTCTAAAATTATTCAGCATTTACAAAATTTTTTCCTCAGAGGTAAAAGAGAACAGGCAGCAAATTAAAAACATCCCCATTGAATCACAACTGCTTTAAAATAAGTCACTCAATACATACTCCATAGATAAAATAAGAGGAAAGGATCTAATTATTCTTCTATTTGTGCTATATAAACCTGAAGGAAATACTTCGATGGGAACAGGACCACACTGGGGTATGTGAAAGCAGAATCAGTACCACAGAGTATTTGTTGGGATGGGCACAGGATTAGCAAAGACCTACTGATGCAGACAAGACTTTATGACCAGTTAATCACAGAGTTCTCTCAAAAAGATTACAGCAGACAAAGAGATTGAGCAGTCTCACGTGCTAAAGTCTTTGAACACAAGATATGATTTAGTTCTTCCTGAGTTTTTAAACCCAGAAAGAACAACAAACCCTCTGGTAACCTCTGTCATTCTCCAACACACACATATATTTGGGTACAAGCATATATGTAAGGATAAAATTCTATTATTGAATAATGACTTTTGAGCATGCCTGAATTCAGTTTATGGCAGGGACTGTTAAGACCTTCTTAATCCTCAAGCACTTATTTTTATTTCTGATAGGAAGTTAGTTACTGTGAAGTTTTGTCAACATCTATTTCTTACCTCTCTGAACTGCTATGTCCCTGTGCCAGGATGAAAAGGATCTTCTGTATTCTTTCTGTACTTCAGAAAGTGTGGATATTCCCAGAGTTTAAGCCAGACTTTATTCCTTCTTTTAAAACAATACCCTCACAGATAAATGTCTTTCCTATGAGGCATCCTGTCAATAAACCTCAAGTGCTAATCTTGTCACCTTTTGGCGACGGTCTCAGGAATGCTTATTAAATACTCAAGGGATTAAATTAAATCTCACCCGCAGACAGGCTTTCAAATTCTCCAGTAACCCAAGTTCTCAAAAGAAAATTCCTTTCATTATCAAAATTAAGGTACTGTACTATGGAACTTGCAAGAAAATTATATAATCAAAGAAAATGTTCCAGGCTGTAACAATTTGCATTCAGAGACATACATTAAAGAGAGTTTAAGAACCTGTAAGAGAGAAATTACCCAGGACCTCTTGGGCCTAACTAATGAAACCATAAAGCCATATATTTAAACTTAGTTGCAAGTATTTCCCTCTCTGTTCTCTATTTGAGTTTTAAATAATTCAGACAATAAGTATTTTGGAACAAGGGGGTTTTTAACTCCTAAAGTTCATTTTGCTCTATTCTAAATTTCTATAGGCAGAAATCTTGGAGTTTTGTTTCACATTGAAGCACAGACCATGTCAATTCCAGTGAAGTAGATCAATAATAAAAGATGAGTTTGATTTAAATTTAAAATTGAAACCCAGGGGAGAAAACAGAACTTTGGTGTGTATCACTAGCATTACTTAACAAAATTAAAAAAAAAAAAAATTAAAAAAATTAAAAAAAAAAACAACACACCTTTGTATTTTAAGAAAACAAATCCTACTAAACAATTCCCAAGTACTGTTACAGTCTACTTTAAACAAGTAATGGCATTACAAAAAAAAAAGATTTAATAAACAGCATTCATCCAACATGAGCATTATCTATGACTACTTTAAAACTCAGTATTTGTTTTCAGACTTTAGCTTCTGCCTTACAGACATAGATAACAAAAGACAAAAGTAATGTAATTATTAATCAAAACAGAAAAAAAAACAGTCATAGTTCAAACATAAAAACCCTAAATGGCTACTTACACATAATTTATTTTTATTAGTAAGACTCATGGTAAATGTTCTGGCTCATATGGTCCTTTTCAGAAACATGTCAGGATGTCCCAGAACATGAGACCAGCTTTGGTAGTGACTCAGTAAAATAGATGTCTACAGACATCCCAACATCTCCTTTCAGTATGTGTGGATGTGTGCATGCTTAATTTGTAGTGAAACACCCAGAAAAAAATGAAATCACTTTACCTTACCATGACTGTAAAAATATTACTACCTGAGTAGTAATAGTAGACTTAATACAGAGGTACGGTTTATGCAAAGCACTATAGATTTTTACCAAATGAAGCAGAGTTACTAAATATCAGATCAGAAAAAATATTTCAAATTTAACAGACTTTACAGCAGCTGTTTGAAGTTTCAGTCTGTTGAGTGAGAGAGGAAATTTTCCTTAGAGCCACGATATGACCCAAACACAGTTCTTAGTTTAAGCAGAATTTCCAATAACAAAATGAGCCCGTTGAAGGGCAATTTCTGCTTCAACAGTTTGACATTGCAGAATGCCTTTTGTCTTGAAAGAGACTGCCCCAAAAGTGCTTCCTCATCCAATGCCAGCAACTTTCACTTTCTTTTTCTTCTTTTTAAGTAGGCAGACATACAAGCATTAATTAGGAATATTTTTTCAAAGGTAAAAAATCACATACTTTTAGATTTCAAAAACTAAAATAAATGTTATGTTAAAAAATGACCCTACAATATAAAACTCTTTAAAATATTATGAAGGGGGTTGCTGCTTGCAGCTGAATATGTTCATTAAAGTGCAAGATTTGTACTAATCTTCTGCTTTACTAAAGTAACTGGAAAAAAGCTTGTTAATCTTATAATGACATGATAAAATACTCTTGGATTCCGTAAGCAGTTCCAATATCCACTAAAGTGCTTGATTATGTCTCAAAAGAATAAAGCTTCATCCTGATAGCTGCCTATTATACAGTATGTTCTCAATTTAAAATATTTCCAAAGTGCCTTCCTGTTACTACCTTGCAAATTCATATTCTCCAAACTGAAGTAATACAGCAGCATTTTACTTACTTCAGATTACAACATACCTCGAGGTTCAATAGTACTTTTTAGCTCTATATTCTTATATTATTTTTCCCCACAAGGCTTTCTTAAACACCGGAGGTTGTTTAAGCATATGGCCAGGTCAATCCTAGTGGATTACTGAATCAGAGACAGTAAAGGTATTTCTCAAGCTGTCCATAAATACTACACAGCCCTTTAGGTTATGCAAAAGAACATTTGCAACGATGGATACGGCGTGTGCCCAAGGGAAAAACAGTCTCCAGTTCAATAGGTCTGCAAGGTTTCCACAGAAAAAGATTCATCTGTCTGGAGACTTTTTACCTCAAACTGCCTTCAGGAGGACAGTTCAAAGTGCCACCATGCAGCTGCAAAGCGACTGTCACAAAGGAGCTGATGGAGCAAGTGCTGCTTCAGACATCAGCCCTCACATCGAGCCGGTGACAAGAGAACACAGCAGTGGCATGAGCTGGCAATCACCCCACTGCCACCTTCCCAACCTAATCCAAGCAGGAAAGAAAATAATCCTTCTAAATCCTGCTCTACTTGACAACCTTAAAAAACAGAAATATACATAAGACCAGAATAGGAAATCAGAACAAAAAAAAAAGGGTAATCAGAGCATTTGTCCTGATTTACACTTGCACTCTTTCCCCCCAAAGCTACAGCAATCCAATACAACACATTTTCTACTTCTTTAAACTCGTATTTTTGCCGTTAGGATCACACAGCTGATCAGATTCATACTGGGGTTTGAAAATTTAATTTTATGGCTGATCATTATTTTTATATCTATATTCTATATACATAAATTATTCTATTCTATACATTCGTTTACGTTATTATCCACATGGTGGTGTCCATTTTATCCAATGCAGAAGCAGCATCTTCCTTTTTCCTTCGTTTGAAGTTGCTGATTTTTACACGCTGATTGTCTCTAAAGTAGCAGCAAGTGCATTGGGCCAGGAGGATGTTAGTTTACACAGTGTTTAAGCAAAATAAGGCTTCAAATCCTAATCGGTGTCTAACTGAACACTAAAGCTGTAGTAGGAACCAAATATAAAGAAAATACAAACTATAAAGACAAACAAAAGCAAGTTTAAACAGATGCTGATATCTGGAGACGGGAATTTGCACAGAACAAAACAAAGAAAATAGAGCAGGCAAAAAGAAGGAGAAGGTTTAACACCTATGATGAAGTGATTAACACTGACAGCAGAATCACAGCTGTGGGATTCTGCCACCTGAACAGCACTAAGAGTTGCTTTTATATTGTATCTTACTAAAAATGTCACATTTTCTTGCAACAAATCTCTGTCCTAAGGAGTAAGGAATTTATGAATAGAGGAATATTTTAAGATCTAGAACACATTCTTGCTATAAACAGTTTAGTCTCATATGTTCATTCTGACTAGCCATCCATTTGACAGTCTACTCAACACATCCACCACACTATAGTCATAAAGCTGCAAACACAAAAAAATGGTATTAATGAAGACATGAAATTTACATTGATATCAAGCTTCTGAACAGATGTTCCACAGTAATTAAACTTTCCTAGAGTAGGCTAAGGAAGGAAATTAAGTCTGTGGTAGAATCCAAAGATCTACTCACATAACGTGCAAGTATTTCCCACGTCATTATTTGTTCTGTATGATTCAGTTTGTTAAATGCATCAACTGAAGATTAGAGAAATCTCAGTGAAAACAGTACAGAAGCATAAAGTATTATTACAGTAATTAAAAAATCCAATCGGATTTGAAGTTTACCTAAATAGAAAATACATATACCCTATAATTTTTGGGAGAGGAAAAAAATATATATATAAAGAAGGAAAAGAACCTATGAACTGTTGATCACTGGGGGGAAAAGTATGTCATTTACTGAGACATGCAGAAATATTCTCTGGTCAGTACCTGTTGTACGTGACTTGTCAAAAACTGTCTTTATTCCATGATTGGAAACATCAGCCTTCTGTCTCATGCACATAGAAACTGAGAGCATCCTACTGCATCAATAAATAGAGGCAAATGCAACTAAAATTGGAGATCAAAAGCATTAAGTATTTTTTCTTCTTCTTCTTCCAAAACAAGCATGTATTTTTTGTGTTTTATTGTGCAGTCACTGAAGGAAATAGTTCATCCATTTTTACTTACTGTGAGATTCTAGATCCTTCCATAATACAGGATTCAAAGGTACAGGTACAGGAAGGATTCAGAGGACTCAACAAGCATTAAGAAAGAAGAGGTGTGCGCTGAGTTTTCATCCAGAGAGCAGAAGAAAACTCCCCCAGGGCTGCTAAGGGAAGAGCTCTGCCCTCCAGTCAGCTGATACTTTTACAGGGCTATAAAAGCAGGTCAGTGGGCAAACGAGCCAAGAGAGGAGAAGGCTGTCACACAGAAAGGAGCTCCTGGACTGAAAGCCTGGCTTCTGTTGCCAGACTCCAGCTGAGAAAGAGCTGGAACTTAATGCTAAAATTAACCTTCACCAGGAAGCTAGCCAAAAGAAGCCTGGGCTGATAATATGCACTTGTGTATCTGGAAATACTCAGTCTCTGTCTCCTTCTCCTCAGGGGCCAATAAATTCTCCGAACAAAACAGCTTCACTCTTGGACTCTTCTAAGCAGGACTCACAATCTGGTGAGACATCCATTGAAAAGCTTTTGCTCTCACTATATGTATTTACTGTGATGTAATTCAGAATGCAATAGGTATTTTCCAGATAGTAAATACAGAAATACAAAATAGACTCACACATAATTCCATTTATGACAAGAGGAGGCAGACATCCATTCTTAACAAGCTAATGCTTTTTATAATATCTGTCTGCATATATGAGGGCCAGATTTTCAAGCTGGGATGGTTGGGTACCTACATCTCGCAGTATTTTACAAGTTACAGGCTGATTACTGAACTATTTTTGAAGTCTAGCCCAATTTGCAAATTGAGAGCACCTGAACTACTTGTCAAAGTTAACCATGAAAAATCATACCTTTCTGCTCAATCCTACCTTTCTGGTGCTTGAAAACATCTGGTGATACTTTACTCATGGCCAGTTTTGTACTGTTTGGAGTATATGCCTATAAAATAGGCTATGTTGGCTTACACAAGAATTTTTAAAGAAGACTTTGCATGAAAATATGTTACATTGTGCCATATGCCAGGGAGAGAAGTACATATACTTTAATATACTGTAATGTAAATTCACATGGAGGGAAAAGAAATGCTTTGGCAATCTTACACTTTTAATACAGATCACTGAAGCTGAATGTAATTTTTAGCATCTTGTCATTCCTTCTATGTCTGTATCAACTGGAAAGACTCAGAGGCCTCTGCCCAGATTGAAAAGTTACAGCACATCTCATAAAAAAGTTAACAGATGGTGAGAAGAGAGAGGCAGCTGACAAGTCGTACAGACAAGTGTTGGGCAACAGGGAACACTGAAAAGGGAAGCTACAAAAGAAATAGTGTAAGAATAGGCACCTCAAGAGGCTACAGAAAGGGAGTAGGAGCCAGTTCGACAGTAGCTTGGGAAGTTTTCCAGAGCTATGAATAGAGAAATCAAAAGGCTGGTCAAGAACAGGGAGCAACAAGAGGTGTATGTTGTGTGCAGTGCTTTAAAATACAGAAACACATACAAAGGGAAATACATGTTGAGAAAAGGAAAAACAACATAAGCTATAAAATAGATGACCAGTCTGTTCTGAAAGCAGATTTCGTTTGGATATTCAAAGTATTACAAGAAAAACACTAAAAAGCCTATTACCTCACTTTTAATTAAAATTATTTCACTTTATAAGACGTTAGTAAAATCAGTGTCGCTATTAAAGAGCAATACAATCATTTAAAATCCTTAGGAAAATTATTAAGATAGGAAAACAGAGAGAGAGACCCAGAAAAAAAAAGATTTCGATTAAAGAAAAGCGCCACAACCTTGAGTTCTGAATAACAGGCAGAAACCTTACAAACTGCTTCATTTCAAAGTGAAAAGGTTGAGCAGGTTGTGATGTGGAGAGGCTGGAAGCCTGATTGAATCCCTAGAGAAAAAGCAATTCTTTCATTCACTGTAAGAATCTCCTTCAAATCCTGCTTGTGGGCAGTGGAACATACTGTAATACTCTGAGATCCTTTCCAGGACTGCCTATGGTACCCAGCAATGAAAAACCTGTGGTAATTGAATTTCCTTTCCCATTTGAAGGCTATCCAATCACTTAATAGATGACCTTGTCAATCTGATTTCATGCTCCTCATTTTCTAAGATTTACACTGTCCAAAATAATCTATCTTCATTTGTGATATTTATACCTTCAGAATGTTAAAATAAAAAACTAAGCTCTCTTGACTTTAGACAGATACCCAAACCTGACAGGTTTATAACCATTCTTCTTGTCTGACACTTTCACATTTCCATCACTCTCCTGACCACGAGATGTCTGAAATCACACATGGTTTTTCAGGTGGGATGACACAAAAGTCATTTAGAGAGCAGTTATCATCTTTTGCTCCAGTACCCATTATTTTTGCAGACAGAATATTGGCAATTTTCACTACCACATCCCGTTTGAAATACTTTTCTAAACTGTATTAATCACTGCCTCCAGCCTCCTGGCATTAACACTCCAAATTTCATTTTGGGTTACTCATCATCTCCTTTTCCCCAACTGCATTCAAAGGTGGCTGGGTTTTTTTTCCCCTAATTGAAACACTGAAGACTATTTTCTAAATGAAAATGCTGAAGAAAATTGGATCTGAGATAAAAGCCTGCCTTCTCACTCCAAATAAGTCCCTCTCATGTTCACTGCAGTTGGTTTTATTTTTTTGCTAGCTCTTCAAGCAACTTAAATAACCTTTTTCTTTTTACCAAAAGGTTTTTTTTCACTTTTATTCTTGCTCTCTTGCATTAATTTTTTTCATATTCAATCCAGAATTATGATTTATAATAAAGTATTTCAAATCTAGAAAGTTACTGCTCCACTGAAATACCATATACTTCATGTAAGCAACCCAATCAAGGAACTGACACCAAATTTAAACTCTATCATAACTTGTAGTATCCCAGTTTTTCTTGCCTATTTTCATACTTTAGTTTATGTACATGTGCACTGTAATACTTCCAAAATATCTGTTTTATTTTTATTAACACCACTGTATATTTCTATTGATGGCTTAAGGTAACTCTTTAAATCACCAACTTGAGTGAAAGAAAAGAATACCTTTATTTCCTTTCCTGGAAAGTTTAAAGAGATATTTAACATGCTTTGTAAGGTTTGAATTTGAAACTCAATACATTTCCCATTTAAATGACTCCTGTAGTTTTGATTCCAATGCAAAGCTATAAAAGATACAAGAGTCTAGACAAAAGCAAAATAAATGTACATTTAAACATCATCACACTGTTCCACAGACAGTGTAACTCAGACCATACACTATTCAGAAGATAGCAAATGCCTAATTGCAGCATGCTACAACTAATTTTGTCAGAAGACCTGGCCATAAATTACATTAAAACTGTAATTTTAGATCTCCTTATACGAACAGTTTCACAACATCCCTTTAACACAGAACTGTGTGACAATATTAAAGATATTTGGTATAAAGACTTCAAAAGTACAGACAGATAATTCACTTGAGAGGTAATGTTAGTTTTATCTGATTGTTTCAGAGCACAGAGAAATCCCAGTATACTTTCATTAATTGAGAAGCTTTCAGATAAATGTGCTGCTCCTAATTCAAAATGATAAATTAATTGCATAGAACTTGTAAATCACAGAAATTTCACACCTGAAGGGAAAAAAATTGCAAGTACAGTGCTTTAAAACCACTCAATCATATTTAGTCCTTAATTACATGTCTCTTTCCACAGACTCACAATTTTTTTTGAGATTTCCAATATTCTCCTACTTCCCCGTTTCCTTGTAAAACGTTCTACTTAATAATATAATACTTCATCAAAACCTACAGAGGAAAAATACTAAACTTTACACTACTTTACTCTCAAATTAAGGCATAAAGGGGCAGAAAGGTTGAAAAGGGGGGAGGGATACCCTAAAAATTGAAATTTATTTAAAATGAAAACAAAAATAAATTAAAAATCTGTAATAGCAAAAAAATTTTACATTGAAAGTAAAAGTAACAGCCCTGTCTCACTACTGCAAATAATGGATATAGGAATTCAATACAGCTACGTTGATTTCTACTATAAGAGCACCCTGGCCTTAGAAAGCACATTAAAAAGGTTGTAATGGAGAATCCAGTTTCACATGGTATTATTTTATATGAGTTTCCTGAAGTACCAGTGGTAAAAAGTAGGGGAAAAAACCCCATAGCAGCGAAGCTGAAATGGTTAGGCAGTAATTAATCAGAAATAATAATATTCTTTCTATTGGAAAGTTTCCTTTTAGCTCCCTGGTTACAGAAACCATCTATATTCATATATAAGGGACAGTGGAATACATTTACATGAAAGAAAAGCTTTGCAGAAGGATAACAGATCCCTGCCTCCTTTCTCGAGACATGTCTTTTCTAAATCACTCTAAATTAACATATGGTAAATGTACTTAGGTTTAGACCCATTAAGAGTTGAAGTGTTCAAAATGTTCATCAGAGGACTCAGATTCCTGTTACTATGAGACATAATTTAATATTTTCACTATAGCTGCACCAAAGACAATGCACATCTAGAGTTTCACCATTAGTTACTGCAGGCCAGACACAGTCTTTCTACATATAAACTATCAAAGCACCACTAAACTTAAACTGAAATGTTAAACGCAGCAACTTGGATGTCTTTAATCAACATCTGCTGAACAGCTTAGTTTCTCTATAGCAGCAAAGGTAAGACAGCAATGCTTTTATGGAAATGTCTGAATAGGAATTAATCTGTAATCTGATATGGTTTTGTGTTTAAGACAGTTTGCTTTTGGTATGAAAAATGTCCTTTTCTAAAAAAAAAAAAAATTCACTGAATTTCCTTTATCTTGTATCTCCTCAAAACCAGCAGGTTTGTACATGAAACTTAACCTCAACTCTAATACCATCAACTACACAAAAATAAAGGAAAATTTTTATAAAGTGACACAGAAATACTTTTCTCTCTGAATCAGTTTTTTGTTAGATCATTGATGCCTACAATTTATTAATCAATTTAGCCATCCTTATCCATTTGGCTTCCTTCAGGTTCTTTTATTTATTGTAAAAGCTTTGATGAAAGGGTCTATGAAGAACACTCACTGTCCCTTTTGCAACTAGAGGAAAATCCTGAAGGTGCATTTGGAGGTAACCTGCTGCTACAATGTCAGTGACACTGACATACTCACACTATTCCAGAATGTCATATTTTTTCTCTGATTTATGTTTCTTTGCTGGACAATGAGAAGTTTCAGCAACTGTCAGATGCAGTTCTCTCCCACTGAGCTTCACGTTCACTCTCTGAACCATGTGCCCCTCTGCATGTGGGGTTTAACAGGCACTGGATAAAATCCTCCCAGGTGGTGAGTTGGAAGCTTGAAGTTAAGAACCCGTGGAAGTCCTTCAGAGATGATGGCTATATTGATGTATTACACAGATGGACTACTTTATCTCTCTACTTCTGCCAGCATTAGAATTATTACAAATTAATTTTTATCAGGCCTTCTCCTCAAGAACATGCACTTAATTTTAACTGCAAAATTCTCCTAAAAAACTTCAGCATCACTTAACAATAAAGCTACAGCGGTCTGACAACACCTCCATCTTCAGTGTCTGCAATTCAGATGATATACAGTTTGGAGGTTTTAAATGATTGAATGATGGCAAGTTCAATGCTACAGAACTGTCAGAGACAGAGCTACCTGTCCACGAGTGTATCTTCTTCCCCCTCCAAAAAGCTGGAATGATTTACAAGGACTCATGGAAGGTGTTGCAATGCAAAAATTTCAAGACAGAGGATGAATTATATTACATTTCATAAACTGACAGTACACAGAAATCAACAACAGTTAGTATGCAAACAGTGAGAACTGATGAAGACAAAATGTCATGCAAGAAACTTTTGTCATTCTAATTATTGTAAATCTAACACAACAAGACAAGCTCCCTTGGACTTTTTACAGGGATGACCTTTTTTGCAACTAAATTAGCAAGCTCCTGTTTTCTATTACTATATTCTATTTCTATACTTTGAAGTTCTTCCCATTTGTTCAGCTGTTTACTATCACATCCACCTCCCAACATGAAAAAAATCTCAAAAGTCACAGATTTTTATTAAATAAACACTCAAATCAAACTATTTATGGTTCCCATGACAGCCATGACAAAATCTCAGACTTAACCATGAATAAAGATTTTAGTATAGGATACAGCAGGTATTTCACTCAAATTTAAATTATACTTTAACACCTTCCCAGTCCTGTCTGTCAACAAGCTTTAAGATGAAGACTTGACAGATTCCTGTGGACCTTCAGCAGCTTCTCCCTCAAGATCAGCAGAAGGCTCCGCAGAGAGCAGCGTGCAGAGGTTCCCACGGTGTCCAGTCACTTTGGCATGGGGATAAGCACAGAGCAATAAAGGACTCTGTGCCTTTCTGGGGACATTAATGCAGATCTCTGCTGCCAAATTAAGGCATGTCTTAGACAATAAATATAGTGGGCCTGATTTTTCTCCTGATAAGTAAGGGGGTTTGCTGGCATAATTACCTCTAGCAAATTTACTGCAGATTTATTCTTAAGTGAATGGTAAATAAGCCTAATATTTCTTTCATATAAAAAGATTACATGATGTTATGCCATTTTTCTTTTTACTTTCCAAGAACTGCTTTACTCCCTTCTCTTTGTTTCACTTTGATCTTAGCACTGTGCCTGGCTGGGCGTTAAAAATTAAAGTCAGGTGTGTTAGAAGGAAGTGAATTAGATTCAGATTCCATTCTAAAGTTGGACTTATTCTACTCATATTCAAACATACCACTGCTGATTCTCCCACCAAGAAATACATACTACTTGGCAACAAGAAAATTATCAAAGCAATCTGACCAAATTGGCACCACTAGCTCTGGCCACATCTGGTAACAATAATATGAAGGGAGAAGTATGAAGATAACAATTCTCATTTATTGTTGCCATTAAACTTATCTGCATGCATACTCCTGAGTCTTTGAACTTCATGATTTCATAAAGCCAATAAGAGCTCCACTCAAAGGTGAAGGGTGATGCTTTTCCAAATGTGATTAAATATCCAGTTTACTAAGGTATTACAGCCTCTAGTCACAGAGTGCTCAGTCAGAGGACAGCAGAGGAATATCACCAGGAAAGCACAACTGCCAACATCAAGGAGCTCTAGCAATGTATAAATTAGGGTGGCTGATTCTATGCCAACAGAGGGGTAGAGCTTTAATATACTACAAAATCGCTAAAACCCAACTGCTAATGCATAACCCTACTTTTTATACTCAGTAGGAAATGTTTCTTTTTTATTTCCAGATGTAACAAACTTGGATATCCATCAGGTAAAGCTGCAGATCAAGTGTAACTGCCCATCCTAGCAAGCAGATGAACAAGGGCAGAGGGATCTGTTTATTTCACGATTAGGCAAGGATGGTTTATCAGATTAATAAGTTATTCAGTCGCTATATTGTTGAATATTTCACACATCAGACTATGAAAAAATTAATCTCTCAGACGTAATCATACATAAAATGTATCATTTCTGAACCACTTAAGATTTAAAATTGTCTTCTCATGGAGTTTACTGCATATAATTAACAAGCTGATTCATGTATTTTCCTAAGGAACATTTCATAAAATTATGATTTGAGATCTGCCTATCCCTGTGAATCCCCCTCATCAATGTCTGGATCAGTCACTGAAGGTGAGAATCCACCCAACCTCCTTCCTCCCTGCCACAAATCAGCCACCTGGAGCATGGGCCTTGAAAGAGCTTCCAAGAAAAAGATCAGCATGTAATAAGACATACAAGCCTTTGGGGCTTGTGCAATACTTTGCTCCATGCACTGCTTCATGGGGGATGTGATTTTCCATCATTTCAATGAGTTGTCAAGGATTCAGTGCTAAACTGCTGGCAGGTACAAAACCAGCTGAATTTGTCATGATGAGACAGGAGGTAAATAGCCAGGCTGCCACTCAAAGATGCAGTTCTAAGAGCAAGCAATCACATGAATATACCCTCAGTCAGCAGCTAAAAATTCTAAGTGAGTCATGACAGCAGGATATCTCTCTATGCAAAACTATTCTCCATTACACTTATAAAACTCTCCCTCATAATTTCCAATTCCCATCAGTAAACGTCTGTCACATTTTTTGGAAAGAAATTTCATTTCTTCCAAAAAAATATATTTCTCTTACACAATTCTGATTTTCCTTGATCCTTTTTCAGATATATAGGTAGCCATCAATTTCCCTAAATAATTCTTGTATGGTCTACTGCACCTCCAAAATATGACAACTTCTACTTCCTTTTTGCCCAGTCACATTACACATAACTTAGTCCTTTCACACTTCAAAAGAAATTTCCCCCGACTCTATTAAAAAAAATACTACTCTTCACACAGCTTAAAATTCCCAGCATGTGAGTTGGCTGTCTCCTCAGCATGAATAAAACTTACTATTTTATTTAAAGATAACTTTGTTAATTAGCATTGACATTTCAGAGCTGAAGGGCAGCTTCCTTCCTCCCCAGCAGCACTGGTGTCACACCAGCAGTGTGAAACCCTTATGTAAGTGCCTCATTAAGCTCAGTCCCACTTTGCAGGTGACACACTGTCTAGGAGCACTTGTGCATGCTGTGAACAGCCTGAGTGTTCAACGATCCCATTCTCTTTATCATGTGAGGAACTCCCTCAAAACCAGCTAGCATAACCTGACCTACAATAACTTCCTATTGTAGTGTAGACAATTGCAGTCAATATTTCTTCTTACTTGAGAGTCCACGATTTACAATACACCTGATATTCAAAAATTACCATGTTTACAGAACTGGCATCTGATAAAAGTTTTTAAATTTTTTAATCTCATGAAAGTGTATTTGAAGAATTTGGTGATTTTCTCCTACAAAGATAAGTGCTTATTTTCAAATAGCCAGTAAGCAGAAGTGTGTAATCCAACTGTTCTCCTTTTAAAGGGTAGGCTTGAAAAAGACCAGCAGTAGCAAGCAGGTCATCAAGAACAGAGGAGGGGAGAACAACAAAATCTGGACTTCCAGCCTCAGTAGGTAAAAAATTAATTGGAAAGGACAATTGATTCAAGCATAGCCTGGAAAAGTTTATAATGATCCTGAATTTCAATTTACCTGGACTGACTCATAACTATGGTTTTAGGCTGGATGAATGTTCAGGTTGGCATCACTAAGTGAATATATATTGGCTCACATATTTCTAGTGATCTTTTATAAACTGTAAAAACTTAGTAGCGTCATGTGTGAGAAAGAAAGGGAAATTAAGCAAAAGAGAAGTGAAAATGATCCCTGGCTCTGATCTTAATGACCCTGTTCTCAGTGTCTCTGTGTACAGGTTGAGAGCATCCCAACAGCTGTTCTGGTTAGGCTTAAGGCAGATTTGATTGTGCAGAATCCTCGAGGACACATTTTGCTGATAATGTATTGGGATCAGTAACACCACCACCCTGGATGAACAACTGAATATATTCAGTTTGATTTCACTTTCAGACTGCTCTGAAAAGCATACCATGATTTGGCAAAGCAACAAGCATAAGTAGCCAACAAAGTACAATTTTTAATACTCAGTACACTGAACACTGTACTCTTAAGATGGACATATACTATTAGAAGATTCAATTCTTATATAATGCAACAGTTTATAGTCAGCATAGCAGCTTGGTAACATCAAAACTTTCATGCTACACCAGAAAGATTCCCTAATTTTCTTTTTTTTTAACACCTGAAATCAATCTACAGTCAGAACATTGATCTGTTTTGCAGAACAACTGGTTCAGAATTTTTCATCTGACTCCAGAAATTCAACAGATCTCTGATTTGTGATTGCAAAACCCCAGCTCACATAACAGCCTATTTACAGTGCTCTGGTTGAATTTGACAAAGCTAATACAAAATGTCCTTTGTCATGCCCTGACCCCTTTCTAGGAATATGAAAACGTGCCCTCAGCTGATTAAACCATGAAAAAGAGAATCCAAAGGCACATTCTATCAGCAATGTGCTTGCATATTGTTGCCTACTTGCATACTTGTTGCCTGCATCAGTTTTTTTTTTTGAGGCAAATTTCTCAGCCCAAGAGCAGGACTCCTTTGTTTACACCAATCACTCCTAACCTGACCACACGTTCATTTCCTCTTTTTCAGAAGACAGCCAACAGCAATGCATCTAATTAACTGTGCAACACAGTTTAACACAAACTGGACAATATCACCAAAAGCGCACAGTCCAGCCACTCCAAGTACAAATTCCAATTATTACATGAGAACTAAGACTTTATGACATTTCCTACAAATGCTAATTAGCTGGTAGGTTAAGGCCCTTAGTCATGTAGCACTTCATCAATCACAAAGCTTAAACTATTAAAGATGGAAACTGTAACATTTTACATGAAAAGTTATGTAGCAAGTCAAGGTAGAATATTATATCAGCCCCCTTTAGCGGGTGTTCTTTTATGATAGTCCCCACAAAAGAATTTCCACAAGTTGTCCTAATATGATCCAGGTCTACATCCTGTACACTGTTCTTGTCCCAACAGCTACTGTTTTCAACACTGAGACTCCTACTTCAGAGTATGTAACTGGAGTTTTTAAGTATCTGTAGATTCCTAGAGGACAAAAGACTCCACTTCTACCTACTGTACAAAAGGTGAAATTTGGGAGCAAAAAGGGACATCATCCAATTCAGCACTTTTGCCCTCCAGCCTACAACTCGGCCATATTCCTAGAACTGGGACGTTCTGGTAAGAAATACATAAAGATTTCTGAGGTCTGCCCCTCTGCACGCTAAACTGACAGATATGAGGTGTAAGACTAGCTTTGCCAGGTTAAACAAGGCTATTAAAACAGCATACCCAACTTTACTGGCACTAAAATGGAACAGTGGTGCCAAAGGTTCTAAAAGAAAGAAATATTAAGTAATACTGCGCCTCTGACATTGACATAAGTTTATTATTACTCCATGCCAATCTACCTTGATCCAAATCCTCTAAACACATGCTGCTCCAGTGCCGGGCCTCCCTTAAGCCTGCAAATTATACTGAATAGTGCAGCAGTTTTTCAATTTGGTCAAAAATCACACCCAAATCTCTGCATGGAAGGACAATGCACAATCAGATCCTTATCTAGCCCATAAATTTTTCTGCAATTGCTTACCCTGTGTTGGTTCTTATGGCATCCCATGGGCCTCACCACAGCTGGTTTGGGTTTTTCTTCTACACCTTTGGTAGAGAGCCCTCAATAGAGCCTGTCCTGCCCTCCCAGTGTGACAGCTATCCAGAAAAGAGAAGGAGCTCCTCCACTTTCCAAAGGGAGTTTTACAGGGTTTGGGTTTGTCTCCTTGTTGGTTTTTTTTTTTTTTTCCATACAGCAGATAACATATTTAAGAGAAGGAATACAGATTAGAAATTGCATATTTCCAAGTTCCATATTCCTGCCTACTCACTTTCAGGTTATTACTGACAGAAATATTTCTAGGCACTATACACAAATTCTTCCTTCTTCAGTTACTTGAATACAACCATTAAAACAAATATTATTTTAGGCTGAGTGAAGTACTTCAGGCTGAGTGGAGAGAGATGTATCCATTTATCTTGCATCAACAACTGAAGGCAGGAATACAACTGGTTATTCACAAGTCTCATATCAAAAGTAAACAAAAATATAAGGGTATAAAATTCGGTCCTGAGTAGAAAGAAGAAAATGGAGGCAAGCATTATAATATTACAGTCAGAAGAATCTGATGTCCAGATAGAACCTGAAAACAAGAACTAGAAGCACTTCTTTCATTTTCAGAAGGGTGTTCAGGAGAGTAAGCCAGAACCAGAGCAGTCCTGGACGAGAGAGGGTGTGTAAACACAGGACAATCCACTGCGAGGCCCAGTCATTGTTCCACCTGCTGAGTGTCACAGGAAATGGTCCATCCTGCTTTCCATTCCCTAAATTCTCCACATCTATGTGCACAATGGGAACAAGTTCCTAAATCCTCAACACAGATATGTCTGGCTGGCATCCCAAAGGGAAATCAATACTCAAAGAAGTGGCGAAAAGGTCAGATGATGAGCAGAAACTGGATGAAAGCAAAAGTCATGTGCAATCCAGAAAGGAGTAAAAGATAAAATGATAATTAGATTAAAATAAAGTACAAAATTACTGTAATTAGGATAGATTACTTTTCTATCTAAATTTATTCTTAGTTATGCTTGCAATTGGAGAGGCATGTTGTCAAAACTGGAAAGAAAATAGGTACATTGGACAATCTTTTTCTTAAAGCACAGAATCCATTACCACATTCTATGAAAACCCCTCAAAAGGGTCTGTTCAAAAATACTGCTCTAACAATACTACAGCACTAGGAATTAGTACTATACATAGTCCAACACACTCCTGCAGTAACACACATCCGAATGAACAATCTGCCTGTGCTCCAAAAGGAGCTGTGCTCCCTCTGCCTTTGGCAGAACACACAGACTGTACAAGGTGTGAAAGCCCTGGGACACTGCTTCACCTGGTGAGGGTAAAGTTATTGAGAACTGAAAGGCATCAATGCCAGGAAAGCTTCTTGGAAAAAAAAATAGACAAAGAACACCTTCCCTTCTGCATGCAAGTACTGTGACCCAGAGAGGAGATTTCATCTGCTGCCCAGGACACTGGAATGTTCAAGGACACTAAACATGAGAAGTCATGATCTAACAAGCACTGCCAAAATGAAGTTGAACACTTGGGTTAACTAGACAAGTAGATTGTTATTTTTTTCCAGATGAATGTAAAAGCCTGGGTTTGCACTGGTGACATACAGGATCTTCTACTTCAGAATCATTCCCCAGGCACATGAAAAGTAAACACTGAAAGCGTCATTTGTAGCATCATACTCAAGATTTACTTAAATAAAGGGTGAGCAGAGCAGGACAGTATTTCAGTCAAATTTCTCTTTAGTCAAATGATCTGTGATAGAATATTGGAAGAGAAACACAAGTAAAATAAAGATCCAAATCTGAAAGTGTGACCTAAGGGTAACTTTAAAAATGTATTTTCTGAATACAACATTCTTCTCCTATAAACAAAATAATGGTATAATGACAACCTGGCATTAGTAATTTTGGGCATGCTAACCACTACATATTAAAAGAATGTGGTTATTAAAAATGCTTCAGAGAAGCAAATCTACACATAACTTATGCACTGCAATTGTAGTATTTTTGTTCCTTTTTTTTAAAGTATGCATCAAAATTCATTCTTGTCTAAATAAAGCCAGTATTCAGCCCATAGCAGAAAAACTGAACTTCACAAGTTCCCTCATGAAGGGAAATAACCTCCCAAAAAAGAAAATGCCACTGGAAGGGCTACGTCTAGTTTTTAAAAAACCAGTTCAATACTAACTCTGATTTTCCACCCAACTGTTAGCAGGATTTATCTCTTTGTATACTAGAGCTCATGAGGCTATGACATATTTTACTCTATGATCTAGTGAAGAGAGAGAATGCAGTTCGAGAATGATTACGTCCACTAAGAAGTAGGTACAAAAGAGGCACGACCATCTGCACACCCAAGTAAAATGGCCATGATTTATTAAAAACAGGAAAAGTGTTAAGCTGCATATTTCTGAGGACAAAGCCATGACAGATAGTGCTGGTAGCTCTGAAATAGTTACTCATCACAAAATTTTTGCCACTGAATACACATTCCTCTTACTGACACACTTCCTCAAGATCTAAGTATAAGAGAAATTGTAAATTGTTGGTTTGTTGAGGGGTTTGGGGGTTTTTTTTAGAATGCAAACAATAAGAAAATATGCATTCTGTTCTTCAGAATGCTCAATAAATGTCCAAAACTAGTTAGCATTCAGCACAGGATAAAAGCCTCGAAGTTTGCTTTCTTTTAGTTCACCAGCACTGCTAACAAGGCAAATATTCAGAAATTGGATTAAAGTGGATGTGTATTTATACTCCAGTTTTGATAGGCCTTATTTCCCAGGCCTGAAAAAGCAGCCTTCTCAGTTTCTGGAAAATAAGGACTTGGCTTTTTAAATTTGGTGCTTAAGCAATTGCAGACAGAAGCACAACTAGACCATGTGAACCTTGCATGAATCCTGGAGGAAAACCACAGTAACATGAACTACCTACATAATAATAGAGTAAGGAGGAGTAGACATTCTTTGAGTGGCTGTAAAAGGAGGGAAGAACAGTAAAACACATGTGATGCCAGGAACTTTTCCCCCATTTTTCAGCACGCTCACAAGTGCATCTCTGTACGGTAAACAGTGACACACAGGACACAAACAGTACACACCTGGTACATAAATATTTTTTGCGAGTGTGAGAAAAAGGAGAGGGAAATGAACACCCTACTATTGTATGCAGAACCCTTGCAGAGCTGCCTCTACAGGAAATTCCCTCCCCACTCCCCCAGGTGGAAACTGTAATGATTGAATCCAACTTCCCAAAGAGAGCAAATGCAGTTAGTTAAATTTGTGGAAAATTAGAAATAAGACTATTTGGCTGTTTGGAGGGAGCCTCCTTCCTTAATGTCTTTAGACCACAGGGAAAGCAAATAACTGACTTAATTTAGATTCCTTCTCCACTCCCCTCCTTTCCCCCCAGAAAAGAAAGCCCTTCAGGCTAAAAACACAGTATCCTCATCCTTTAGCAGGCCCACACATTTCATTTACATTATTTGGAAAGAGCAGTGTTCATAAGGATACTGGAATCCCTCATGTTGAGGGATCAGAAGTTGTATCAGGATTTTTAGTACTTCCATTTCACTCCAATAATTTTGTGACTACTGCAGCATCTAATACTTTTCTGATATAATATATATAAGATATAATACTATAAAAAATGTACCCATGGATAACAGTAACACATTTTATGTTAGACAATTTTACTATTACTGACTTCCTGCATCTTTTTAATACATTAGAAGCAATACACTCTAAGAAACAGAAGTATTTCCTTTAAATGTGCCTCAAAAGTTGTAGAACCCATCCTTTCATCAGTGATCTTACCTTTTTCTGAAGGACATTGATTTTTCTTTCTTTTACTTCCAACATGTCTTTCATATCTCGAATTTCTCCAGCAAGGGTTCCTTTCTCTTCTGTGAGGTCTTGAAGTTGTTTTGTTTTTTTATTCAGAAAAGTTTCTTTCTCTTCCAATCGTAACCGCAAGGCATCAACCTACAGTAAGTAAATCAAACATATTTAGGGTTCAGCATAGATCATCAGTGAATTTTTTTCTAATACTCTTTTATTCACACTTAAGAGATGTTTTATTTCTCCTCTATGTCATTTTCCAAACTGAACTCTAAGACATTGTTTTACTTGTTACACTCTTCTCCAGTGTTTATTTCACAAGTCTCTTACCAAATACTCTGACTATTTCTCTGTAGTAAGCACACATCCCCGTCAAACAAAATAAGGGATATTCAAGGATTCTCCTAAGCAAAATGCTCGGCATACATAACTGGTGGGGCTTTTTCTTTAGGGGAAAAAAAAAAAAAAGAATTCCAATAGACAAGAATGTGTAAGCACCCTTGATTTTCTCAGCTTTTGCTGTGTAAATAAGCACGCAAAATTATTATTCACTTAATGTAATTCAAACAGTAATAAAATAGCAGAGATCTCATTTCATGAAAGAAGCAGAATATGTTTGAGTTTAACCATCATTACTACAAGAATCACACCTGATATGTATCGGTGCCTTCAGGAGCACTTCCATTGTTTACATATTCTGGTTCAGAACAGCAGCTACAAATAAATTGCTGAGCAATTCTCAGTATATAATACTGGGGGGTGGGGAATATTCGGGAGTAAAAAACGTATTTCATCATACATGAAGTTTTGAAAACCAAGAGAGGCTTTTTTTTTTTCAATGTGAGCTTTATATTATTGAGAGCTTTTTTGTAAATAAAATAATACAAGAAAATATATGCCCACAAAATTCAGTCAGTGCTAATAAACATCTTGGAAATAAGAGAACTAAGAGAAAGGGAGTGCAATTATTTATTGTTACAGAGACAAATTTCCTTGAACAGAGACTTTTTCTGCAGCTCTGAACCATGAGGTGTTCACATTAAGTGGACTCACTCACTCACAGGCTTATTTTGGCTGCAAGGGTCACCATTGAGAAGACAAGGTTTGGACTGAAAATGTGTGATGTGGCAATTTAGAATAATGATCCATCTACAAGAGAGCTGCAGGCAGTCAGGAAAGTGAGAAATTTTAGATTCATTAATCTGAATTTCAAACATAGACGTTTTAGAAAATAGAAAACAAGAGTTTAAAGTTTATATTACCCAAACATGCATAAGGTTAATTCATAATAAAAAGCTAGATGGAAGAAACTGAAAGGGCATAAACGGATTTTTAAGTTCTGTAGATGGAATAGTCAGAAAGGGTCTTCTCTAACAAGCAATTTTTTCCCTAGTTAATCAGAATACTATCAAAGTACAAAACAATCAGCAAATCTGTATATATTATATATATTCTGAGTTTTGTAATGCTAAATTTACTCAAAGCAAAAGTATTTTCAATGCCACTTTAAAACTTGGTTTAGGACCAATTTAGGTGATCTATTGGATCTCAAAATGCACATTCTTGCCACTTTTAAAATGGCTCATTGCCTTTCTATACACTGGAAAAAATATTTATATTCCACTGAATTTATTTTATTTTTAAGACTTTTTTTACAATATGACAGTAATAGGATCTCTCAGTTTGTAAGCAGTGTGCAGTAAGGGGTTCAAAGACGACTTTTTTAATTAGAAAACAAGAAATAATAGTAGCAGCAGCAGCAAGCTATCAGACCTCTTTTAATAAACATAAAAGACCTCATCTGAAACTCATTATCACAACTTCTTCATACTTAATCACTAATTTGCTTCACGTCTGAAAGCAATCCTTGAAGCCAAATCACAGAAATCTCTGTTGGGCCTTCCAGCTGCAGCTGAGGAGCTCGTCAGGAGCTGGGAGCGGGCCCTCCAAAAGCGGCTCTGCCCCATCGCCACTGCCGGGCTCATCTCCCAGCTGCCACAAGGCAGAAGCCTAAAGCTTCCAGCCAAGGGAGCTGCAGGGGATCAGATGCCCGGACAAACAAAGCACTTGACACCATTCCCCCGTGGCTGGGATGACACAGCGGCTTCCACATGTCTGAGGCAGCTCCGTCCTGCCTGGCTGAACCAGGCAGTGTCTGAGTAAACAATCTCTTCTTCTCCGCCCGTCCAGTCCCCACCCCAAGGGCTGAGCAGACGATTCTCACCCTTTCTCACAATTTTTTTCCCACATACCTTTATCAGCTTGGCTCTCTAGATTCATCTAATGACTGGGGGGGGGGGTAGGAAATAAAACTTGGGATCACGAGGAGGGTGGAGAGGATGAGCAAATGGCTCTGTATGCCCAGAGTGACAACCTGTGTGGGAAACAGGAGCAGAGCCATGTCCACTCCAGCTTCTCAGGCTCAAATCCTGCTTTAGCTTCAAATAAAGTCTTTAAAGCATAACCAAAGCACAGCTTCAACTGCACTGAGGAGCAGCCAAAGAATCTCAATCTCATCAACGCCGATTCACACAAGGACAGAGCAAGAGTTGGGAAAGGCAGAGCACAGCATGTCCACCACAGCCTGAGGTGGCAGAAAACATCTGCCAAATACCTATCTATTTTCTTATATCTCCTCATCTTGAGACTGATACAGCAGAGCACTTGAATTCAAAAATCCACCTAACACAATGAAGTATTTCAGTGGAATAAGTGCATCATCCCCAAACTAACATTCACAGCAAGGAGCCATTCTGAAAGCGGAGGCAGAACTCTGAGCCAGTGCCAGCCTGGGAGAGGGAATAGACAACTCAAAGTGTGTGAGGTGTTCGGTGTGCAGACTGATTTTCTATTCACAGCAGTGCAATGTGGAGGTTTAGGAGAACATCAGTTATGTCAGTCATTTTCTCCTTCCCCAAAGTCCTCTTTCTGCCTCTAGTGATCATGAACCAAGACTTTCACATTCCTCATAATAGGAAATAAAACTACCTCAGCCTGAACTGCAGGTGACCTTTCACTATCTGTTCAGCACTAAGCGTGTATGAAATCATTTCATAAGTCAAATAAGAACCTCCAGATGGTAGAAAACCAAAATGCTGTTAAATCAGTTCCTCATCTTGTGGACGACCAGAAGCAAAATACACGACTTCGTTTTTGGCCAGGGTCAATTTGCCAATATAAGAAATTGTCTCTTCCCTGAAAATGGTACTGTGAAATCACATCTCCCAAAAATAACACAACAATGAAGTATTCTACATGGAGCATGCCAGTACACTGTGAGGAATGTCTGCCATTTTGTTACTACTTCTTTTACATCTAAGGTGTTTTAAATATGATTTGAAAGGAAATTAAATATGGGTCATTTTACAGCAACAGATAATGTATTTTTTATATTTGAAAGGAAAAGGATTTCTTGTACACAAAACCCCTCTCTTTGTCTTTTCACTCAACACTACCTAATTTTAAGATTCCTTCACTTATTTTTCCCAAGCTCTGGCAGTATATTTACAAGTAAAATTTGGCAGTCTGAAGAACACCATAATTTTCCAGAAAAATAAAGCAAAAACAGATCTGATAGCTAACACAAAGTATTTCAAAGACCTCTCTCCAAGTAAATTGCTTTTTAATTTTGTCTAACTTCTTTTTCCTCAGCAGCTACCTTACTTCAACTATTTAATACAATAAACTCTGTCACTTGCTCTGGATATATACAACATACTGTAAAAACTTTAGGATTGGGTTATACTTTTGGAAAAAAGGAGTTCATGTAAGTGGCAAAAATTGCCAAATTCAAAGTCGAACTTTATTAATCTTCGTGTCATCACCCGCCACTCATGACCAGCTTCAGTAGGGACGTCTATTCCTTGAAGTTCCTTACTGTTAACTGTTTAACTTAGATGCCACATTACATATATCATTTTTGAAAGTGGCTTAGTGCTGTGGAGCTCCATGGGGAAGTAAGACATGAAGCAGCACTACTGTGTTTCACTGTTAAGAATTATTTACTTTACCATCATAAGCAGATACATTTAAAGCAAATGTTTGACTTTATTTTTTTTAAACTAAACCTGAAGGTCCTACTGAAGTCCTAAGTGTGCTGTAGTACCACAGCTGGGGTAATGACAAAGAACTGTAACCCATTGTTCATCCCCCTCCTCAGCCACCTCCATTCCAGCACACACTCCAGCCAATATTTGCCATTGTGCCCAAGTGTCCAGCTCCTCCCCTTCTGTACCATCATTCTCTCCCTTCCTTATGGTCACTACAGCCTCCACAGGCCTGTTGACATTTTCTGGGCTATTGTTCGCTCTCTTAGTGTGTACTATGCAGCCATTTTTTGAGGAAAAACTTTAGTTAATAAAAAAAACCCCCCACAAATTTCTATTAAAGATCATAGTGCCTGTATTTGTGCATCCACATATATCTGGGGAAATTCTAAGCTGTTACTGTGAAAATCAATTTAAACCAAGAATAAAAGAACTGTCACTCCAATTTTCCATACAGAAGTACTGAATTATTAGTACAGAGAGCATATTCTCACACGAGCCCTTTTGCAAATATGAGAACTGAACTACAAGTATAGAAAGGATATCGTATGTCCCAACTGTACTCTCCACTTCAGAGCCACTTAAAAAAAAACCAAAACAAAAGCCCCCAAAAAACCCTATTCTGAAATAAGAAAATATAATGAAAACTATCCCCACATCATATTTGTCCCTCATTTTTTAGTCTGATGTGATAAAGATTATCTTTTTCAAAGCAATAGCTGTACCTGGCAGGCCATATATTCATTTCAATCAAAAACATCTGATTCATGTAAAATTCAAGGCAGAACATTTTGAAGCTGCAGACACCTGAATTTTGTACCATTAATATCCTTTACACTCTGTTCTAAATTGAAACTCTAGTGAGTTAGCTAGCTTTTTCACTTCACAGCGGAAAATTCCACCTTCAAGCATTATTTCAAACAACATTCTCACCCCTCCACTACTCTGAGTATTATGGATGCTCTGGTTCACATTTTAATTCAGCTGATACTTTATGGGCTTTATATTCTTCAAAGCATAATCCAGTTTACTGTTTTATTTCCACGACTTTAGTATCTAAGAACTGACATGAGGAGAGGTGTTTAAAGCAGTATTTGCAGTCCAGGGAAACAGGCAGTGAGCAACAGGAGATGTTTTGCAAACACAGGCCAGTGTTGGCTGTTCACATCAGGAAAACAAACTCTGCCATTTCCCTGACAGAATCCCTGTCACGAGCTCTTTCAGTCCTTCTGTACCAGGGCAGGAGAAGCACCCAGAGCTGTACCACCTCAAAATTACTTACTCTACTTAATCCTTGCAGATGACACCAACAACTTTCATAAATTTCCCAGCCTCCACCCACCCCCGACAGCTCCGGCAGCCACCAGCTCTACTAATCAATCTTGATTTTTCTTACATTCTTTTTATCCACCAATCCAGATTATGCTGCTCTTTAAAAATAGAAAATTGCTAAACTGACTGGTCAAACTACACCAGAAGAGGTTTCAGCTGAACCAGAGGGTGTAAACAAGATATTAAATGTTCCCTCAGGCAGTACAACGGTTGTCTTTGTGGAACATCATATGCCACAAAGAATTCGGATCAGAGTAGTTTATCAATGCAGCCAACTCCCTACCAGCTGTATTATTCTAATTTATATCTTTGCCTATTCTTACCACTAAAATTAAGTGGTTTAAAGCAACTAGTCCAAAGTTCAGAACTGAATATTCAGTTTAGTTCCAGCAAATTTTGGAAAACACATGGGAACTGTAACTCATGTGTTAATACTTATAGGTTTTGTTAATAAAACTTCCAACACTAACCTTACCTCATTGAACTTACCTCACTGACTTTTATGCTCACTATAAAACTATAGCTATCATAATACTTTCGAATTACTGCAAAAGGAAGTCAGTCATTCCAGAGTCAATATTATTTAGCAACATAATGATAGTTATAAATTCAAAATACTTAAAACCAATTTACAAAACTATCCATCTTGGAAGCTTTTAACTATTGAAATTTCTGCCTTCAATAACATTCAAATTTTATTGTACTGTAACAGATTAATAGAAAGTTAATTAGAAGGCCATAGTGTTCTTTTTTAAAGTCAAGCCAATGTGTTTAACTGCTTCATGAAAAAAAATGTGTAGAATTCCATGAAAGAATCATCAGTAAATACCCATCAGCTTTATATATGGTAAAAATAGAATTTTTACATGAACTGTGTTTCTCAGTTTAAATTTTTTTTACTAGTAGGATTCAGTAATTACAAATAGTTGACACGGCAGTGAATATGCGATTTTCAAAAAGCACGTTTATGTTTCTAACCTACTCAGAATAAAGGAGGTGCCTGTAGGTAAAACCTCCCTCCAGCTGAGCTAGAGAGCCTGTATTATGCTTGTGGGGGTGAGCTGTATCCTTGAGTGCTCTCTCAATCTCACATCTTTTGAGTGAGACACATCTCGCAGAGGAGAATCTCATGACTCACCCTGTTCTGAAACTGGAGCACCTGCTTGTGTCACCTGCTCGGTTATCACACATTCCTGAAGCAGCTCCAGCTGCCATCAGGATGACAAGGATCTTCCTGAATCTATGGCCAGCTCACAAAGAGAGGGACATCAAACAGCTTGGGCATCATTTGTCATTTATCCATAAGAACACAGCAAACAGAGAAGGTTAAAACCATATGCTAAACATATATTGCTTATTTGAAGTACAACACAGCACTCTCTCCTGCCCACGTCCTTCCAGAAACCAGGTCACTGCCTTTTCTCTGAAAACTGCTGTGTTTTTGACAAGAGTGAATAAGCTTCAAACTACTTGTAATCGCTCCAGTTAAAAATTCACCCCTATAACTTTCCAAATACAAAAGGTGAGAGTCAAGTCCTCTCTCTCTCTCAAGAAGCCAGGCTCCATCACCTCCTAGACAACAGGAAACATCAGCTGGTTTGGTAACATCCTTGAGTACCAGTAAGAGTTACAGGTCTGCTTCACGCCATGACACATCCTCAAGCCAAACCTTCCGTCCTCTAGGCCCTTCTAGAACTCAGAACTCTCCCCCTGGCTCTGGCTTTTGAGCCATGCAAGGCAAGGCGACCCTCTTGCTTATTTTCCCCCTCCCCACGTGAGCAAAATGATGTTCAGAGATATTCTGAGCCCTTTAAGAAATTGCTCTATGAAATGCTGTATCCCATGTATTAATTTATTTCTGTAAGTCATTATTCACAGCTGTCTTACAGATAGTAGATGGCCCATCAGGTGAAAATGGCAAGGCTTGATATTTTCTTGATACAAAACACCTCAACTAAAAGGCAGACTGTGCTCCTACCGAAACAAAAGCGCAACTGTTCTGGCTATCTTAGGCACTGAAAATATATTTCCTTCTTTATGCTGGAAACAGACTTCCAAATCAGTTTCCAGAGATGTGCTGGCTTGTGATAAGAATTCCAGACAAGGAAAGGCTACTTGGATCATGAGAGGCTCCTAAAGACGAAGTGTGTCAAAAGGCTAAAAGGACTGTTTCAGATTCCAAACTGGTAACTCCTTACTTATGTCACCTTTGCAGTAACATTTTTTAGGTATTTTAGGTAGAACTGGAGAAGGCATTTCACGCTAAAGAACTTCAACAATCACAGGAATGATAGATCTTCACCTCATATTTTAAGCATTAGAAAAGTTCAAGGTGAGTAATGAGACCCAAACAATACTGCAAAACAATGCATGAGATTAGAACTAAGGAAATAAAAACAACAGTTTCATTCTTTTTATAAATACAGTGATCATAATAGAAGTTAAATGGTAAATTAAAAATAAAAAGTTATGCTGGAATGAAATCAGACAAGTTTCAGTTGCAGGCTGCCTAACTTTCTAAGAGAGATTACCTTGCCAAATATTTTTACTGAATCCAGTCTGCCAGATCATCTAGCAGCAAGTCAGAGACACGTCAAGATCTGATCTTGCATTTATTTATTATTCATCTGGAAGCTATAGGTTTACTAGTTTACCACAATTATATTCCATCTGGGACATACTCAGTTTCTCAGGATAGAACAGCATCTGCAGGAGCAAGATAAAGCGAAACTGATAAGTGCTGCTTTCCTCAGTCTTGACACTAAACAAGCCATGTAAAGTCAGATACAAAAACAAACCCTATCACAGAAATGGTCTTACACTGTCAAATATGTAAGGGATGCTTTCAGGAAAAGAATCAGCAGTGAAATAACTCTCAAAAACTACTTTCAGAGGAAGAGCCATGCAACCTCCAAGAACCAACAGTAACAGCCAAGACATGGGGACTAAATGAATAGAGTGTCCTCAACTGAGCTGAACACAGGCCAACTCTGGCTCTTCACAGGAAAGTCTGGAGCCCACAGATCTCTTAACTAATTTTCAAGACTGTCTAAATCCTGCAGAGGCTTTTTTTATATATACTTGATTCAATGTACTAAAAGGAAAAATATGCTGGAGAAATATAACTATTATAATACATAATGAAGAAACAGAAACTATCAGTGGGGAAGTGAGGGAACTACTTAGCCACAAGAAAGCAACGTTTTGTTAAAACATTTGAAAAGTATTTTTACACAAAAAGCCAGAGGAGCACCATGCCAAAAGGTCCCAGAAAAACAGATACTCTAATGAAGTGTAGAATCAGGACAGCAGGAAACTTGAGCAATTTCTGCAAAGACCTTTAGTAGCAAGATCTCTTCCAAAAATTCCCAAGGACAGACCCATAGCCCCATAATGATAGTTTTTCCCTTGAAAGTTGTCAAGTGTTTTGTAGACTTCGATAGACAATAAAGAACTACTATTATACTTCACAACAGTAGGTTGGAAGGAAACCTGCAATATGATGTGCAGCATCTACAGAGCAGATACCCTCCAGACCAATTTCTGCTAGTATTATTATAAAGATTATGCAAAAATCTCATCAATGCCCCTAGAAAGTGCAATGTACTCCTACTCAGGCAGACTATGAAAAGTTTCCCATATTTGAAAAGCTTGAAGCAAAAGTTCAGCAGAGCCAAAAAAAAATTTTTTTTTTTAAATGGACATTTCAAAAGATTTCTTACAGGATGAAACCTTTCCTTCATTTGGTTTCCTCTAAAAAGTGAATGTGAGAAAAGTATGAACAAAATTCTCATGTAAAGACAAATAGATTCCATCTTTTTAAGGGGGAAGGAGAACGAAACCTTCTACATATTTTTATGCACAAAACAAACTCAAAATATTCAAACACCAGAGTATGACATGTAAATAATACTAAGTTATCAAATAACATTTAAACTACAAGATTCTGAGCACAGATTGACAAGTCTACCTTGGTATAAACAAGATTTTTTTTTTTTTTTTAAGTGTTAAGAGTCCAGTCAGGTTACCTCAGCTTTTAAAAAATCGAAGTTGTTTAAAAACTTGTCCATCCCTGAGTTGGAAATTACTATTCCTTAGCCAATATATCATAGCTAAAAGAAAGAGGAATGTCACCAGTTCACAAGAGTGATAAGCAAAATGAATTGGCTGCAATGATTCCTGCAAATAAAACCACAAAGCAATGATAGATTTGAGCCTTTTTCACATCATAAGAGGGTTATTTTATTTCCCTGATCATCCCTCTAACCTTCCTCTTCATCTCTGCTATCTGGAATTCATCTTTCTAGAACCTGGATGACTGCATTTCAGATGAGATCTCATAGAGTATATAAAAATATTCCCCAATATCTGTAACAGAAATCTCTCTCCTGATACATTCTAGTGTCAGATTTTCCACAGTCACATTTTATTGGTGACTAACAGCAATCCCCTAACACACTATTACTACCTTTACCTGAACCTTTACATTACAAAGTTCCAGTTTTTTGTCCTCAGGGGCATATTCCTGCATTTTTTACTACCATATCTCATCCATTTTTCTCACTTCAGATTTTAGGATTATCACCACTGACTCCAATCTCTGTGACTCCAGGTGCGTGCCTCCAAATTCTGGCAAGCTGAGCAATGAAAAGATGAAATAAGCCTCACTGAATATCAGGTCTTGAGGTGTTTCAGCAGCATTGTTCCCCAACCTGGTCTTTCCTCTTCCTGCTGCACTGCTCCTCTAGTAGCCAATATTTCACCACTTCCACCATTCTTGGACTGAAGCATGTCCCACTTTAAACACCTGAGCATGGAAAGCCCTCCTAAGATTCAGCTAAATCAGACCTTATGTATATTTGTTGTTTAAAGATTCATAGTCTTATCAAAAAGAGATACTGCTTTACCCTAATTTAGCCAAATTCATAACCAAAATGGACGCACAGTGGATCTGTAAAAATGAAAAGGTTTTTTTCTACGCCAGAGAAATAATCTTTTATAGCAAATCCAAAGGGGGATAGTCAGAATGAGATATGTTTTAACTTTAGACATAAATGGATTTTTACTATTTGTTTCAAGCTTGCTATCCTGTCTGGGAATGGGAGCGGTAAAATTCAACTCTAAATCCTATGTTACCAATGAAGTTGCAAACTTTGGATTTTGTTCCAAAAACATCACCAGAATTCCTGCTTTTTCAATTGATTATGTTCAAAAGACTTCTGTTGAAAGTTTCTGGACTTGAAAGTATGTCTTTGAAAAACTTCTGGGATTGAATCTTCTAGGACTTCAACCCTTTCAACAAAGGTTATCCTTAAATATAAAGATACAAACAATGGTGGAAATGATTTGGCTAACGTGCTGTAGAAAATATGGAAGAAACATTCATTTGTTTAAAAAAATTACTGTTTAATCATTCTTATTCTTTTTTGTGTGTACAGTATATATATTTTGAGTTTATGCTTTTGAGTCTATATATAAATATTTAGTGCATATACAGACATGTAGATGCATAGTCATGTATAAACAAATATTATTGCTAAAAAAATCAGGGTATAAATAATTTAACACAGGAGAGGCTACGTGAAATCAGATTTACTAGTCATGGAAATGAAACCTGAGTATGAAAATTCACTCCCCAATCTCTGACAGTTGACATTAGCAAGGAGCCTTATAAATCTGCCCTTTAAGAAAATTCTAAGAGTAAATAAATAAATAAAGCAAGTACTATTCCTCATCTGTTTTTCTTTTCCTGGAAAACATTCTGAAAGTAATCTTTTTCCCAGACATGGATAATTCTGCACATGGGTGAAATTCTGCTCCTTTTTTCAATCTCCTCAAAAGAGGAAAAATTGAGAAAATAAAGATACATTTCAAGAAACAGGACAATGCCAGCACACAAAAGGAAACAATGTAAAGTTTAGCTTAGATTAACTACATAGAATCCTGCACTATGCAAAGTTAATTGTATTTATCAACCTCTAAGAGTATCACAGTACCACCTCTCAAGTGGAAGCAAAGCAAAAAAAAACAAAACCAAAAACAAGCCCCCAGAAAACCCTCACCTTTCAAACCAGTAAGTAATAAAAGACATGTGAAAGAAGTGCTAACATTTCTTTCTGCAGCTGCCAAGCTGTCTTAAAGAATTTCGTTTCCCAGTACCCCTTTAGTAGGGATGTTTTCTAAGAAGTGAAGAGCAGGTAGGTGGCAAATAACAGCAACTGTGTACAATTTAATGAATTTATTAAATGTACACCTACCGTAACGGTGCATTACAAAAGCATGTATTTGAATACACGGGTGTGTTAGCCTCTTTGATTTCTATCTCATTTTACAAAGAACAGGGGAGTTTAAGTGCCTCTGTAACTGAAATTTTCTAAACCCTTGTATTATTTATGCAAGAAGAAATATAACCTTCTACCCTCATTCATCTCTGTACTGGATTGCAAAACCTAACAGAGGAGTAAAAAAATTATTTACTGAATTATGTATATAGATGTGATTTTGAATGTCGGCCAAGCATGAAACTGATAGTACAGGGATAAAATAAAACAGTCTCCACACTTTCTTTTGATTTCTTTACATATATGTACAAATTTATACATTTTATATACATATACGTATAAACATTTAATTTTTTTTGCCTCTGAAATTATACCATGAAGTATGCTCTTAACTGGATGGTTTTCCATTTTCTACATCTTAATTCCAAGTATCTGTCTGAAGATCTAAACTGACATCATTATCCTAGGAACATGTAAGACTAAATGAATCTAAAGAATAATAAAAGGCTTTGACCTTAACAAAGGCATCCTGTATCAAAACCATGTAGAAGTGTACAAAAGATTGACTTCAGGTAATCCCCCTCTTTAACATAATCTGTTATTTCAAGTATGAATAAGGGCTCTTCTTCAGCACAATTGCTGGTTACAATTAATAATAGTAAATTATGGAAATTTTATATATTAATATTTTTCCTGTGAATTAGCCAACATTAAGCATCCAAGGAATAAAAAGATGCACTTAATTATCCTTAAGGTTACGTACTATAAAAATCATTAAGCCACTTAAAAAGAGGAAACTTTGAAACAAAGACTGGATCATGAGTTTGCAAGTACAGTTCTACAAGAGGGAAAATGTACATCATATATCAAAATTCAGTGTACAGAATACAGCCTTTAAGTAACAGTAGCAGCCTTTCCCTGGTCAAGTTTTCAACACTGGTTTGCAATCCTCAACACTGGTCTAAAAGTTTCTTGTCATATTTAGAAAGAAATTTACTTAGGATTTCTCTCAAGCGTGACACTGGTTGAGAGGGGAAGTCAGACAACTGTACATCACACAAAGCTCCAGTCTTTCTCTTTTACCTTTTAGTGGCAGGTGCCTGGTTATGACACTACAACAAATATCTTTGAACTGTTTAACTAACTAACATAGTGAAAGGAAAAGAAAAAACCAAAATCCTAAATACGCAGTTCATAAAGCAGCATATTTTCCTTAATTAATTTTCTCAACATTTGCAATGTCTATACTAATTCTCTGTAACTAGATATCTTCTGGATCCATTCTCAGAGAATCTGTGTAGAATAAACATTTGATACATCTTAAAGACTAACTAAAACCATCTTTCTATTACACTGCAAGGCAAATGATTTTTGGATGTTTTGCATTTTTATGCTAAATAGTGCAGCTGCAATTGATAAAAACCAATCAAGCTAATTTAAGTCAATCATGTCCAGGAGGTTCTCATCACTTGTGTAAAAATGCTCTCACACTCACTTTAAGACTTTACCACAACAAGTACCTCCCCCCACACTCAAATTTCAATACCTTAAAGTCCCCTCTGCATCTTATGCAACAAAGAAAAGAAAATATAATTCTTACAGATTAAGCATATTTCTAGTTTTACGCTAGAAATCAAACTTCTGTGTTTCATTTGAATTGAAAATTAGGTTGCTAATACCACTTGAGCACAAATATGACTCATCCCAATACAGCAACACTGTACCTTTAGTGCACATCAAGGCATGGGGTCAAAGGCAAAGTAAACTTCTAGCACTGAAAATGCACAACTGTTCCCCTCTAATACATAATCTGGATTACATTACTGAGATCATATTTTTTGAATTTATTATTTTGATTTATCAATATGGCACATCACAGCTGCCATCCTGAGTTCTCTCTCAGCTGCTGCATTTGACATTTTAAATGATGATTGTTTATATTTTTAAATTTCACACTATTGCCACTACATTTTAAACCTGTGAAACTATAACAACCATGCAAGAACTCTTTTCTAGATGGGCAAAATCCAACATTACAGATCTGAAATCTGTGTTTGATTCTTACCCATTTGGCCAACTCCCACGTGCATGTGACTGCACACACTTTTCAGCCAGCTCAAAAATAATGAAATAAATAAATAGAGGCCCTGAACTTCCAAGTGTGCCATGTCTTTATTCCTGTTCCCTTTGAGATGGTATTGGGGTTCAGTGCAGTAACTGGAGATGGAAGCAGAGACTCACATCACCCTGCCCTGGATCTCTTTCTCCTCCACGAAGAGGTGAAACCGGGTGAGAGCAGGTGCTATCAGATTAACTTAAACTGTTGCCACAACTCCTTTGCATGTTCTCTTTGAGCAGCTGCACACCAAAACCATTTGCTCACTCTTCCAACAGAAGCAAGCAAGGAAAATACAAAAGCATCAAGAAAATCCATCTACAAGTAATCCTGCAACTGACCAAGAAAGGGGTTGAAAAACATACCCTCATCTTCAAATCATAAAAACTACATCTCTCTTTTTGGAGAAAAATAAGATAATTTCCCCAATGATATTTGTTCTACAGCTGGCACACTGATTTTTGTTGCATAGGAAAGGTTCTATTTTTATTAACTATTATGTTGGGGGTTTTTTTAAATGCACTGAACTGTAATAATACTGCATCAAATATTAAGATAAGCTTTTCATCAAACTGTTTCTCTTAGAACAGTAAGTGGATAATAGTTCTTGGACTTACGTATGACTAATAACTTTTGGAATTAACAACACATTGCCACTCCAAACTCATGTTCTAGAAATGAGTTTCTTTTTTAGTTATGCATCAGAACACCAAATTCTGCACAACAATAGCTAAGCCAGCAGGAAACAAAGCCAGCTAACTGGAACAGGCAGCACATGCCTTGGGGATGTGGAGCCAGTCTCTGGAACACACTCAGAGCTCAGCTGAGCCTTGGTACGAGTCCAGCTGAAGGCCCCACCTGGATGGTTGGGAACTGGCACATGGAATGTCCCTGCAGAAGCTGAGCACCGGGTCTGTGCACCCTGACAAAAAAGCCACAACGAGACCTCAGTGCTGTCTTCAATTTTTATTGAGTGGAAGGGCATGAGAAGAGAGGGCCAGACTCTTCTCAAGGGAGCACAGGGCAGGGATGAGACAAGTGAAACGTGGAAATTCCACCTTGACATAGGGAAAACACTTGTTTGGTTGGGTTTTTTTTACCTCAAGCTTGGTCAACTACTGAAACAGGTGTCTAAACAGGTTATGGAAAATCCATCTC
Source organism: Oreocharis arfaki (assembly GCA_013398015.1). Lineage (NCBI taxonomy): Eukaryota > Metazoa > Chordata > Aves > Passeriformes > Paramythiidae > Oreocharis > Oreocharis arfaki. The sequence continues at coordinate 630,680 of VZRR01007514.1, forward strand.
TGAGGTATCCAAAACTTGGCTGGGTGACATCCTGAGCAACCTGCAATAACTAAAACCTACTTAGATCAGATGCTTGGGTCAGATAACTTCTACAGCCCCTCTCAAGAGACGTGATTCCATGATGGATCTGCATCAGTCTCCTGTTCCTCCTGCACTACACCCAGGCATGGTGGCACCAAGCCTGGCGCCACCCTGGAAAGTACCCGCAGCCCAACCCTCCCTGAAGATTTCCCCATGGGCACAGAGATGGGCACACAGCAGCTGGGTGGACTGAGTATGAAATGCACACATCAGAGACAGTCAGAAGGTCCCAAAATTCCAGCTATCCTGTAACTTTGTTCATGAGGCAAGTGGTGAGAATTTGTTGTGTACCTGTGCTTTAGACATCCTTTACACAATGAAGTTGAACAAAGATGATCTTTCAAGGTTTCTAATTGCCTAAAAACCATTAGACCACTACAGAAATGAATTCTTTAAAAAGAGAGTTTGCCAGTAACTGCAAAAGAGAAATACTGTAACAAAAAATGCTTAAGAATTACCCAACACAACATAAACAAGAGAAAATGCTAGATTTCAAATCAAACTACCAGCAGCCCATCAAAAATACAGCTTTTCTTGGGGAGAATTTACCCAGAAATTCATAAATCCATGCTAGTTACTACAAATCACCTTCTTGTCTGTAATATATATCTGAAAATAGCTTCCAGGATTATTCATTCTTTATTATGACCTTTCCAGGGATCAATGTGATTGATGTAGTTCCCTGGATCCTCCTTCTTGCCTTTCCTAAGACATTGGCTTTCTCCCAGTTCTCAGAAACCTCTCCCAATTCCCATCACTTCCAAAGGTAACTGACACAATGCCATCAGCACTTGCAGGTGCATTCCAGCAAGGCCAAGGGACTTGTATGTGTCTGGTTCCTTTAAATATCCCCTGGGCTTATCCTCCTCCATCAAGGATAAGTTCACCTGGTGCTGGACTTCTGTAGTGGTTTCAGAGATGTGGAATTGCTGAAGGTTGTTCTTTCCAGTAACGTTCAAGGTGAAGAAGGCATTCAGTATTTTGGCTGTCTCCATCTCCTCTAGGGTCAGATCCCTACTCCCATTCACCTGTGACCCCATATTTTCCTTAGTCTTCTATTATTGCTGTGCCTGTAGAAACCTTTCTTGTTGTCCTTCCTTCTCATCTCTTGTTATATTCAAGCCCAGATGCCTTTCTTGACCCTAAACCTGATGCTCAGAGAGGGTCTCCCAAATCCTCCAGGACACTTGTGCCTGCTCCCACCCCCCTTGTCACTCTTGTTTATTTAGCGTCATAATTAGAGAAGTACAAAAGCTGATTTCGGTGATACAAAATTGATCACTTATAAAAACGCATGGTAGGAAAACCTTCTCCTCTATTTGAACAATTCCTGAAAGCATTCTTTGTCCTTGAAGAACACAGATCATTTAAGCTTATCCTCTCACTAGGTATGTGACAGACTGCTTCAAAATTTATGTCAGAAGATGACACAAAGTAGAGTCAGGCCTGCTGCCAGGCTGCTGGAATGCAGAATCACCCTGGAAGAGAAAATTATAACAGAGGCCATTGGCACCTCAGTGCAGAGAGGCTCAAAAGCCAACTCAGCTGCAGGGCTGGGCAGAGCCATGAGTCACAAACACACACGAGTCTAGATCAAGTCTGGCAAAGATTTCCTGCCTGATTTAAAATGAGTTTATTTGGCCCAATGGCACTTTTCCTAGAAACGGAGGGCAGGTTGACCACACATGTGCCTGTCTTTATTTGTGGCCTGACACTTGGCAGGATAAACTTCATTATGTTTTTGGTTATGCTTAAGAAAAGTACTGTCAATTGTTTCCAGTCTGTTGCAAGCATAAACCTACAAGCTGTATTAAATATGTACTATTGTATTTACCACAATGTTATGAAATCATGCATAAAATCCTAAAATGGGATAAAATAAAGGCAACCTCTCTTCCCCCCCTCCCCTTCTCCTCAAGTTCTGGCAACATTTCAAAATAAACAAGGAACCAAAGCAATGCTTCTATTGAAAGGTCAACCAGCACCTGAGTCACAGGAAAGAGAAAACTGGCCTAAAATAAAAATAAATATATTATTTAGTAAGGGAAAACCAATTTTCTCTTATATCAGATATGCAGAAAGATTAACTAGCTCCACAATGAAATATCTTAGTAATTACCTGTGCCTGTTACTGAAGAAATTTCAATTTTTTTGGCTGAAACAGAGAAATGAAATTTATACTTGACTAAAAAATTAAATTAATAATAAAAGAAAATATTACTTTATTGTAACTTAAATAATGTGGAACTGACTAGGTATTGAGGAGAATTAAGATTTCCACTTTTTTTTCCCCAATACTTTCTCATCTCAGGAACCTTATTGCTCCTGACATAAAGCAGAGAAATTTAGCTATAAATATTGAAAGACAGAAAAGAATGCGTAACCATGACACAAAAATACAAGTTCTGTTTGAAATTCAATGTAGCAGAGAGTCCATTAACAACTGTGTGCTGTGTTATATTTCAGGGTTCCAAAACACGTAAAAGATCAGAGAAGTGCAATCTGGAGCTCCAGTATAACTGAGCACAGTTTCCTGCCTTGCCCAGTAAGGATTCTGCTTACTTTTACATGATTTTGCTATTTATCTAAATTTAAAGGTGAAAGATGAGCCTCCAGTACAAGTCTTTCCAGCAGTAATCCATCTTTCATGCAAGCCACTGACCAAAGAATCACTTCTGTTACACTGGATATGGCACACAGGCATCATTGTAGAAAGCAAAGAAAAAAGAATCTTAGCAATTCCTACTGCTACTGGTAGTAATAGTTACTGACAATTTTCTTCTTATTCTATTATTTCTCCTAAGTTTTAAGGCAACATTATTGTCCTCCATGCAACGACAATATTCCTCAAAATTTACTACTAAAAACATTACTTATTTTGAATAGAAAGTCACTTTCTTTGATCTTGCTAGCAAAATGTTTTAAATTCAACCACAAACAGTACCTATATTTGGAAAACAGGAAAATATTATTTATGCAAAAGATTAGGAAGATATAGAAATAGGAAGATATAATAGATAGTGATTTTAATTTCTATACAGGATTATAGGAAGATTCTACAGTATTTATGAACACTATAACCTATTCCAGAATCCAATTTAGTGTTGCTCCAACAACATTCAGAACCATGAGTAATACAGCGTAAAAGTAATGCACTAATGGAAAGTATTTTAAGTATTTTCTTGGAACTTCAACAGTTTAAACAGTTTAAAGGGGAAAATAAGCATGCAGTGAATGTGAACCCGAACTGTTTTTATTTACACACTCCTCAGTCTTTCCCACCCTGTACTGATCTTGTGCCTGATCTCACAGCACAGGGCAGCTGGAAGAAAGCAGCCTTTATAGATAAGAAACAGCTGTTGTGCTTGTTTGACCTGAGGAAGAATTTGAAAAACAAAAGCAAAAAGACACAAGAAAGAAGAGTCCTCATGAAAGCAGCACTTGCAGAACTGTTCAGGCCATTTCCAGCCAGCCTGGGTAACAGTATCTGACATGCACCTTGCTTGCATCAAACTTATTTCCACTGAAAGATCAAACAAAAAGGATATGGAGCAAAGGCAGTAGCGGTTCGCAGCCCTTTATGAATATCCACAAAATCAACCTTTTTTAAAGGAAAATTATTACTGAATGGGGGGGAGGGGGAACCAACACACATTATGAAATGTCAGAATTAAGATTTGCCTCTACAAATCCAGTCTGGCCTCTTATGTTAAAATAGGCAGACAAAAGATCACTCCAGAAACAGAAGCCAAAACATTCTTATCCATTTGATTCCATCTTCTGATCTACCTCTCAAACCAACTTGACACAAGTACCAACATTATCAAAACTCTAAATACTTGACTTGTAACTCACATTTTATCTTGTTAGGTCTTAGTTTTACAATACTTAGACACATTTCTAACACAAATTGTAGGAGAACTCCACTGATTCAGACAATGTTTAAGGAGCTCTACACGAGTACAGATGTTCCTGTCTCAGTGCTCTTACATAACAGCATCTTCTACAACCTCCCTCCACAATTTCACGCTGCTTTTTCACTCATTTCCTGCTGATTTTGTAGAATGCCTCATTTTCTTCTCTAGATTTAGATTATTCTTAATGCTTGACAAAAATGTCCTCGTTTCCTTCTTTCGTATCTTTCCTTCAAATGTATCAGAAATATCTGTTGGCATTTTTGAACCGAATTTTTTTCTACTTTTGTAAACTTCCATTTTGTCTAGCATGGTACGGCTACACAATTTCTTCTGTAAAGCTAGAAACATTCCCAGATATTGGGAACAAGAACTTCAAAAACAGAGACAGATCTGTGGCAAAGAGTTTCCAGGGGAAATTCATCAGGATGCATTTGCAGCCTTTATTAACTACAGCTGGTAGAATGAGCACAGGTAGGAAAAGTGTGATCACTAAAGAGCAAGACAACCCCCATATATGGTGTCTGTAATGACATCAGAAAAATTTAGTATTGTCAAAAAAAAAAAATTAGTGTCACCACTTTGCACATCACACAATCCCTTCTCAAAAATATGGCAATTAATATTGAAAATCCCATGAGTAAAATAATCTTCTGTGTGAGAAAGTGAGCACATTCAAGAGAGAAGCACAGAGGAAGCAACTCAATAATAATTAAAGGTTTTTAATTTTAGAGATTCAAGTCATTAAATGTCAATTCTACTAATTTTTTTGAAAATATTAATGCATTAAAAATTTTATGGCATGGAAAAAATTTAATGTTATCAGGGAGAAAGCGTGTTTTCCTGTAGGAAAGGCAAAAGTGAAAGATTTGTTTGAAGAGCTACAATTTAAGTTATAATGCCATATTTTAAAAAATCACAGGCAAGAATCAAAGAATCAAACAAATGGAGAACTTTGGCATAGACATCTAACTGAAAAGTTTACTAACACCATTAACCACTTCTATGATTTAAGATCTAAAAAGAACACCTTTCAAAGGAGACAGATGATTTCATATCTTTGTTACAAGCACTTTTTACTTGGTGAAGTCCAGCCAATGTTAATTAGCATTCTGCATTTGAGAGCATTTTGTGTTTTAATTGAATTCAATTCAGAGCCATCTCATTAACTACACATCTTTAAAATTTTTTTGCTCCAAGGACATTAATATCCTTTCTAACTAGGTGCTATCATGCACAGTAGTTGTTTAGCCCAGCTCCTTTTAAAGCATCAGGCCACTGTTTTCATGGCTCTCTGTGCACATCTGCAATTCCTCCCTGCAACAACTTGAAACCAAGATGATTGTTCCCACATGTCTGTGCCAGCCAACAGTCCTCAAGGACTTTTATTTACCAAAGCCTTAAGGCTACACAACATAACTGGCATGACTTCCCATGGCAGAGCTGAGAAGTACAAAATCTACTTCAGCAAGACAGCTTTTGCCACACTTGTATTATCCTTTGCATGTCTAAATGAAGCAGTGCCTGGGTTTCTATTTCATCCAATTCATGACATGAAAAAGCAGCTTTGACTTTAACAGAAAACAAAAATGGAAGCCACAATACTGGAATTCTATTAGGTTTATCAATTCAACTAGTTGAAAACATACCAAATAATGACAGAATTAAACTATTCAGGAGAAAATGTGGCTGCCGTTTCTTTTGCAGGAGATAATTTGTAAACACTTTTTACCTAAAACTATGACAAATCTTTCAAAAATTTTCACAGACTGCATTACTTGATTTTAAGTGTGGAAAGAACTAGAGAAATAGAAAATATCATGTAATTATATCATGTTATCACTTGGGACATGAAATGTATAAGTTCTGTTTGCCCAAGCTGATCCTATTTAAACACTTCTCTAAATATTAGCAGGTTACCTCTAAAACCACAAATCTTTCAGAAGCTCTGATCCTTTACTTTCATTGTCCACTGTGATACCAAGAACTAGAAAATTCTTTCCTTTTAAAAAGTTAAACAAGCGGAAAAGGAGGAAAACAAACTAACCACATCACATAGCTATAAAGGAAAATATTATTCAGAATCCTACCAAGAAAATAATCAAAAGCCATATGAGGTCTACTGTCAGTATAAGCATCTCTAAAGATTTCTGGATGACCACAGCTGCAGAAGCTATTTCATTCCAAACGGACCACACTCCTATTTAAAAGTCTGCTTCTGTTGCAAGCATGTATTTTTTCCTCAGCAGAGACAGAGGAAGGCTGAGAATGTATCTCTGCACCTCCTACAGGGTGAGTATTTGGGTTAAGAGCAATTGTGAGTTAAGTACTCTGTTACCTGTGCTAGGAAGAGGACATCTCTTCACTAAAAAAGGGAATCACAGATTTTAAAAGTCCAAGTGGCTCTAACCCTTTCTTCCCAGTTGTATCTTGAGCAGAAAACCCCCAAAAATTCAAAACTACTTCAATAACTTCTCTTTGCACTTCATCACTATAGCAATATGTGCAAAACATCATTAACTGTTTCGGACTGGGGGGTTACATCTACTGGTTATTGTGCTAATTACAACATTTCTGTGTTCCCCTTGGGTTTGCATCTACCTGGTGAAATTTCAGTGCTGTTTTCAAGTGTATTTTCCTTTGCTTTTCTTTGTGTATAGTGCCAGCACAGGATCATAGCGAGGCCCCCTCAGATCAATCACAATATAAGCAGTTGTTATGGTATACAAAGAATCATTTCTGAAGCAATCCTATCCAAGTTCCTCTTCAAACATCTCCATTTAGAGCAAAGCATTCAAATTAGTAGCTAACAGTACTAGTATTTTTCTAATCATTTCCATCCACTAGTGACTTATCTTATCAGAGTAAATTTTGCTCGGTTATAAAAGCCCATTAAAGCTGTCTAAGTGAATATTGTTTTCAATGGCAACAAGATAATTTTCTATAAAGTTAAGAACTGGGGTGGTGGGGACTACACTTCAATTTTCACTTTAATTCAATAAAATAGATGAAAATGAGAAGTGTTTTGATAACACAAATATCTTATCAAAAAGCAAGATAAATCTAACATTCATCAAACTGTTTGTCCCAAATAACTTGCATAAAGTCTTTTTACACCGAATATACAGCCCATTCTTTCTACTTTCCCATTTTCTTTTAATCTTTGTTTTCCTGCCTCTGGGCACTACTTTGTACAGGTCCTGCAAATGGAACTGTCTACTCTTTCAGTCACCTTGATCACCAGAAATTCTTGCTTCAATTTTTTTGAAATGAAAATAATGGTGTCCCCAAAAGAAAGACAGAATATTCAAAGCAATAATTAAGAATTGATTCAGCTGAGAGGGATAGGGTTGTGTAATACCTATCAGGTATTTCAGAGAGCTTCATTTGTAATACCAGAGTGTCTCTGGAACGGATCTCAGGAGGTCACAAGTGCAACCTCCTGCTCGAAGCACAGAGATCCCTGAAATCAGACCAGGCCATTTGATGTGCCTCTGAACAGTCTTGACATCTTCCAATAGGCAGATAGACAGCAAAAGAAAAAACAAAAAAGAAATTAAAAGCCCCAAACCTTTGCTTCACAGTTTACCTCAGTTTACAAACAGCATTTTGCTAACCCAAGTGTTCTTTCAGTTTCATTCTTTGAATTTACTGCTTTGCCTCTACGTTCCTCTCTCCTGTTCTGAACAGTCACAGGGCCTACAAAACGTGAACGCTGCACAGAAACTGAAATGTCTGGCACATTCCACCTGAGACAAAGCTGCACTTGAAATCTGGAACCCTTTGTCAGGAAAGCAGTGGACAGCTGGAGAGTGACAGAGAGCAAATGGTGGCCTGGTGTCCAGAACGGTGCTTTGTGCCGTGGGTGATCTCCCCTTTGCACGCACAGCACATCGGCCAGAACAATGCACTGGCAGCACAGCAAAGAGACCACACTGAAAGATCTGGCCCAGCCCGATTCGAGGCAAGAAAAATCACAAAACAATAGAAAAACACAGTTTCAAAGTAAAACTCAGAAAAATAAAAATGTGAGAGTGAAATAACCATAGTTATACCATTATTGTTGTAAAATTAAAAGCAGATTTACATTTCAAGAAATATCAAATATCAACATTGTAATAGAAAGAAAAATAAAGCTTTTTTAGTCTTGTTCCAAGTATTTTCTGCTGTCTGCTTTTATTTGTTCTTTATGCAAACTAAGAACTGCCAAGAAGTCAATCATTTCACAACCCTTCTCTATAAACAGATTTGTTTAAACAAAAAAACCCAGATTGCAATAAATACGTACTATAATCACCCTTCCTCTTCATTTTTATTAGGTTTGCTATATTAATATGTGTATGCTGAACACATCGGTATTCAGTTACAGTAAAGATTTTACCTATTTTTTAATCCATTTTCTCCATTGACAGGTCTATGCTTACAATATACAAGACTTCTTTGTAGACATTTACTTATTTCACAGTTCATTAACCTTCAAACAGCACACCTGCCAGTTTGCAGGTGTGTTGTCTAAAGCAACGACACACTAACTAATAAAGTGCTAAAGTATGTTTGTGTCAGAAATGCTTATGAAACGAATGTTTTTCTCCACTGGGCTACCCAGCTGAATTGAATTTATTTGAATCAATTTGTGTAAGTTTTTCTCCTGATGGTAAGTCCAGTAGTTAAGCACCAGTCACTACAAATACACACAAAAAAGAATCAAACTGTACTGCCTACCACTTTTTAAAGTATACAAATGGCAGTGTTTAATCTTTTTTAATCATTGAAAAGGATCGTTCACTCTTTAACTTTTTTCCCTCTGCAGCAACACTACAAGGCTTCATTTAAAAATTAACATCTTTTAACAGCTTTTTCACACTACAAGGAAAACCTCATCAAGTGTCATATTCTCCCTTTTAACAATTCTCTATGAAGCACAGTGAAATTTTCAGTTTTCTGTAGCTGGACTAGCCTCACATTGGCTCATTTTTGTCTGACCTCAGGGTTTTCACATCATTAATAAAGAGATAATAAAAACAAAGGGTATATACATCAGGGTAGGAAAAGTTTGCGTAGTTTGGCACTATTATTATATATAACCTTAAAAATGGAACAAAATGAAATGCACGTAGCAGAGGTGGTGAACCTTCTAAGGACTGCTTCCAAACATTTTTCCTACTGGCAGTAAACCATTTTCAGACCTCCCAACTCTGGCCACCGTGATAGTTACTGCCATACAGGATTTATTTCTTTTTGTTTCAGCTGTCAATAAAAACTTCAAGTGATAGCTTTTTAAGTCAACTAAACATATTTAAATCAAAACAAAACACTGGGACATCACTGGGACAACAGAAACACCATGCAAAAAGAACATTGTGTTTAGATTCTAGGCTTGTTTACCAATGGTTTTAACTTTTCTCATATTATGTCCCAAAGTGCCATTGCACCTGAAACCTGATCAAAAACTCATCAAAAAAATTCAAGTGCCCTCTTATTTCTGATGACCTGGTATAACACATGTAAACCAATTAAATCTATCTGCTAGTCAGGCCCTCAATAGTAGTCAGTATTCTTCAGGATGAAGATCGTTATAACTCTGCTTACACCTCATTTCTTACTGTTGAAACCAACTGTGTAAGACAGAGCTCAAACTTAAACTACACTTGTAAAGCAGTAATACTTTCTGAGCTAATTTTGCTAAGACATCATGAAAATTCCAAACATGAAATTATACCCCAAAAAATCCATTCTACCGAAACAGAAATACTGGTAGAATTTGCCAACAAATAGAGTGAAACCAATGAACTTCCAGGCATACATGAACCTCAAGAAACCTGTCATTAATACCAACAAATTACTTCTAAGCCTCGTGCCCTACAAGACCTGCCTTGTGAGAACTATGTAGGTAGGTGGAAGGCTGGCTATCGAGTGGAATCAGGACACTAAAGCAGAACCAGTACTGCACCCAGGGGTTAATACTGCATCCAGTCCTGTTCAACAGCTTCATTAATGATGTGGATGACGGGGTAGTGTGCAGCCTGAGCAAGTGTGCAGGTGGCAAAAACATGGAAAGGGCAGCTGATACACCGGAGAGTCGTGCTGCTGTTCACAGGGACTTTGACAAGGTGAAGAACTGTGCCAACAGGAACCTCATGGAGTTCAGGGAAAGGAAATGTGAAGTCCTGAACCAGGAGAGGAGAAATGTCAAGCACCTGCATATCCTGGAGTCCACCCAGCTGGAAAGCAGCTTTGCAGAAAAGGACCTCGTGGTCCTGGTGGTCACCATGGTGAACAGCAGCAATGTGCCCCTGCAGGGAGACACCAACAGCATCCTGGGCTCTGGCAGAAGGTTTAGGGAGGTCATACTTCTCCTCTATCCATCACTGCTCAGGCCACACCTGGGATATCATGTCCAGTTCTGGGCATGCTGTAGACAGCCCAGCAAAAGGCCATAAAGAAACTAAAGGATTCATTAAGGGCTTTATTAAAGCATTGGAGCATCTCTCATATGACAAAAGCCTGAGAGAGCTGAATTGTTTAGCCTAGATAAGTGAATGGGGCATCTTATCACTGTTAATAAATGCCTGAAGGAAGCCTGCAAAGATGGACCCGGACTTTTCAATGGTGCCCAGTGACAGGACAAGATGCAGTGGGCACAAACTGGAACACAGGAGGTTCCCTCTGAACACTGGAAAGACTCATGTGGCCCAAAAAGGTGGTATAGTCTCATGCCTTGAGATATTCAAAAGACATCTAGATATGGTCCTGGACAGCGAGCTCTAGGTGGCCCTGCTGCAGCACAGGGTTGGACCAGATGAGCTCCAGAGCTCCCTTCCAACCTCAGCCATTACGTGATTCTATGAATCACATCCCGTTGCATCATACACAGCTGCTTCAGCAAAACCTGAAGATAACCTGCAGAGTACCATTAACCTAAATAATAATAAAAGGCTTCTTATGAAATAACTGAGAGCCTGTGGAGGGTTTCTTTTATTACAGGATTTACTATGCTAATTTAATTACAACAAGGTGATTACAAAGTAATCCTATTCAGGCAGGAAGTTGACACTGCAACTATGGATACCTTACTCAGCACAGGATTAGAAATGCCCTTTGATGGTTACTTTCACCTCCAGAAAGAAGCACTTCAAGTCAAGTTATGAACATGTTTTAGGACAGTACAAAATTCAACAAAAACTATCCTACGAATAGACAATGTGGACATGCAGGAAGAAAGGAGCATGGCTTAATGCAGGCCAAAATGTTATTAGCTTTCCTCATCTGGGAATGACCAACAACAATAGCTTGTACAGCACAAAATTCCTTCTATAATGACTTCCACCTGCTGGAGGGCTGCCATTCACCCTGCATCTCCCTGCAGCTGCTTTCCCATCTGCTGCTGGAAGCCATTGCCCTCCCTTTGGATAAGACCCTGAGGCCTGGAGATAGACAATTCAGTTGCTCTAAGCAAACAGAATCTTTTCCCAATTCCCAGAGAGCCAGACCTGCTGTGTCTAGGAGCGCTGCTGAATTGCTACCACAGCACAGTCTAAGCCTGATCATGTAAAAGGTTCAAGCTCCACAGGGCTTGTGCAGAAACTGGGAAGAAGAGGAATTAAACACCTGTCAGAAACCAACTGGTTCTCCACAAGGACTGCAAAACCCCAGCAGCCCTTCATCAAGAGCACTGTAATTCACTTCTTTGTACCACTGCCCATCTGCCAGCCATAAGATTGTAATGTGCTGAATACAAACCAGTCTGATAAGGAATTAGGAAGCCAAATCAGTGGAGAGCCAATGGAATTCATCACCATCCTCAGCAGCACAACAGGTCATACCAGCCTTGCAAAACAGATTTGCACAGCCCAGGATCTAAAATAAGCAATCTTTCCTACTCAAATGCTAGATTGAGATCACCGAAATTGCTGGAGTTTTTATCCTTGCTCTGTTATGATTATTTTATATTATACACATATGCTGGTTGGCCCATTAAACACAAGCTGGAAATGCCAAATTTCATCTGTATCTTCTTAACATGCAGAGCACAAGACATACAAAAAAAAGGGATAATCAGAATCTTAGAAATATTTATTTTCTGCTTCCACAAGAATGATGAGTTTAAGCCATTTTGTTTTTCCTAGAGCTTTACTAGCCAGACATCTGAAACATTCTATAAGATCCCTGTATACCTTAAATAATACACTTCTCTGAATGGAAACTACTTGCACTATATGACTAAATTCCACACATATTTGTTTCCTGAAAGAGGCACACACATTAGAAATAAAATCAAGAATTTCTAATAGTAATCAATCTAATCAGTATTGTGTGCTCTAAGCCTATGAAGTTTTTTAAAACACCAGGAAAATAGGTAATGGACAACATTTTAAACACTACATTTACACATTCCCTTAAACGTAACACAACCATCTCGACTGGGTATTCCATTGCTCAGATTTTTATGGTCTGATTTTGTAGATACATACATAATTAATACACTGGTCTGTTTTAAACAATGAAATTATTCATATTTTAAAATAAATGTTGATTGAACTTGAGGAGATAACCAGAGATTTATAACATGAACCTTTCAACAGATCCCTTCAAAATACCTCAGTAGCTTCACCCTTCAGAACAGAAATACTCAGAAGAAAAGAAGCATCAACCAGAGCAACCAAAAGGAAAACTCAGTCAACTAACAGATGAGGAAACAGGTCATGGTATCACAACAACCAAGTCATTAAGGTCCACCTCCCCCCCTGAAGCCAATGAGAATTAGAGACAAAGATTTTGTTAAAAGGCAATCACAAGTGCTTCTAAAAAATTCTAGAATGAGAGCTAGTATAGTACCAAAATTATATATACACCAACCAAATACATTGGCATTTAGAGTGTTTGAAATTATTCATTTTTTTAAAAAACTTTCCTGTACACAGACTTGAATCAAACACATCACTGCCTTGATATTGTCAGTGAGGTCAATATTTCTATTGCATTTCATGATTAGGAGACACAATACCTCTGTCTGAAGTATGGCAGCTCTCTGTTCTTTGGCAGTAAGGGACTCTTTAAGCACTTCAATGTGTTGCTTACAATCTGAATTCTGATTGCTAAGGGTTTCAAGCTTAGTTTGTAAGGCAAGAAGTTCTGATTCTTTCTTTGAGAGTTCTTGTTTCAGTTGATCAATCTGCAGTGGGGAGAAAAAAAAAAGTTAGGCCGTTCATTTTGTCTCCAATTCATAGCTCCACTGGAAATCTGAAAGGCGTGAATGACCATGGTATGACGAATCAGACACATGTGAATTCTGGAAGAGAATTAAGATTCAAGCTTTTTACACTCACACCTTCAATGGTGTTTCTCGCAATTTAATGTGCCCTGCCTTAAGAACGATTGCACTGTTGTTGCAGAAGTTAAAAAGAAACTCTTAAAGATTATACGTGATGATTTGACCTATAAATTCACCACAGACCTCACTTAAGTTCAAAGGCATGTATCCCATGTGAGGCAAGTCTGGCAAGACAGCAAAAATGCATAGGAAAAAAATGTGTTCATAAAAGTATAAATTCAATCCTTCCAACAGCATGATTCCCATGACTTATCATTGCCCAGAGTGAATCGGATTTTTTAGGAGTCTGATAAAGAAAAAACAGACATCTTAGAAAGGAGAGGAAAACAGCAAAGTGGAATTTTAACCTTACTCTTCTTGCAAATTTGTTGCTGCCCACGATCCCCATCTCCTATTTTTCTCCCTGGCAGTTCACATGGAATTCTCAGGTAGTAGAAAAGCCAAGCCAAGAAGGCTAACTTAAGAGAAGTCTGGGGAAAACATTATAAAAAATTCCACGCAATGAAAGGGCTGAGATTATAAAAGCTTATCCCACAGGAAACAGCAGAAACACAATACTAAGACAGAGCTTCTGAATTTAAGTGAATTTAAGGTTCATCAGTAAATGTCACGGAACTGTGATTATTCTCCTCTTTCCACAATGATAAATGAGAAGAATAGCCACAGAACACAAAATTGTGGTGGATTTAGAATATACGAATCAGAGCAAAGCACTGCACTGTATACAGAACAATGTGTATAGGTGAAAGGATGGTGAATTAGGTGGCACGTAACTACTCTTAAGTTCTTGTGATATAACACTGGTCACCAGATGAATCCAGGTAGATCACCTCATGAGGATTGTTCAAAATAAAATGCCTCACTGCATCTGCATAACTCAGAGAAATCATTTCCTTTATATGAAGAGCTCTTTTCCATGTTCCAACAGACATTTGGGATGCAAGAAATCTGGAGGTGGTAGATGGAAGATGATTCAGAAATCCCCAGGAAAAAAAAGAATATCCACGGGCTGATCCTCCTCAATCGCATTCCAGAGATGCACATACTAAAACATTTCACAAATTCAATATTGTATAGTACTGGAAATATTTCTTGCTGATCAAAATGCTTCTATTTCGGTTTACATTGCAAGTGCATATTTAAAAATTAAATTTTAAAGCAATGTTTCTTCCAACTACAGTCTATATGCATGTCTTAATATATTTATTCCTTATTTCTTTTTATAAATCCCAGTATGTTTGTGTAGCTGGTTGAGGTGCTTGGAGAGTCACCTTTGAGCTACTGTATAAAATCAGGAATCTACCCTGGCACTAAAAGAAATCACCTTTAAAGTCTGAAAATATCAAAAAAAGAAAAGCAGCATACAAAAACCAGACATGAAGAAAGAATGCAATTAAAAGCTGCTAGAGAAAGCTTTCTCTGGAAAGCAAACCACCTTCCTCCATCCCTTGCCAGAACATGTAAGCAAGTATGGCAAGCAAGAGAAAATGGATAGAAAATGAACAATGGGGAAATCTGTCTATGAGATACAAAGGCAAAACGTAGATCTGCAGCCAATCTGAATCACATCACAGGCTTTATGTGGGACGCGTGTGAACATCACAGATGCTTAATCTCTTCTAGAAACTCTTCCCCCTTCTCTCCGTGACACAACCCACACCCTGGGAAATAATAAAAAGAAATTTTAAAGGCTTTGCTTTCATTGCAGGTGTGTTCTTTGTGTTTTAGAAACAGAATCTGTTCAGTGTAAAGTTCTGGCTACAAGATCTACAAATTGTCAGGAGTTTAAAAACATGTTACAGCTCTCATAAAAAAAAAAAATTCAAAAGTTAAAACACAAACCAAACACAACACAAAGATTGCTGAATAAATATGCTGATGTCATTTTAAAATAAAGTATTATGGTGAAAAAGTACTGAAATTTCCATTTAAAAAAAGCTGTCACAAAAATAAAAAGGTATAAGAAGCTACTATAAAACTTATATTAAGAAAACTTAGACATGGGTATATTCACTTTTTAAAGTTCTGCAGGATCTCAGTGTGTAAAAAAAATTAATTAAACTGGACATGAAATAGATTGTTGTCTCTAGCAGTTATGCAAAGACTTTTGCTTTGTTGGAAGACCAACTGTCACGGTTCAATGAAACCTCATGATCTCATATAATACAACAAAAACATTTTTATACTTTATAAAGACTACAATGAAGATAACCTACAAGTCTGGGTATAAAAGTTGTAGCTTCAAAACCTCCAAGTTTGTCCTCTGACCCTGACCTTCCCACTATCTCACATATTTTGTACGTGTAATTTGCCTGTCACCGCTTTTTCAACATTGCCCAACATGATCTTGCTTCACCTCGTTTCCTGAAACCCTAGTTCCTTTGTCTTCCTTTGCAATTTATGATTCTGTCACCTCCCATAATTTCAGTTCCTTGGAACCCATTAATTTTCCATTTCAAGAAAACCATTATTGGTGTTTTTCTGTTGTGATTTTCACACATCAAATTCTTATGTGACATTGTGCAGAGTAACCAGAAAACAAAGCAAGAAAAGAAAAAAAATCAGAGCTTTTCCTCTGAATATCACATATTAAAATTAATGGGCTAAATCTTTAAGTAAATAATTCCATTAAATGAAACTATGCTTATTTACACATCATAGGATTTGGTCTGATGCAGCAAATGACAACTGCTTTTTGAAGTGAAGGATTTAAGCAAAGGAAAAGGAGTAGCAATGCAAATTATATGCCTGCATACAGTAGATTCTACAGGTTATGTTGGTTAAGTTCAGGTTTTAAACTGGTTATCAAATTTCCAGGCCTATCCACACACACACAAAAAAAAGCCATAGCTCTTTTCCTGGTTTTTTTTCCTACAAGACCTCCTGGAACTTGAATGCTTCCTTCATTCAGTATGGAAAGTTCCTACAGGGCACCTCGTTACTGCTTTATCAATTCTTAAAACTAATCTTACTGGTAATTTGCAGAAATTGTACTAATCTACCACTAGATTTTCATACCCATTCCAGCGGATAGCATGAGAGTTCTAATACTCAAAGAACTACTTAAATGCAGAGTGCAAACTCACACCTGAAAAAAATGCATCAGTGTGCACCTAAATATGTGGCTGAGAGGCAAAGGATGAACCCTAGTAAGGGCATGATGTCTTCCAAAGCAGAAATTATTATCAGAAGTACATATCATCCAATATGTTTTCTTCATATTCTCAATTAAATATTTAAAAGTGCAGATCTCTTGGTCATATAAACATTAAGACCTGTTTTGACAATTTCTATATTAGGTTAGTGATTACACATTTTCTCCCTTCAAAACCTGAGCAAGGAGAGACTTTATCAAGTAGGCAAGAAAAAGAAATCTGAGCAAGTTTTCTTTCTCATTTTTACAACTTTTATTTAACTGCAAGTCACAATTAAAGCTTATATATTTGGAAGGAATGAATATTACTAAGAAGTAGTTAAGAAAAAAAACACTTCCATTGTCTGCCACTCATATACAATAAATGTTGTTCAGTATTTGCCTTCATTTAACACCTTCCCATTTATTTAAAGCAAGAGCAGATTGAAAACAAGTTATACTTCAAGAATAAATGAAAAGTATTAAGAGCTTCAAGCACCTCAGAAGAGTTTTGTACTGTTCTTTGCCATCAACCCTGTTTATCAGAATTCATCAACAATCAGATGAATCAATCAATCTTCAACAGATCAGGTATAGCAAGATCTGCTTGCTGACAGCTCCATAGATACTTTTTCACCTTGAAAGGTTCTCAGATGAGTGCTAAAAATAATTTCTTCTACTGCAAATTTTAAGTGGAGGAAAAGGGCTAGTGAAAGAAAACAGGCAAACCTTCATCAGAACGAAGCAGTTATCAAAGATCAGAAGACTGTGACAAAACAAGGCATATTTAATACACTTCTCATTCATCTGCTTTCCATGCTAGAGAAATATACTGAAGCTTTTCCTCTCAAAAAATCAGGAGATTGTTAAAGTTCTAGGCTTTGTACTTTATTTTTATATCAACAGGTTTGCTGACATGCATTGGAAGTTTTGCTGTAAATCACTAAAACTGAATTGCTTAATGATGTTTAAGTAGACAAAATTATTTTCCTGATGATAATGCTACTTAGGAGCTTTAGTTATTTTTTAGTAGCTTAAAAGCTGCTTTTTTCCAACAGAATAAATATGTTCTTTGATTACTATTTTTTCTTAATAAATCTGGATTAATTCCACGTGGGCACTAGCACTTTCATCTCTTCTGTAGCAAAAACCCCCAAGCAATAATGTTTTGTGTGTTTGAGACAAGGAAATGTGTCACATCACCTCATGTTTACTACCTGCCTCTGGTCAGCTCCTGATAATCTATGCACAGTAACATGAAATTCAAGGAACCCTGAAGGAACAAATTCATTAAATTGCTAGTCTTGAAAATATGAGCAGAGTACAATTTGGTAGCATCTATGAAACCAAAGTCTTTACTACAAAACTACCTCAAAAGCTAAAATCAAAATAATTTTCATTTATCCAAAATGCTTCACTCGTTCATGTCTACTGATTATTGTATAGTAGAGATTTACCAAAAGCAGACATGCAGCTGCTCACATTGGAAATGGTCAAGTTAAAACTTTTCTTTCCGTTATTTAAACAGTCTTAATCTCTTTTATAAATAGATCTTACCTTATTTTTCATGAACTTTGAGTGACTCTTGTAAACTTCTATTTGTTTGATTTCTTCTTCTCGGTCCTCTGTATTCAGAACTCCATTTGTCTTTAACATCTGTATTTCATCTTCAAGATCTCTTATATTGCGCTCAAGTGAAGCTATTTTTGTATCCTAAGTTACAAAACAAGAGAGTATTGAAAATTATATGAGACATATATTAAAAAGCATATCTGTATTTGAGTGAATATCAAATAATGAGACAGCAAAAATAGAAGGTACAAATAGAGAATGCACATAAACCAGGAATAATTCTATTGGTTTTAGCTTAAACAAATGCAGAATTCAGACCAGACCTCTTTCACCATAGTTGCAGAGTCTGTAGAGAAGACATTCCAGTCAAAATTCCATTTAATTCCCACACAGGGATGAAGGGAGAATGGCAGATGCCCTGTTTTTCCACATACGTGTGATAACAAACCTTGTTATCATTAGTAACCATCCAGGCATGGCTGTTCTTCCAAGCCCTTAGACACAAAGTTTAGCCTAGAGGGGCCTGTCCATGCCTCTGCAGGACAAGAGGCCACTTCATTTGCGTGGCCCAGCCTGAGGCTCAGGGTCCCTCTTCCTCTGGAGTTCTGCCTGCTCTCAAGAGGGAGAACGGTTGTGTCCTCATATAGAATCTAGCCACATCACTAAGAGGGGATTTAGCACTTTTTATTGGGAGTCCCAAGATAAACAGAACCACAGCCACTAAAAATTTCCATGTCCCAGCCAACGGCTGCCACGTGTGCCAGCACCGCACCGCAGGACAGTGACTTTTTTGCTGCTTGCAGTCATCTGGAAATTGGCTAAGTCCCCTCTGTGAGAGTCAGAAAGATCAGAAAATCGATTACACAAACTTGTCACAATTTTCTGGTTGAAAGAACACTGCAAAATTACTCATTATGAAATCTGGTCAACAACATAAAGGATCAACCACCCGCAAAATATTAGAGACTGGATGAAGTTCTTGTTCCATTGAGATCTATATGAAATAAAAATTTAAAAACAAAACACACCACACAAAACAAACCAACCTGATTCACTAAGACCAGGTTATTAAGTTAGAAAGCTAATTTGGGAAAAAAACACAAATGGAATTGATCCTTTAGCCAGGACAAGCTAAGCTTGAATCACTGCAACTTTGTTGCTTTCTTTAGGCTGCCTAAAAACAAGCAAAAACCCCAACTTCTGTAATAAGTTCATTCATAACAAAGCTAGGAAAATTTAGCAATTTAGGACACAGGAGAGTCTGGATGAAGTGAAAAAAAAATCTGAATTTTTGGTATTGAAGTGAAAAAGAATCTCAGACAATTTTTGAGGACCACTGTTATAAATCCATATAGAATGAAAGCTAAGGACTAAGCAGTGCTATTTAGATGGCCCACTGTCATTCCTCTAACATTTTTGTTTTTATGTTTATAGTCAACAAAAAATATCGAACTGAGAGAAGTTTTCTTTTATTATTGTCCTATTCCAGCAAAAACTTACTTTAAAATTATTTTTAATTCTAAAACACAGAAGTAAAATATTGAGATGGAATGAAAAAAGGGAAGGATTCTCAGTAAATCTTATTTGGAGAAGTTGCACTAAAGGAAAAATGCTGCAAGATACAAAAGTATTTAAAAGCTCTCGAGACTTAAACACAAGAAAAAAATAATTGTCACTCTCACAGATACAATCAATTCAGCTTGCTCCATTAGACTTCATTTCAGAAATATTTTCCTCCTATTTTTGAAGATAAAAGCAAAACCTAAGCTTCACTACACTTTGGAATGATTTTGCAATTAAATATATTAATACCTACATGACCTGTTATGACATGAAATCTGGGAATAGTCTTCATCAAATCTCCCCAGCTAAGTCTATAAGAGTCTGCCTTTTTGTACTGCCTTTGTATTTCATGTGTTTGCAAATATAATACGGCAGAAACAATTTATAGCATAGCCTGCTACACTCTTTAGAAGGTTTATACATCACAGAATAACATTTAAGCTTTATGAGAAATATCTAACAGAACTTGTGGAAGCACTTTCTGTACTTCTACTCCATCACAAGATTGAAATCTCTGAGGAAAAGTTCATTTTTAATCAACATCTGCATACTGTGATTAGAAATGTGTAAAAGCTATTTTCCTATGTCTTGAAAAATTTTCACTATATTAACTTTTTATTGAAACAGAAGTCAGGAATTGCACAAATTTTGTGAAAGGCAAAGGTACTGTTCCCTGTTGCATGCTGGCTTGCCCAGGAAACCTCACAGGACAACTGCTATATAGTGAGGAACCTTGTAGGTCAGAGATAATACAGAGAGCCCAGGAGCTGGGCTGACTTACAGGGTGCATAGAAAGTTAGGCAGCTTTGCGTTTGCCAGAAGTTTTGACAGAATAGGCACATTCCCATGAAATCTTCTGATTCAGCTGAATCAGCGTTTTCCCACAGAAAATTTCAATTGGAAAACTTTCAACCAGTCTTGTTGGGGCACAGGGTTTGGCAAGCTTTCAGAAGCTGAAATGGGAACAGATGCAATATTTCCTTCAAACATCTAAGATTTATCCCCATTAGCAACATTCTAAAAAACTACATGGGTCTGTGTTGAATCACAATGAAGATTCCTTTGCAATAATATTAAGGAAGCAGATTAGTATTAAATGGTATTAATAAACATCTTCTGAGCTCTACAACAATGCAGCATTTGTTCAGATTTTTCCAGTCAGGCCCTCTAAATCTGTTAAAAGACGTAAGATTATATAGCAGGATTTGTGATAGAGATCAGGGCATTCACCCTAATCTATCCCCTCCTTCCAGCAGTAACCAATACTTCTTCCTTATCTCCTTTATTAGAACAGATATTGCAGATATTCTGGGAGAGGTTTGGGCTATTTAGGTTTCTGCTGGCTGGACCTAGCAGAAGCCCACCTCTTTTAGAACGTGAAAAAAATTAGTATGTGTCCTGATGCTGAAGAAAACAATACTTCACAACAGAAAAAGACTAACTCTGCAAATGAGTTTCCACAATGAAGTTTAATGAATCATAGCAGTCCTTACAAGAGTCCTGTAGTACATTTCCTGAAAACTGAGGGGCAGGAAAAGGGCAAAACATTTGTAAATAATCACAGAATAGTCTGAGTTAGAAGAGACCCACAAGGATCATCAAGTCCAACTCTATATAACACAGCATTCCAGGCTGTCTTACTCTGAAAGAAAAAGTAAGAAAATGCTACTGTTTATCATTTGAGAAAACTGATAAATTTAAATTATGTCTGTGAAAAATTTCGCTTGTAGGGCATTCAACAAGCAATCAGAAGGAACTGTTTGAAACTTCACATTTAATAAAGCTTGAATTTAAACGCAGTTATGTACACAGGCTGTCAACAGACCATACACAACTGCTCGTACAGTATGAATTTTTACCCTGTCAATTTAATGCAGAGAATATTCAGGTTTATCTTTGAAGGTAAGGGAAGTGAAAGTTCATGCAATATTAACAATAGAGTATGTTGCACTGCAAACACACATACACACTTCTCTAGAACCAAACCCATACCTGGAATATCACAGCTGGATCAATACATAGAGTTGGCACTTTCTGCAAGTAAGGTAAACCACAAATATTTTCATTTACTTTACAGCTTACATTTATAAAGACTTTATAGTTGCTAGATTCCACGTATTTTTCAATATCCTATCTTTAAGATGAGTTCTAGGCCATATCTGTAGGCAATTTCTGATTTTCTCTCTCAAGTGAAATCGCTGTTTAAATAAGGATATAATTAGACCATAGCAACATGAAATGGTCAGGTTGGAAGCAGCATTTAAAGGTCATCTAATCCAACCCCCTGCCATGGGTAGGGGCACCTTCCACTATCCCAGTTTGCTCCAAGCCCCATCCAACCTGGCCTGGAACATTTTCAGGGATGGGGTATTCACAGCTTCTCTGGGCAATCTGTGTCAGGGCCTCATCACCCTCATCATAAAATTCTTTTTTTCCCGTATGTCCAATCTAAATTTATCCTACTTCAGTTTAAAACTCCTGTTCCTTGTCCTATCAAAACAGGCCCTACTGAAATCTCTGTCCCCACCTTTCTCATGTGCCCCCTTTCAGTTTTGAAAGGTCATTAAGGAGCCTTCTCTTCTCCAGGCTGAACAGCCCCAACTCTCCCAGCCCATCTGTACAGGAGTTGCTCCAGCCCTCTGATCACTGCTGTGGCTCTCCTCTGGACTTGCTCCAACAGGTCCACGTCTTTTTTGTCCTGTGGAGCCCAGAAGAGAAGGCAGCACTCCAGGTGGGGCCTCTCGAGAGATGAGCAAGTTTTGACCCGATCTACATGCTCAGGATTATTTATCATAAAATGAAGTGAAAAGTGTGTTTGCTTTTAATCTTTGTATTATATTAATAGGAGTTCATCAACTTTGAATATCACTGATATTCAAAATACATTCAAACATATCAGTCATCTGGCATTTGCCAACACAATATGCAAGGAAGCATGCACGGTTGCAATTGCAATTGAAGGAAAGGATTTCCATGTACCAGTTTTGTTTTATACTTTAACCGACTAAGATCTAGGCATGAGGGGAAAAAATGCAGTTTAATTACATATATCCACAGTCACAAAATCAAAAGCAACCACTGCATCAAAACTAGACTAGTTTGAGAGAATAATAGGAGCATGTGGGAGAGGGAAGCATCCTGCCCTCACTTAGTTTTGCGACTGCTTTCCAGAAGAAAAAAGGGCTTCTGGAGAAAAAGGTCAGTTGCAGAAAAGAGAAACCAAGTAAAGAATGAAGTGAGAAACAATAGAGCAAAAGACATGGCATCTGGAAGCAAATGTGTCTATGAAGCAGAACCAGAAAGTTCGGAAAGAACAGCCTGTGCAATGCATCTGAAAAGACAATAGATATCTGGAAAGGAATAAATAAAGCAAGAAAAAAATAAATAAAGCAAGAAAAACAGGAATCAAGGCACAGGATGTGAATTTTCCATCTTTTTTGTTTGCCCTTTTCTATTTTGCATGAACATACAGGAGATGGGCACTGGTCAACAAGACAGCAGTTCTGCAGAAAATGCAATTGCTGCAATTTCTGTAAGAAAAAGCAACTATTTGCAAAGTTTCAGAGGGAAATAAAGACGACAGGACAGGAAAGGTAGTTCAGAAGATGTCTAAGACAAATAAACACGAGAGAGGATAGGCAGGATAAATGGGTATACTTGATTGGAGGAAGGGGAATACAGACTGGGAAAAGGGACAGAAGGAATTCAGCAGTGGCAAGAGACAGAAGAAAACCACAGAAAGAATAGAAGGATTTATGAAGGAGGGAAAGTTGCATCCTGGCAGAGCCTGGGGGAGCCATGGAAGGGACTCAGACAAAAGCCAAAGTGGTGAGGGGCTGGAAGGGGCTGGGTGTGGTGAAGAGAAATGTAAACTGCTTGGAGCCTCTGCATGGGGGAGTGGATGGCCTGAGACTGCCATATTACAGCTAATCCTCTCCCTCCTTCTACCCTCAACATTGCAGGGAAACAATTCCTTCAACGCTTGATCATTCAAAACAAATGTTCCACATTTTTTTCAAAACAAATGCTGTCTGGATTAAGACAATTTAAATTTACTTGAAAACAGTCCAAATCTGGAACTTGTCATGAAAACTGCTATTTAATCATGTGGATTTCAACATCTTACATTTGTCCCTTTTTCTTTTCAATATTAGGCCTATTTTAGACAGGGCAACACCAAGGGGGCGTGGGTTCATAGGGACAGAAAGAACTGGGTGCCTCTGAGCCAAAAAGCAGCTTGGCATCAGTGCTCCAGCAACATGACTGCAGCCTCACTCTGACAAATGAAAGGCCTCTCTACAAAGATCCAGTTTTTAAACAGTGGAACATTGCACCACGCCCACCTCTCCTGAGAATCAAACAAAACACTTCACTGTCTTCAGGGACAGACACTGTCAGGAGCAACTACAGTCATCACATGTGTCATTCATGTGTCATGCACCCCCCATCCGTATTCTTTTCAAAGAGTTTTGGTACAGGAAGAGAAATTGAAAATCAATTTCAACATGTCCTTTACATTGTTAATAAACCACATGAAAGATTATAAATTATTCTAACACATTGTTTTTGTATCCCAAAACTTTTATATTTATAGTTCTGAATATTAACAGAAAAAACAAGTTTCTCAGCCACTACCTTACTTTCCCATTTACTTAGGGCAATGAGTTACTGCAAAGACATATATTTTAGTTTTCATACAAAGACTTCTGAACTAATGTCCAAAGCATATATACATCCAAAAACGGAATTCTGTAATCAATGTACCTTCTTTGTTACTCATATAATCCAAACTAATTATTATCTATTAAAAGACAGATACTGCATTCATAAAGTCCTGCTGTTGTTTTAACTGTGTATTTACCACAATGTTCACACATGCTGAACTCATTTGCTCATAACAGAAGTCACTGGCAAAATGAGGCCTTTAATTTGCACTTCCTTTTAAGACTGAAATGAAAGACCATCATTAATGAATTTCAGGCAGCATTGCCAACTCACAAATTATCTCAGGTCTCATGGTATTTTTCTTAAAGACGAACATTCCAGACTCATAGAATTATGCAAAAATATCAGTTTTCACTTTTTAAATTGCTATTTTTATCCTTTGTTATTGTGGAGGGAAAAGCCACAACACTTTAGTAATATGATATATCAAAATAAGTAAACTATAGTCAGGACTAAGAGAGCTGTTTCATCATATTTTTTCATATCTGCTAATGCAACTAATATTTTCCTTAGGTTCGCTGTAAAATTATGGCCTAATAACAACCAACAGAAGAATTGGTTTTAAAGTTTGAGAAGAAAAACATTTTACATTAGCCTTGGACATTTTGCCTTGGACTTCTGTTTGTCAGTTTATTCCAAGTACTTTGGATCTCCTAAAACACACACATACACACACCCCCTCATATTTTTAAAAAGCAACATTCAGTTATCATTATTCAGCAATGCTACACTTGATTTTTTGTAATCAATTTTATTTAGTAAACAGACCAGGAGAAATAAATACTAGTTATTCCTAGCTACATAACAAAATTAATTGACATGGTAAAGGAAGAATCTAATGACTAAACAGTCATAAATCAACCCTGGTAGGCAGCTGAGTGCCACAGCTGCTCGTTCACTCCCCCTCAGTGGGACGGGTGAGAGAACCAGAGGGCGAAAGTGGGAAAACCCGTTGTTTGAGATAAAGCCAGTGTAATATGCAAAGCAAAGCTGTGCATGCAAGCAAAGCAAAATATGGAATTCGTGCACTGCTTCCCATGGGCAGGAAGATGCCTGGCTGTTTTCAGGAGAGCAGGCACAAGAGTTGTTTGGGAAGACAAATGCTGTGACACTGAACATCCTCCCTTCAGTTTGCTGAGGCTGAGCATGACGTGATGATATGGAATATCCCTGGGGTGAATTTGGGTCAGCTGTCCCTGCTGTGCTCCCTCCCAGCCTCTCGGCCATCCCCACCCTACCTGCAGGGTGGGAGCAGAGTGAGAAACTGGGAAAGCTTTGACTCTGTGCGAGCACTGTTGGACAACAGCTAAAGCATCAGCATGTTATCAACACTGTTTCAGTCTGAAATTCAAAACACAGCACCAGACAGGCTGCTACAGGGAAAATTAACTCCATCCCAGCCATAACCAGTACATGACTTCATGCTGTAAAACTAACACACAGGAAACCATGCAAAGACCATACCTTCATTTCAATAACTGTCTGCAGAGCCTTCGTCTTTGCTGGCTCGGGCTGAAGTTGGGTTCTTCTGTGCAATTCCTGTGGAGGAACACGATAGAAATAAGCTTGACGACTCATCTTCCCATTATTTTAATCGCTCATACGAACTCATTGCAACAAAACAAAAGTCTGATGACGAGAAGCATGTGACTCCAAGTGCTACAGGTGCTTCCCTGGCTGTAACCCCCCTGCCATCGCTGCAGTCCCCATCTTATGTTACACTCAACTCCGACAGCACATGCGCTATTTCTGAAACCCCTTATCAATAATTGATGTCAAGCGTGACAACCCAGCAAGGAATTTCTTAGTCCAAATACAATGCTGCTATTGCTGCTTAAACACCAAAACCTAATTCAATTGCATTACTAATTCAAACACCGGTACGTGTTAAATCTTTCACAGTAGTTTCTTCTTAATTTTTCCTCTACTCTCTGAAATAAGCAATTTAAAGACATATTCAAATTTGACATTTTAAGGGTAATAATTATGTAGTGGGCTGATGCAGCACACGCTACAGTAGCAATTACATTTCAATTTTCACATTCTCATACTGGTTTTTTATGCACCTTAATCCACAGGCAAAAGAAAAATGGATTGCATTAGTTAAGACAAAGTTAACACAACCAATACACACTAGTCTTCTTAAAAATAATAATAAAAAACCCCCACAAGACTATGAAGACAGCAGCACTCAGTCTCATAAAACCAGAGTTGTAGCTTGGTATGGTATATCCCAATAAAAAACTCACATAACTACCCGGAAAAAACGTAGTAAAGGTGTGACAGAACATTTTCATTTGAGAATTTGGTGATGCTTATTCCCTCCCCATAAAGCATCTGAGAGATTTATTATTTAAAAAGCCTGAAACAGGACAGACATAGTCTCGTTTCTACTCCTTTGGAGTCCTTCTGTTATAAAGGACAGGAGGGCCATCCTTTATGTCTCAGTTCTTTCTACTGCAGTGCTCCACATACACTCCTGAACTAATCCTGCAGCCGTGAAGAAGACATTTTTGCCTGAGGCCAAGGAGCCAATGTCATTCACCTAGGTCTTGCCTACCTTATAACCCACAAGTTTAAAAGTCATAATTTTCTCTGTCACGAACTATCAATCAGTTTCTTCTTCTGTGTAGCAACAAACATTGCTGATCCACAACTGTGAGAAACAACCGTTCTCAAAGACTAAGTAGTAGGAGTGATTTACTGTACATTATTAAGCTAAAGTCTACTGCTAATAAACATCTTTATAAAATAGATTAAAAAAAAATGTGTGGCCTAATGTATTAAAATAACTGAAAGAGACAAGTTAGCATACCTAATGCTAAGTAAGTCTGAATGGTTTTTTATTAGGTTAAATATATTGCAGGTACATATACATATACTTAAACTGCATCTAACAGATAACAGCGAACTTATAATTTTGCTTTTATGCATTTTTCAAATGCTTTGGCATTTATGGAATTCTTTCTGCATTTATGAAATAGTATCTCTGATTAGTCTTTTTTGGTTGGTTTTTTTCTTTTAATTTAAATATAACTCTCCATATTATAAAAAGAAAGAAATCTTTGCATATCACCTATGCAAGGAATCTCTCAATCACCACCAGCTGTTCGTCTTAGATGAAACAAGTACCTTCACTGCACAACTGTTTTTAAAAATAGGAGTATGTAATGAATTTGTCATACAGTTATACAAAAGAATAGCTGGCCAGTCATACCACTATCAGATCAGCAAAAATTACAGCTAATTCTAAGACCAGACTTTGCTCCCCAAGGCCGTATAAACTGAGCTGGAATATAAACAGGATTCCACACATTGCCCAGGGAGACAAACCAGAGTTTCCACCCCGTTAGCCAAAGATGAATAGACTGCCAAAGATGCGTATTCCGAGATGTCTATCATAGCATGAAGCCTTGCCTCATAATGCTTTTCCTGTTTGCTTTATGAATCAATCTGATGCTGGCTGACTTAAAAGCTTTTCTTCTCTATCCCTTATGGTAAAATGAAGCAGACTTTAGGATTCTGGAGAAGATCAGAAAATGACTCCCACTTTATTATTATGTGTGGGTTTTCTTCCAATCAGATTCAAATGTTTGGAGACTCCCACAAGGCTCAGTTCTTGAATTTATGTTGTTCTATGTATGTGCTTTTTCGTTTGGGGTACCTGATTCAGGGATATACTTCTGGGGTACTAATTTAAGGATACAGTTTATGTGCATGATACCTTACACTGATTTTCTTACTATCTGAGGTCATCTGGAGGCTTTCAAATTTGCCTGAACAGCTAAGCAAGAGATATTCTGGAGATTTCAGAAAGTCCTCATAGCCTAAGGAAACCAGATTTTTATACATGACATCATTTCTGGAATGATGCGTTTTTCTTGTTTTCAATTTCTTTTAATAAAAAGTCCAGAGAGACAAATAAGGAAATGTGGGGGGGGAAAAAAAATCAAAAACTTGTTAGGGATGGCTTCTTTTAACCTAAACTTTCTTGAATGGAACTCTTGATACTTATATCCACAACAAAGTACTTGTTTCATCATCTCTGCAATGACCAAAGCCTATACTAAAAATCTCTCAGAGTTGCAATCATTTATAAAATTAGACTTTCTTTATATCCTTCTATATGACATCTGCAATAAATATTAATTCTGAGTAACCACTTTGCACCTGCAAATTAATTATAATTCTGTGTAACCGAGTGCCCACACCTCGTATTTCCTGATGATGCTTAGTTGTCAAGGTGATTAATGCACCCACACAAAATTGACAGGTAATCAGATCTTCTTCACATTAAATTTACTTTAACAGTCTTTGCTTTTAGACTAAAATGAGTAATCACCCAAACCTGGCCATTGCTTTCTCCTTCCACAGTATTAGGTTAGCATCTTGTATTGGCCTCAGAAGTAAATTTAGCACACAATTTTAACTCTAATTCAAACACCAAAAAAAATCCAAATAGGAGGCAGATTGTATTTATAATCCTAAAATACTGGTGGGAAGATGAATTCTACCCTTTTGTTCAGAAAATGGTAAGAAGATATTGCAAGATTTTGTCATTATTCACTGGTGCTGAAAATCCCCACTACGTAGTATAATCTGAACCTAATACTAATATCCCAAATAAAACTGTGGTTTTATCCCAGCTTTATTAAAAGACATCTCATCCCTTGGCTGCAGGAAAGTGGGGGTGCTGCAAACTGATCCTTCTTTACTCTGTTTCTAAAGCATTTTATTAATGTTCCCAAGACATCAGTGACTGTGTTGTTCTCATTCAATCATACCAACTCTGTCAATGTAGTTCAGGGTTTTACCTTTATTTACACAGAACTGCCTAAAATAATGACACAAAGGGCTAGAAAGGAAATGTTCACAAAAATAGGCAATTCCAAGATGGTGTGAAACTGTCAGTGAGTGACTGCATTTCAACTGATGTGCTTCTACTCATTAAAGAACAGAAGGAAAATGGAATCAAAAACTAGAAGATGTTTTAAAAACCAACAAAAAAAAAATCAAGATTTCTGAAAAATAAAGACATAAAAGCAATAAAACCATCAAAGTCAAATAACCACTGAAGCAAGAAAGAAAAATTATTAAAGAAGGCAGCATAAAAACTGGCATAAGAAACCATTGTGTCAGTAAATGCAGCTTTTTGCCTTCATAGACAAAATACACAAATCTGTAAATCACAGCAGGCAATGGTGCAGGAGCTGCTAGTTCTCTCAAACACCTCAAAGCACACTGGTTCCATTCTCCTGGAAAAGAAAGCCTTGGTAGTTCTTCTACAGGATCAGCTTGTCTGGACTTTAAAATTTAGACCAGCAGTATTTTAATATTTTGATCAATCATTTAAGTAAAAGCACAGCACTTACCTGAAGCGTCTGAACAGCAGAGTTTCTTCAGCCAAAAATGCCATTAGAAACATTGATCATATTCAATTTAACCAGAATACTAAAAAAATGTAACATGCAAGAATTCATCCATTCTTAACATACAGACTTATCTGCTCTTTTCTGTTTTCTGACTCTTCACATCTACCTTCAGCCAAAAGAGCCTCAAAGTAATCTGAATGAAAGTAGATTTAAAACACCCTGATCAAACACTTTATCTTCCTGGAAACCATAAACTGACAACACAAAATTCCCATGTCTGTCTCCAGTGTGCAGGAATAAGGAGCCCTGTTACTAGAAAGGATTTTAAAAATCATGTTACCATGGACCATCTTTCAAAAATTCACCATTACAGGTATTTGAACTCTGGGAGAACCTGTTAAAGAAATTTTGTCAAATCCCAACAAATTTTATATCTTGAAGAAATGAAAATGTGTATATAAGGACATTAAATGAAAAATTAGAGGAAATACGAAGAGCTGACAACTACAAAAGTTCTGCAGAGAGTTTCTTTGTAAATTAGGTGTATTTAAATTTGTAAAGTTCTCACAGTTAAGCAAAATATTCAGATGCATGTCTAATTCTCTCTCCATTTATCATTTTAAATAAACAGATACGACTTTTGATGAATATGAAAGAAATTGCATTAATCAAGTACCACCACCAAATTATAAAGCACAGGTCAAGAGTCCATCACCATGGACAAGTCCAACAATAACCTCAATGGCCTCACTGTTACTCTTGAACAATGAGCCTAACACCACCCCGGCCTACATTAAAAAACTGGGAGATGTAAAGAGTAGGTGGGAGAAAGGAGGAGTTTTTACACCAGTTGAAAACCACCATATTGAATCACGAGCCAAAGTACATCTTTGCCATGATCAGGCTTCCATTTATTCCTGAATTCAAGCATATAAGAGGGGCTTAAGAAGTTTTACTAACGCGAAAAATAATCTGAGCATTAAGAAACTCGGCTTTTCCTTCACTTGTATGTCAAAAACACTTTAAGCAACCACGTGCGTTGTCATACTGGAAGAGTGTCCTCCGACAAGAGACCACATACAGAAAGTTTCAAGTGAAAACACGATTTGTGTATGGAGCTTGAAATGCATGTGGGACAATTTAGTTTGTAACTGAAAGCACACAGAATGTTTCCTGAAAGCAGCTACTGAAACTCCACTTTTACCAGAATTCTTGAAAATTTATTTCTTTTCTTTGTAGAAGGAATAAAGCTTCTAGGGCATCATTTCTGTTTTGCACAGTATCATTAATCTCTTTTCCTCTTACCAAAATTACTTCTCCAAATTTAGGAAAAGGGAGGAGTTACTGCTTCACACATCTTCAGAAAAAGAAACTTTAATGACAAACAGTTTTCTCCCTTTTCACCATCTTCTTTAAGAAACCATACCAAAACCCTTGAGTGCCAGCAGTAAAGGAAGCCCATATATTTGTTTTCAGAGGTAGTCAATTAGAATCAGAAAACAGGAGTTCCATCTGCTGCTTAGACTTCTGCAAAGCAAATATACCCTAGAAACATCTTGGTTTAAAAAAACTTTCTCTTTGCAGTACATAAAAAGCTTTAAAACTGCATGGAGAAATATGCCTCTTTTTTTTTAAGCAAAATGTTTAAATAGTCATTTATTAATAACCCAGGTGCACTTAAAAGAGTCACTTAATTTGCAGTAGGACACATGAATGAAATATTGTTGTGAATTACAAACCAGGGTTTTCAGGTATTTGGTTTTGGGTGTGGGGATCTTATTTTAGAAGACTATCTTTTATTAAAATCACATCTTCAAATTCTTAAAAAGTAAAATCCTTATTGTGACAAATCCTTTGCATAATCCATAGTGTTTAAAAAATCCTTATCCAACAAATCCATGATTTTAAAGACTTATTTCCACTACTTCCCTCCCATTTAGAAGCCTGAGCACACAAAGAACTTTTTAATAAGGTTGAAAAAGAAAGCAATATCCCATCAGTTTTACAATAAGTGTAACACTAACCATGGAGCAATAATGGAATTCCACCTTAGGGTGTAACTAAGAATAGACTTCCCTTGTTCCTGCCATCAAAAGCATACAGGCAAAGCTTAAAAGCGTGAACTCACAGCAAAGATTACCAAATACAATCCCAAGATCCAGAACACACAGCAGAGATGCTGCTGTGTGCCAGCTCCACTCTTCATAAATAATGAAAAATCAAAACCATTTAAACGTGGACGGTACTGTGAGATAGGATGTTACCAGCAGTGCCAACACATAGTGCTTGTGGTATTGCTACAGGCCAGTTTTCCAACAGCTCTTCCCATATTCCTACAGCTAACCTCCTGACAGCTTCCTTAAACAAGCTGAAACCCAAGAGTTCTGCCCTAGAAAAACGAAAAGACAAGGGGTGATATTCTGTTTAGTGCTTTCCCCACCTTCCAACCTATGCACACACGCAGCAATACTTGAATTTCTACTCTGAACCAGTGCTCCTCTTCAGCCTGATTGCAGGTGGAAAAACAATGTAAATTATTAAATTAAGAACTTACTTCTCAAATGGCAGCAAAATAGCCCTGCCAAAGTCAGAGTCACACTCGACAGCTCGAAGCCAGAAGTCCTACATATTTCACACACTTGCTGCACAGATCTCATAAGGTTACTGAAGAATGTGTTAGCTGGTGTTAACATGCACAGAACTCCAAACATGCTGTTCACTTTTCCGGTAGAAATCCTTCTATAAACTTAGCATTGATAAAACATCGATCACTGTGAACAGCCTGAGCATGAGCCAGCGCAGGCAAGTGCTGGCATTGTGTGTGATGCCCGTCCCCATGTTCCAGCAATACTTCAAATTGATCAGCACAAGACTTTTCAGTTTTGAAAAGCATCATGCATCTACTCATGTCCACACTTATTAATGGATACACTGTTTTGTTATCACCTTTTCTAGCCTACCTTTTCATGTCTCTTTTCCCTTCATGTGGACTTGGTGAAATCACTAGCTAAAATAACTTATGGGTTTGATTTACAGTTCCCTAATTCTCCAGGAAGTGCTTTTCTAAATATGGGTGGGTTTTACTTACATACATGTAAAATTACTGCTGGCTTAGGCTATT
Source organism: Oreocharis arfaki (assembly GCA_013398015.1). Lineage (NCBI taxonomy): Eukaryota > Metazoa > Chordata > Aves > Passeriformes > Paramythiidae > Oreocharis > Oreocharis arfaki. The sequence goes on from VZRR01007514.1 coordinate 663,492, forward strand.
TAGTATTTAAACTTAATCAGCAGTGCCAGCAAGCATCAGAGTTAATAAGACTTTAAATGTGTAAGTTCATTGGCTCTGTGGTATGGCAAGTTTTTTTTTAAACCCAAATAAAGCTTTGTGACGATATTTGTGGTGTCTGTCAGGGGCCCATACTGGCACCAACACTGCTCAATACTTCAATCAATGGGACTGAGCACACCCTCAGCAAGCTTGCAGATGACACCAGGCTGAGCAGTGCTGTTGGTATCACTGAGGGAAGGGATGGCTCAGAGGGACAGTGATAGGCTGCAGGAACAGGCTCCTGGAAACCTCCAAGGGCAAGGTCCTGCACCTGGGTGGGGGCAATGCCCAGTATCAGAACAGGCTGGGTGATGAACGAGTGCATTGAGAGCAGCCCTGCAGAAAAGGAGGTGGAGATAGTGGTAGATGCAAAATTCGACATTGTTTTCTGACAAAGATTACAGTTATCACATCATCATGTAACAGAATGTCAAAGCTCTCAGTGAACAAAATTATCTCCCCTAGATATTGAGAGAAATTTCATCCCTACATTCCCTGGTGTTCTATACAGCTGTCAGGTTATGCAAATGTATGGCAGAGAGGGACATGAGAGCACTAACGTAAAGAGATAAGACAGAACTTTTCACACAATTTGGGTGTTGGGCGTGCTCTAGCAGGTGGGCATTTTGAGTTGGGTTTTTTTTTAAAAACAAACTTGTAAACAGTATGCTTTTTAACCTAAAGCTAAAATTTTATGCTTGCCAAAAGAACTCACCACACCATAACCTCACTAAAGAAAAGAAGAAATTAGCTTGCATTGACTTAATTAAAAAAAAAAATCCTATTTTCAGATCTGCAGGAAACTGAATTCAAGGCACCAACCAGTTCACTGCAGCTCTGCCGATCAGTTGAGCTCTGCCAACCAAGTCAGTCTTTCTCAAGAGGGAAGAGGTGAGGGGTAACATCTAAACATTTGAGAATGCAGAACGCTTACTTCACTCTGAAACTAATGTCCTGCAGAAGAGCCTGAACTCAATATTACAGGAACACATTAAAATCAGAAAAACAGAGCTGACTGTATATGAGAATGTTGGAGTGAAGCAAACAACACCAATGTCCTCTACAACAGCCTTGCTGCACAGACTGTGTGCTACCACAGCTACAGAACAGAACTGTTCAAGCCACATAGCAAACAACCTGCACAGGTAGTTATCATCACCTAATTGAATATTTATCATTCTATGAAGTTTTTCAGGAGCCTGTTGAACTGAAGCTCACACATCAGCTCACAATACTTTAAAAAAAAAAAAAAAAGGAATAAAATCCACTTAGCACCTGCTCCAATTCTTTTTCCATTGCCTGGGAAACTAAGTGTTGCTTGGTAACTCAAATCCATCTGTTCAAATTCCTCTTTCAGGCTTCCCTTTATATCAGAACAGAAAAACCCATCCCTTAAGTGAAAATATGATCAGAAAAAAAAAAAATCCACCAACATATTTTATCACTGCATAAAAGATACAACAGATCCTTATCTGTTTTGAAATTATGGCAAGAGTGGAAAGTGTCTGATATTGTCTCTTAGAAACAACAACACATCACAGATAATTTTAAGAATGGGAATTCTTTATTTTATTCCTTTTCCTTACCTCAGGGCAAAACAAGGAGCAAGACACCACTTCCTCACACAGTTCAAAGACTTCATCTTCCCTGTATGTAAATGCTGACATGAATAACTACAGACCAGGGGCTGAGGTGCAGTTTAAAAACTGCAGTTTAAAAACGAACATTTTGAGCATCAGTACTCAAAATAAATGCTGAAGGCACAGATACCATAAATATCCAAATGCTTAGTTTTCTCTAGAGACATAAATCAAAAGAATCTCCACTGAAATTACTGCTATTGTCTGTTGGGATTATAAACAGACCCTAAAGGAGAATTTTCAAAACTTTGGAAATCCATGTGATGATGTTTGCATAGGATGAGACTGGAAAACAGGCAAATGGAGAAAAACTGCATGTTGATGTAGGATACTAAATTCTGTACAGAAGACATGATCACATGTGTTTAAAAAAATCCACCAAGTTACAAACGGAAGTGGCAGCGATAACAAAACCACAGTTATCTACACTTCAAATGTTCTACATTTTTTAGGCACTTTACTTACGTCAGTATAAGTATGGGGTTTGGTTTGTTTTGATAACTTTTGGAGCCCCTATTGCAGAAGGCCTGAATACAGCAGGTACAGTTTCAACAAATAAAAGTGCCTTAATAAACTGCGAAAAAAAAAATTACATTCCATGTATTATCTGATTTCTGTATCCTTTCAGACGTAAAAACTTGGAATTACTGCTATTATAAACATCTTTTGTCATATTTGTTTCGAAAGAGAGTCAGCTCAAGGGTTTTCAGAGTAACACTTTGTTTCAGGAGAACTTTATGAAAAAGAAGGTTTAATGTTCTCTCCTGCTGTTAGTTAGACAAGTCCTTCTTCAGACGAACATTTTTTTTTTTATGTGGAGCATAGGACAATGTAATGCTCATAACCAGCCCAGAGGTACTGCAGGGACCTCAATCCATACCCTAGAAGGAGCCTTCTCTTCTTTACCATCTCTCCTTTCTCTTGTACATCAAAATTAGAGCTTAACTTACTCAGTCTAAGGCAAGTATGGGATGCACAGACAAGATGCCATCAACCCTTTCAAGCTCTGGTTCAGACACTGAAGAATATGCAAAAAGCAGAGAGGTTACAGCAGCCAAAAGTCTGAATTTAAATATTTTTCAACTTCCAGAATCAAAAAATCTATACAGAAATTATAAATTCCTCCCCACTTAGAGGACTTGCACATATTGATCAGCAGCATTCTAAAGAAGACATCTACACAGACTTTTACATACCTGTATACATTTCATACAATATTAAGTATAGATATCACAATACCAGCTGCTATTCCACAAAATGAGAATTTTCGATCATCAAAGTGGCAAACTTCCCACTGCATGTGGGAAACCAGAACAATTTATTGAGCCCACAGCCTCTTCCTTTCTGCTCACTGGACAGTTTTGCCAGGCTGCACACCACTGCCATTTCCACAAAAAACTTGTAACTCATTACTAATCAAAAGACCAAAAGCACATCCACTTTATGTGTGAAAATACAGACATTTCCCAACTGTAAAGCAGACACATCCTGTCACTAAGTCATTGCAACAGCATTTTGATCATCCATTAAACCTACTTTTCATTTTAAGGTGGGAAAGTAGAACACACATTCAGTGTTTCATAAACCTCATCCACGCAGTTTAACGATTGCACGACCCTGGCAGTCCCATGCAAGAAGTGTTTCCCCACCAGGACAGTGAAAGACAACTCATGGGACACCTTATGTGCCAGCAGTGATCAGGACCCACAGTTTTAGGAATCCACAGTGGTGCCTCCTTCCAGGGTCAGGAAAGCACACACAGTGCTCCCCTTCAGCTGAACAGCCTCTGAGCAGCACAGGGGACACACTGCACTGCTCCCCAGGGGAGTATTGATAGCAATAGATTCCTTTACATCACAGCTGATTCAGGTTTTTTGTTTATATGAGTTGGATGAACAATTCTAACTCATTATTTATGATAATATTTCTGAGCTAGAGAAATTATTTTTATGCCATTTTGATTCAATTAGCTTGTGATCCCCCCAAGAGGCAAATGTCAGTCATCTCATTAGTGAACTGAGATATGTAGAACAGAAACAGAATTCTCAACATGCTACAAGAGCCTTAAGGTCATTTCAGTCAATAAGCTTTAAGGCTGGTCTTACACTAAACATGTTCTGTAGTACTACTATTGGCTAAAATTCCACTTCAGAACACTTTTTGCCTCCCCACAAATACCAAGAACATAAAATACCAGCAATGTAAATGAGAAAGGATATACAATACTATAAGCAAAATTACCAATAAAAGCATTGGTCTTACTTCTCCATTCCAGCTACATGAAAAAGATCATTTTTATACAACTGTGAAACTACCTTCAATTTGACAAAAAAATTTGCAACAGCACAGTTTGGCAGAAGAATCCAGTGTTACTACGGAGATTTGATTTGTAGAGTTTCATTGCAAAAGGGCAACTCTCTTTGGAAAACACAATATGTTGCTAAAGAATCCCTAGCCATTATGAGAAAAGCAAATCTGAAAAATTCTTGATCACTATTTAGCACTTAATGCATTAACACTTCACAGTCTATATAGTGTTGACAAAATTAGCATAATGAAAATTCCTAGGTAAGTGCATACCAAATGAATTCTTTTCAGACTATTCTACGACCTAAAATTTAGAATAGAAAACAGAGAAAACTTCAGTCTTTGTGATGACACAAGGATTATGATATGCATAACAAGGGAGAACCAACCTTTTCCTGACTTTTACTTACAAGTAAGTTTCAAAAAAATATCTCACAGACATATTAATAATGTAGTTCTGAAATAGCTGAGCAAAAAGTCCTAAACAAATGAAAGCTACAAAATTTCACTCAGAGCACCTTGCCAAGTCTCCACTTTAAAGACCACTATATTCTAGGGCATGAAATAATTTTATTTCATCATTTAGTCTTAAGCCCAGTTACTAGAACATAAATATTAATGCTGTTAACTCATTATCAAGTTAACAGAAACCTTCTATGCACTGAGGCTGCAATGAGTTATCACCCCTTGCTTAAATATATTTATGTTTTATCCATACATCAATTCTCACACTTTTCTTCTGATACGTCTGTTAGGCATCTGTTAATGCTGACACTTCTCTTTAGGGGTTCTGTAACTCACACCAACTGCTCTTTTCTTTCCATTCTCCCTTCACACTACCAAGCAACAACTCTTCACCTCAATACCACCTGAAATGTTTGATTTCACATTTATTTCATCTCTCTTTCTTAAGTTTTTATAGGCTTAGACAAGGTAAGTCCTAACAATTCTTTCAAATGTGGCAGTTTATTTTCTATGCCTTCTCAAACATCCCTGTGAGGAATTTGATCTAGGCCTTCCGTAAATCACTAGAGAGGGAGCTTGAATCTGTCACTGGTTTAAGCACGTAGAACTCATTGAACATGCCAAATCTTCAGTCTAGGTATAAATGCCATTCATACAAGTTCCACAGCTTTAATTGGCTGCTTAAGCTACATTTAGCAGATCTCAACAAGTACAGAATGTACTATATTGTCACTAAAAGACAAAAAATCTGCTAAGTTACCCAGCAAGTCTACGAGTTGGCAGATTTTCCGTAATTTAAATATAGCAGTAGGCTGGTAATAACCATTACCAAGCTCTACTGACATCAGATAACAAAGCTTATAAACACAGACATTTTGGCACAAGATAATTCAAAACAAAGAGTTCTAAATAGTTTAAGGGTTAAAAACTGTAAGATGTAGATTAACTGTACAGAGAAGACAGAAACTCTGTGAAGTAAGAACCGAAACATAGACAGTATAAAAAGTTAGCTTGTGGAAAATTGCCAACTACATAACTCTGTTGACATATTACAGAAACAATTTATTTCATAGTTTACTTACTGCATTACTTCTTGGTTAAATACTATCTGGTTATTTACAGCTCTCTGTGGACTCTCACAATAGAGTCAGGCAGATTTTCTAGGCCCTTATGTCTTACCACACAGCCTCCATTTTCAAAATCACTTCTTCACATATCCTGCCAGTTGATGGACTTATCCCACAAATGTCAAAAATTCTTGGCACCAACTCCTACCCAACAGCAATATCTTCAAGAGCAGGTCCACAGTCAGTACCTCAGCATGCTAAAGGCTCCCTTTGCATGCATTATTCATTTTCTATCTGGATATTGCTCTGTGCCTTTTTTCAGAAGACTGGATTTCAAGGCTGAACTTCAGCTCCCAGCAGGTCTCTGTGAACCAATGGTTTGACTCTTTCCTTATTTACATCAGCACAAGTGTAATTCTAGTCAGTGACATCACTGCAGCAAAGTCACTGCAGAATAAATCATGCACAAGTCTGTTAAGCATAACAATGAATAAAGATACTCTGAGAATCTTACTGCATTTAGAGGCAATAAAAAGGAAATGGATGTAACATTTTCGTTTCGTAGCAAACATGCCAACAATAAAGCATTGTTCTAAGTTAGAACTCTCCTATTGGCACTTGTCTCTTTCACTGCTCAAGTCCTCCACACCCCATGTCTCTGTAAACACGGTTTTGGAAGTGTCATATTCCATGAAAAACCTAATGCCAAAGTTTCTTTGCACTTGTAATAAAAACATACTTTAAAATAACTACGTTTTATATGCTTTTATTGTAAGCTCTTTGTCTTATTGCATTTGGATGACAGTGTTTTCTTTAGAACAGTTTACAGCATAAGGACATATTTTTATAAAAAAAAAAAAATGAGTGCAATGAAATCCTTCTTTTCACAGGCTTCTTCCAATCCTCTTATCGTTCGTGTTTTCTGTGAGGAAAATGGTGGTACAGGGGGTGATCTCATCACAGGGGTGATCTAAGGGAAAGAATAGTACAACGGTGGTTTAATTTATTTCATTTTACAGAGCAATTAAGTAAAATGATTGTGATTCTGTGCTTTACTTCATTAAATCTATCATGTAGCATTCTAAGGAACAGCTGCTCCATAGGCCTCATATCAAATGGGCAGAATTACAAGCCAAGGAACTGCATCATTACCTGCCTCCATTTAGTCTTTCAAGTTGGGATCATCAATTTCTTTTTCTGACCTTCCTCCTATGCAATGCCTTTCCTACCAGATGTTAAGAATCTGCAAGACAGGAAAAGGGAAAAAGAACCCTAAATTGATTTGTAGCTCATGTCATTATCCAACCCCTTAAAACAAAAGGTAAACCGAGAAATTAAAATATAATGATAGAGTAAATTTAATTGAAAAATTAGAAAACAAAAACATTCCCAGACACATGCACAAATTGTTAGCTCTGTGATCATGAACATAAATATGAGTGTGACTGACAAATAATTTGTTCACTGGAGCAAACTTACCACAGAAAGGCTGGTAGGACTTCTACGGTTCACCAGGAGGAATGGGCCACCCTGAGGGCCCCCCTTTAGTTCTTCTGCTACACCCTGATGTTCTCCCCATCTGCAGATGTATGCATACAGAACAATCCCTATGTACAGAATAAGCACCATTTTATGGGGTTCTTTTGAATTAATCAATGACTGGTTCACAAAATGAGAAGTGGTCAAGTTAATGAGGGTTTCTGCCCAGGAAACAGACCTGAATATGGTTCAAAATTTCACTTAACTTGTTGGTTCTCTTTCCTATCTACAGGAAGAGGAACTGAATCTCAGTATCTTTACCTCTTTTTATCTCAATATTTTTATCTCTTTTTCTGAGCAATATTAATGCTACAAAATTTCTACTAGAATAGCTTTCAAAAACAGTTCTTGGAAATCTAACTCAATTATCATAGCTTATCTGGTTTTAAACAGTTATTTTTCAATTATTTATTCACAATAAACTATATTTTAGAAGGTAGAATTAAAAATAAGGTTTGACACGTTGCTGTTTTGCTTATGCATTTCTCAGAGGATTGACTGTTGTGTTGTTTCAGGGTGGGTTTGTTTTTTTTTTTCAATAATTAAGATTCATATGAATTATTTTTACCTTAGATTACTCAACAGCCTTACTCATGAGGCAGATTTTTCCTGATCGTCATATGGGTTTCCATGAGTTGCACACCGAATATTCTAGGCACAATGTTTAAACATGGTCATGCTCAATTACCAACATCTAAATACAGATGCCTATATCCATATTTGGCTGTTAATCATTATTTACCTATACTCATCTGAATTGTAAAAGTTTACTTTATCTGCAGACACCAGGTGAAGAAAGAGCAGACTCTGTACTTCTATTATTAGATTAGCTCTGTAAGGTCATTAAATGTGGATTTAGCTGACAGTAGACCAGAACTTCCAAGCTTGAGTGAGAAGAGACCCTGCCTCAGGGTAAGGCCTAAAGAACAGAGGAGGAACTACTCAGACACAACAGCAATAGTTGAAGAGAGCAGGCAAATTATTTTCCATGGCTTATACAAATAACCTCATGGGCTCCTCTAACTATGACCTGTGACTTCAGAATCTGAGAAACTCAAATCTAAACCGAAAGATATGAATATTCTCGTGGCTGGAAGGTGGGATGTCTAAAAAGTAAGTCTCTCAGATTTAATTTTAAATTTTAAGTATAGACACTCAAAATAAAACATTTACATGAAAACTTCCTTGCAACAGTGGAAGTAATTGCAGGTGTCCCTCACTTCCCTTCTGCACATGTTCAGAAGTGCCTCTGACACTGCCAGCACTAAAACACAAAGTGTTTGCTCAAAATTGAAATATACCTGAATTACAGAACATTCTTTGTCTTGTTCTTAGAACTCAGTTTAATGAGGATGTACAGAGTGTGTTCTGCCCTTCCATTCCTGAGCAGCTCAGCACACTCGCACTGACTACCTTCACCAGGGCTGGGCATCCTCAAATACCTGCCTGGGAAACCCGACATTGCCATGAATGCAGAGCTTCTGTCAGACTGTTGGAAAGCTACTGAGTTTTCTTTCCAGTAATTCTGAAAAATCCCAAGCTGCTATGGAAAGAGTATTTATCATTTTAGTAGAGTTTGAGGACTAAAACTCTCATGGTGTATTGAGGCATCACAAAGAGAACTCTCTCCTCAGTTCTTACAGATGGTAAGAGTTCTGCACATTATCTAAGCACAAATGCTGTATTTTCACATGAATACATATAAAGTTCACTGGGCTTCAAAGGTTCAGGCCCTGAACGCATCTTGTGCAGTCTTTAATTCCTAAATTTTATTTCTCAAATTTTGCTCTGTGTCCTTCCACCATAAAGAAATTAAGATCATATCCTATTACATTTCAAATACCCTAAAATACCAGCATATCCTATTCAAAGAAGCCAAGCAAAATCTGGAACAGGTATATCTCACTTTTACTTCTCAGACAGCTTCTCTGGAAATACTACAGAAAATCAAAGCATCTTGAATCTTCTATGTTATGAAATTAGATTTTGTCAAGACTTTAAGCAAAATCATAATAACAGCATCATTCAAAGGGTTTTCCTTAATCAGAAAAAAAACTGCTGAGATTTTAATGCCAGTAATTTCCAGCAGAAAACATTTAACAGAAAGCAGTCTAGGCACTGCTCAGGTTACAAGTGAATGTATTTTATACTTTAGCTTTTGCATTACTGTAGCGCATTATCTCATATAATTAGATTTTTCCAAAACCTCTAGAAAATGAACTTTCCACATGCTCTGGATGTTTGTTTATTGACTAAACATGGCATGCCTGAACTAAACAATGCATTGTAGTAACAGGAATTATGAAAGAGCAATACTACAGCCTAATGGACTATAGAAATAGTTCTGTAAAACCATCATTGTCTCTGGCACAATGTCTTAAACATACTACAGACTTTTACAGTTTTGATCTTTACATCAAAAAGAAAGGGCAGAGATTAAAAGAAATGCACCCAATACAAACCCCCAAAACATCCTCAGTACTAATTCCTTAGCTCCAAAGCTTTTCTTCTTCTGCTATGATAATGTACACAGAGTCTAAAAGTCTGTGAAGAACTTGTATTTTTCACATGCCACCCAGCAAGCTGCAGTTACTTTCTGATATTTTTGCCTTTTGTGTTTTCTTGCTATTAAGCAATAGTACATGAACAGATGGCCCACTAAAAAATAAATAAATCATAGCCCGTACTGTAACAGTCCATGTGCTACTGAAAAAAAAAACTGTTTAATACCATCTTTTAATTCAGTGCTATTTTATCTTAACACTTAAAAGCGGGACATTCTTTCACTAAAGAGTCAAAGGATTGCTTGCTCCTTTAACCCCAACCAAGAAAACAAACAAAAAAATTAGATTTGATTTCTCGGTGCATTAAATTAGACAAGATTAACAGATCCATATATAAGCATAGTACACTTTTGCTCAGCTGCTGTGATGCAATGACATCTAAAACAGCTTCTGACATGTGCTTTCAAGACAAAGCAATATATTGCTTCCAGTTATCACCTGTAGCGTTGACAATTATGAAAAATTAATGACACCTCATTATTTTCACTCCTTCCTCCACGATCAATCATTAAATCAGTTCCTTTTCAAGAAATCCCCAACCAGTCCCTGAAAATCCCAAAGAACTTTGTTCCTTAGAGGTCATTTCCTGCTGTTTTATCTTGCTGGTTTCCAGGTTAGGTGAGACTGCCTCTGAGTGTGACAACATCTAAAATCTCATGTCCTTCAGGACCTTGCCAGCAAAGGGAAATACAAGTGTAATGTAATAATGACTCCCAGTTCCGTCATCACATTGAACAATCCCAATACAAATTACTTTGTTCAGGTACCAGAGTGCATAAATCCACGCTTCATAAACTGGTTTAACACAGCTGAGAATACAATGAAAACTTTTAAAGATATTTCCTTTTCCTAGCAAGCTTTTGATAGGCTGTTCACTCAAGAAAGCATTAGAAAAACTATTTTCTGAAGTCTATCTCCACAACTTCCAGGTTAGAGACTCCACAGTTTCAACACGCTCTCTGTATGTATTGCCTCTCCTTCACAGGAAGGGTCTATTTTGTGATTTACTTTTACACCAAGAATCAGGATGTGTAGTGCTTCAAATCCTAAATGCTGGAAGGTACAGTTTAGACATTCAGAGCTCTGAAGGCGTGCAAAAGACAGAATTACCGCAAAATATGCACAGTTCAATTTTACTTCTGAAAACAAAGTAGGTGCTCTATGGAGAATACATTCCTACACTCAAAACCCCACTATTTTCTTCTTTCTGACATTTATATAAACTTTATTGTGTCACCTAAGAAAAGTTACTTTTGCATTTGGAAACATTCATGACAGAAGCATTGGTATTATCACTTCCTCAGAGTTATTAGAGAACACTTATGGATGCAATGAATCCAAGCTTGAATTTACATCAGAGAAAAAAATACATGTCTAAAATATCTTTAAAAGAACATTTGGCTGCCTTCAGAATCCATCTTTTTTATGAGACATTTCACATAGTTCTCCTATTCCAAGAGAACTAATACAAATCATCTCCCGAAACATTTTTACAGATCCATTAATACCACAAATATCACTTTATATATAGAGATGCTATACATGGCAAATTACTTATATAGAATACTATATTCCTGTAGCCAGGAAATTCACTTGGAAAAGAGAGATTCATAGTCTGTGCATTCACATGGATTTTGTGTACACTGTTTATATTTATCTAGATGCAGCTGTCATTCCCAAGTAATGGCTTTTTGAGGAGGTTGGGAATAACTGAAGTCCAAGCTGTGCAGCCAGGCAGGTGTGAGAGCCAGGCAGCCACACAAAGTTCCTCCTGTGCTTCACACACCTGGGACAGAGTTAAAACAGCTGCCACTTATTCTGCACCTGCATCACTCCCAGGATGAGAGGTGAAGAACAAGGCATGACTGCTGCTGATCTCTGTGCCCCAAGTAGAGATGAGAGTGGAGGGGGGTGGGAAGTTGAATACAGAAAGGTCAAAACATCTCAAAGAAATCCAGAGGACATCCAGAGACAAAAGCTGGTAAGCTTTACTTTCTCCAAGTTCCTTGTCCTTGTGTTTCTCTCTCAGTGAATTCCAAGCACTATGTAACACTTCAGGAAAGAAAAGTTTTGAATATATACAGAGACAAATACTTGACAGTAATTCAGGGCGTATTCAGAGAGACAGTAAAAATTTTAAGCTGTCCTCAGGACTAACAGTTTGGGGAAAGAAGGGCTCCAAACCTTCAAATAAAAAGGTGTTTCTGATATCTAGAAGTGCCAAATAGTTTTTTCATTATTTCAACGTGTCTCAAAAGGAATACAGGCTAGCATATAACCTGATTAAATGTGTAATTCTGAAAGTTATCCGGGGCAAAAAAATTTAAGTATGGCTTCATCACAATCACCTGATGATGACACACAAACACTAAAGCAGGCCAAAAGTCTCACAGAAAAGTCTCAATTGTTTCAGCCTGATACTGGCTGATACTGCTATTGCTGAAATAATTCCTCCTTCAAAGTGGAATGAAAAACGGATGGTACACAAAGAACTTCAATACATTGGATCTGGAATATTTAACTCAGCTCTCAGAAAGAAGGGGAGGACGTTTTCGGGGAAAGAGAGCTCTTGCAGGTCTTTCATAAAGCTGTGAGTCACTGCAACCTCAAGCTGCAGCAGTCCAGTGGAAGAGCAGAAACACCAATAACTGCCAAGTTTACAAACATAATTTTGACCTGGAGGAAACAGAGTCAAATAAATTCAGCTGTCATAATAGCAAATGCAATTATTCAAATCATGTATAAAACCTTTTTCAATCTGGCAAAACAAGCTTTCTTCATAAGTTCCTTCATGCTCTAAATTGCCTAAATTTCACTTTCCTGTAGTAAATTTCTATCCAAAAAAAAAAGTGCATAACTCCTACAGCTGGCAAACTAAATATGTTAAGCCAGCTCTTTTGCTCCTCTTCCCAGGAGAGCTTCTGCTCAAACTCAGCATTTTGTGAATAACTGGTAAGCATTTCACAAGTATCACAACATCATGATGCACATACCAGTTCCAAACCCTGCTCGCTCGCATTTGTAATTGCACAGCCTACAGTTTTCCCTATTTATGGACTTCATCACTGTTATACTGCCTTTGATTCTAACAGGAAGGGATCATAGGAAATATTCAAATACATTTGACATTAGACCTAAAGCTCCACAAAACTAAGTGAAAGATTCTTGTGAAGTTCAACCACCATAAATTCATATACTGGGAATACTCAGCTTGCTAATAATGTATTCATAATTTGTTTCCCAAAAAATAAAAGGGAAGTTTTTACGAAACTTCCTAATTCTATTTTTTCTATCAGACACGAAAAACAGTCAGGTTTTCTGGATGTTTAAACCAGTATTTTTTCAGACTTTGCTGGAAAGCAAGCCATTCAGAAAAAAATGGTTAATGAATTAAAGTTTTGCTCATAGCACCAGGCTTCCAGATACATGTGACAGAGACAAGGGAGCCCTCCTGCCGAAGGACACAGAGGAAACAAATGGTCAAAGTAGCCCCAATTTGGAATCCATCCAGAAGCTCTGTCTTACTATCCTAAAGCCCACTATTGTTTTGATAAATTCTATTATCTGAGTTGGTGTTAAGATGAACTTTTCTTTATCTGGGGACCTATGCTTGTCTGTTTGCAATCTCTTGGTAAGAATTCCTTTTTCTGGCCAATCATGCTGTGCCTTAATGATGCAGATGGGGAGTAAGCACTGCCAAGACCTCTGTAAACACTCACAATGCTGTTGAGAGGCTGAAAGGTAACGTTATTTTGGTAATGGTTTCTGAAACTTGTTATCAGAAGAAAATCTTTTCTCTGCCACATGTCCTCCTATGTGAAAATATGCCATTTGCAAGTTGAGAGCTGAAAATTACTCTCTCCAGGCAGATCAGGAACAAGTGAGAACAAACTGATTGTTCTGACTCTGAAACACGCAGGTGTTCAGTCCATCAAGGCTCTGAAACAGACCAACATTTTTGTTGGGATAACAATGCATCTGCAATAAAAATCCTTCCTCCTGTGCTACAATGGTACATTTTACAATAGTATATAGATTCTACGTCCTTTGTGAGAAAGCTCTACAAGAGGAAAAAGTTGTTCATGGCATGTATGAGTAAATGCACCACAAAATCAGAAAAATTCTCCACCACAAGTTTGTTCATCATTATGTTGTTCAAGCTATGGAAACCTGCACAGGCATCTCCCATTTGGGGTAAAAAAAAATATTTTTTTTTTTAAATTAAAAAAAAAAAAAGGAGAATGAATGCTACATCTTAGGGAATTATCAGCGTGATAATTCCCCAAGGATACTGTAACTCTTCATCAAAATATGTTTAATAGATGACAGCAAAGACAACAATTGAGCAGATAGTATACTGGGTGTTCTCATCTATCTGACACCTACACAACCACTTATGAAGTAGCAAATAGCAAAAAGCTTAATTACTCATATATAGGGGCAGAAAAATTGATCAGGAATGGCATCGCCTATAACTCTTAAGATGCAGAAGAATAATGTGCTTTCTCCATGAAATCATTGTTCTTTTGAACAGCAGCTTCTTCCCCCAGATACTGAAACAAGGAATACTGGAGCCATGGGAGTGCCCAGTGCCTCACAGGTGCCCCAGGCTGAGAGAGGCTGTGGTTTAACTCAGCACTGCTGAAAACTTGCTAACACCTGAAACGAGCACTGCTGGTTCCCTGATGTGCTTTCAGATGTGTTTTGGCAGTTGCAGTTTTAGAGCAGATATGGTGAAACTCCAACCCATTCAAAGAACAAAATGACCCCTTACTTTGCTCTTTCGCTTTTGTAAATTAAATTACAAACCTTGACTAACACATTGGGACCGAATTCCACTAATCCCTTCAGACTGCATTCCTCATTTTCTGTAGAAAGCTGCACTATCCTTTCCAGTCTCCTTGCTTTGGTTCTTAGACACAGCTGTTCTAAACTGCATTCAGATCACAGACTAAAATAAAATCTGTGTAGAATTGTTTTTGCACTGACTTCAAGTTCTACCATTATAAAATGAGCAATGAAAAATGACAAAATAGTATAAGATCGTCTGTGAAAACAAGACTGAAACACAATCCTCGTTCAAGAGAGCCATCTAGTGCCTTCATACTCCACGTGAAGGATGCAAATCTTCAGGTTAGCTGCTGGCTGATTTTTAGGAATTATTCAGGGCTCCATATTTTTCCTCATACTTTCAAATACCTAGTAATCAATGCACTATTTCTTGCTCAGCATCTGAAGACCACTGCTTTAGTTAATAAACCTTGTAAAAATTCAGCTGAAAATGAAAAAGTAGAAATTTAATTAACTCAGTATTTGCAAGAACTTCCTGAAAGGAGTTCATGAACTGAGAAATTCCCAAAGTTCTCCTTCTAAAGATCACGGTGCTAGAGAAATATCTTTTCCAATGCTTAGTTTTGAGTCAAATAATGAGCTAAAGAAAATAAACCCACATATTTTAGATTATATTCATTGTTAAATTTAAAGCCTAAGATCTACTTTTTTAAAAAATAAATTTATATTCATGAAAATGTAATGTGTAAGAGCCAAAGCCAATTAAAGCAGTGTGACTACAAAAAAAATATAACTAGATGTTAATTATCTATTAGCAAATGAGAGTAATGCATTCTCCACGTGCAGATTTTAAGGAGAAAGGTGTGTGAAGCCCATTCCCTTTAATAAATATTAGCCCCATTTGGAAGTCTTTCCCAAGAAATACTGGTTTGAAGTGAGTTAGGAATGAAACAACTTCACAGAGCAATGGCAGCATAAGAGCTTTGTTAATGGAGAATACAGTAGCCACAAGTCATTGAAACACCACTAAGAACCTGTTTGCAGCTACCAAGTACAGCCATCAGCTGGCTAAGCATTTCTCTGTCAATTATTACATTATTTTTCTTTTTTCTATTAATGTCAGTGCGACTCAGACTACGTAAAAAAATCTTCCATTATCACAGGTGTCTAGGAGAGAACACAAAGTGTGTATTTAGAAAGAATAGATTCAAGTAAATTGTGTAAAAAGCAGGGCAATAAAGAACATACAGAACCAGTAACTATTCTAAACATACTCGTTAGACTCAGATGGCTCTAAAACATTTGGGTTGCTATGCTTGTTTTGTGAAGGGTGATGTTTCAGGGAGAAGACGATGTGCTGATTAACGGAGATAAGCCAAGCAAGTGAAGACACTGGCTCTACAGAGAATAGTTTTCTATAGAAAAGCTACAGAAAACTATTTCCTTCCAACAGCATAGCCGAGCAGTAACCAAGTCTGGATTCATTTGTTCTCTCAAATCTAATCCTATTCCCCTTAAATCGGTCAATCCCATTGACCTCATTTGACTCCAGGAAAAAAAAATTACGAAGAGAATTTTGTCCTCAGTGCTTTCCAACATATCCACATTTTTGATGGATTTGTCTTTCAGAGCACATTGGGGTTATTCACCAATATTTTAGGCAAATCTTTATAGCAAGATGGAAGATATTTATAGCCATTATCAAATTTTGTGTTTGTGCATAAATATGTTGAGAGCTTTATAATCGTGTTGGAATACCAGCCTCAAACTGTCAACAACCAAAAAAATTTCCTGCTATCAGGATTGGCTCACAAGCCAATAACTACATCTATAAAATTAGGATATGACCATCTATTCACTAAATCGGAAACACTGTTTTGTTAAATAGTTTAATCTAACATTACACTTTTCCTTTATCAAAATGAGTTTTAGGTGAAATTTTAGAAAGGGTTTACATTACTAGCTGTGTTCTACTACCTACAATAAAACTTTCACTTTTATTACTAAAATAAGCCAGCACATACCAAGGCAAAACTCATTTTCTTACACAGAGTTTAAGACTTGTACAAGGAAAAAATTTAGCAAACGAAAAACTGCTCTCTTATAGCAGGGTGGGGGGTGGAGGAGGGAGGAAGTTTTTTTAAAAGATAAAAAAACACATTTTCTTTTGACTCTTTGCATCCTTGCAACAGAAGAAGTGCATCCATATATGTAAATATACAGATATAGACCCTGGCAGGAGATTGGCCTGTTGCAGTTTTCTGGAACTCCAGCTCATGTGACAATACATGGATTTCCAGTCCAGCTAAAAAGCTGAACGTTTCCTAAGACAAAGGAGTCTCAACTTGGCTAACACAGAGGGTCTAAATCAGAGAAGCCTACATTGGAATTCACAGGCAACCAACTCTCCCCTTCCCTGGAAATTCAGTTCTGATTCTCAGACAATACATCAACATGTCAGAGCTGTGAGTCACCTACATAAGCTATAGTCATTCACATGAAAAAGAACAGGAAAATGAAGCCAGAGAAAGTTAATTTTACTACAGAAAAATGATGTTATTGGCACAGAAATGAGTAGCAACATGTTTACAGAACAGGGAATATGAAAGAAACCAAAATTCATCATTTTTGTCTATTTCACTGTGGCTTGTCTCTAGAATCTTGACATGCAACCAGAAAGTGGTAAATGTGTGAACTGAGCAGTCTTGCAGAGACAGTATTTTACATCTGGGGACAATACTTGAATTACAGCAACTCAAGCCAGTCCCCAGATTGCCTTCTAAAGGATGCACTTTTCAGGAACACTGGCAGGATCAATACAGATCACCTTCACACATGGGAAGGTACAGAAACACATCTTATTGATGAATCTGATTTTTCTCTCTTCCAAAAGTAACTTCTTTAGTTGCTACTATGAGACATGGCAGTTTCAAATTAACAGCTTTCTCATAGATGAGATTCCAAACTACTGGTGGTGGTGTCATGGAGGCCAATCCTGTTTTTAAAGAAACTGATTTCCAAATGATCAAAGCTTTCTGATCCTTCATGGATTTATTAAAATTATTGCAACCAAGCACCCCAGCAAGAATATCACAGGGCACAGGAAAATCTGAGTGGGCTATGTTAGAAGTAACAACTGTTCTCTAGAGCATAATCAGGTTCTGTCTACTTTCTCATGTCTCCAGTGACTGCCAGCACTGCAGAGTCCTTCTGTACACTTAAGGGGTCACCTTAGAAACAGATATTACTATTGATATTTTGATAAAAAGCAATTGTCTTTATAGGAAATGATAAGATTAATATTTTGAGTTGAGCCAGGAGAAATAAAAGTAGAGAGGCACTAATGAACCTAATAAAAAAGCTCCATCTAGAATGGTTGTTAATCTGTGCAACCAACTTCAGGGAAGAAACGTTTGGTGTCGATAAAGCATTTCCTCAGTAAATTACTACTGGCTCCAGTGTAAGACATTTACAGTAAACACCAAAAGTCTGCAAGGCATCTGTTCTATTCACAGTGGAAGAAGGAACTTTGCTCCATTAATAACTTTAAAAACATGCAATAACTAATTCATGATGGCAGTTCAAATCCTATCAGCAGCCTTCATTATTTGACCAAGCTGAGTTCAAAGATAAGGCAAAGTTTTAAAAAACCCTTGAAAGTTTAGAAGTACACTTTAAATTATTATAAAGATGTGTTGTTCTTCTTTCTACTAAATACAAAAAAGCTGTAACTTTAAACCATGAGCAACAGCATTATTTTAAGAATACATGCACGATAAGAGTTAAAATGTGTATATAAAATCCTATATGATCTCAGAATTTGTTTTAGTGAAATTGTATGTTGTACAGAGAGGGCATGTGTAATATACGTGTATGTATATATAATAAAATACTTGCTGGAATTTTAACATTTGACTTCACTAGAGACTTAGTGGGACTTCGCCTTAGGCAAGTTTTTAATAGCAATAATAAAAAAATACTTAATGGTACTTAGGGTAAATAATGTGTGGTCACTATGTTTAAAAAAAAGTAATACCAAACATCTGTGCTAGATTTCCACATGATAAAATCCCCATATTACCTACAGTTCTCCCAAAGTTATAGAGAAACAAATGTTTATTTAAAATTCTAGAAGAGACATGTGAGATAACCAATTTAAGAAATTTAAGGCAGGCATCTTGTGTTTTCTGACAGGAATGTGTATTTAGTGATCTTCATGATATTTAATTCTGAACATGAAGAATGCCATAGTTTGATGTTATAGTTCCAAGACAGATTTTCAACCACTAACAGACCAAGAACGGCCTTTTTTTCAAGTCTGCTTGCAAAGACCACTTTGTTCCCTACAGGACACATTAATTTCCTAATCAAAGCAAAAGCTATTAATTTTTTTTTCAGAAAATAACAATAAATTTCAGCTACCTTTGAAAAATACTAACAAAAATATTCAAGTGAGTTTAGCTAGCTAGTTATAGGCAGAGGATTCAGTCTAACTCAGTGATGAAAAACCAAGTGCAGTCCGGGCAGAAATCCTCAGAAAGCACGAAAAAGAGCTCAACATTCTCTTAAGAGGCTGCATCTCCCAAACTGAAGCAGGAGCAAATGCTCACTGTTAGCTACTCAGAGCTGTATTTGTTCTCTCTAACTTTGTCAATCAGGAACTAAGGAAACATTTGCTATAACTATCTCTGAGCTGGGAATTCAGCTATCCCTATGAAAGCTTATTGCCTCGATTTTAAATTCCTTGATACTGGAAAGAAATCTAACCCCATTTTTCACATAGCTTAATTCCCAACATTTTAGCGAGCCTTGCCGACACCAACATTCTTTGCTATTCCAGTAAAAGAGCAGAATTCCAACTTCAGCTCTATTCTCCTCCTCCTGCTCTATAATGGGCCTCACATTTGCCATGTCTAAGACCGTCAAACACAAAGCTTGAGTAAAACTGTAATCACAAGTTTGCTTCTGTGAAACAAAGTTTAAAGATGCAGCGGTCTGCACACTGCAGAAGCGTGCAGCCTTTGAGGGCCACGAAGTCAACACACCACAGTCAGGCTGTATCTGCTAAGAGTATGAAAACAAAGGAAGGAAAACACCCATTGTTTTATTTCCTGGAGTTATTTCTCTGTCTCTAGTACACTAGCCAATTCCATGATTCTCACCTGTACTTCCTCTAAGAAATACCATCTAAAGCCTCTGGAGAAATTCCAGATCTTTGAAGGCAGCTACAATTATTAAATTCTGCTAAGGCTAGTCATTGGGGGAAGGGTGGGGGAAAGGGAAGAAGCAATCAATGGCTTAAAAAAGAGAAATTGTTGCATG
Organism: Oreocharis arfaki; assembly: GCA_013398015.1. Lineage (NCBI taxonomy): Eukaryota > Metazoa > Chordata > Aves > Passeriformes > Paramythiidae > Oreocharis > Oreocharis arfaki. The sequence goes on from VZRR01007514.1 coordinate 683,247, forward strand.
ATTCTTGGATGTTGTGCCAATCAGAGCAGTAGGATATTTATTTCTGGTAACCTGCATTTTTGTGTGAAATGGGCAGAAAGTTAATGATTGTTAAGGTAAAGTCTTAAAGACAACAAGAAGTTATTTCTCTCTACCTAGGTAAGTGAACTTTGAAAAAGTTACCAGCTAGACAAAGGCAGCTGTGGAATAACAAAGAACACCTTCCTTACTATTCAATTCCTTGTAGGATCAGTGCTCAGAGGGTGCAGGTCAAGGAGATAGAACTGACATTCATTTGAGATATGAGTGTATTGAAGAGCATGTCCTTAATTCCCAACGTTCAGGACCACTTGCTTCAGTTTCTCTCACAACATGGTAGTTGAATTCTCTGGTTTGGTCAAAATATCACCCACCAGTGATTATTAACAGCTTTCTATACCATGTTGACTTGTCTAAGAGACTCTGAATGAACAAAAGAGAAGAAATTCCAGCTTTGCATCATTTTAAGGCACTAAGAAATGAACAGTGTAAGAGAGAAAGTTATGGTTGCGTTAGCAGAAAACATGGTAAAAAGCTCAGCAAAACACATTTAAGACTTGACCTTTCTCCAGCTAGGTTGCTACACAATCAGATTTCAAGAACTGAAAAATTCAGATTGAAAGTCATTTTAAATTAAATACCAACGGCAAAGGGCTTATGAGAAGTCCATCTCTATACTACAGAGGCTATAAATCACTACACTACAGAGGTATAAAATCAGCAGTCTTCAGTTATTTTTTTCCACATTCAGCTTCATTTGCACCATGTTACCTTTTTGCCATAGATAGCACTCATTCTGCTGGAAGCTACAGCAGAATCTATCATTGTAAAGGTAAACTGACACACACAAACTGTATTTGTTCAATAATTTCACATGATGCTACACAGAATTTTATCGTCCTTGTTTCACAGAATCACCAAATCATTAAGGCTGGAAAAGACCTCCAAGATCATCAAGTCCAAAATCTTTGACAATCTCTACTTTGCCATTTAGACCATGGCACTGAGTGCCACATCCAGTCATTTCTTGAACACCTCCAGGGATGGTGACCCTACTATTTCCCTGAGTTGTCCATTCCAACATTTAACAACCCCTTCCACAAAGAAAATCCTCCTGAATCTCCCCTGGTGCAGACAGTTTCAAGTGTAGCAGCAGAAATAAAATAGCAAAGCTAATTAAAAAGAAACAGCCATCCAGGATTTGATCAAACAGAACATTACACACGACCCAATACTAGTTTCTCAGAAATACATTCAATATTTGAGCTATACTTCAACCTGTAAAAATAAAGAAAGCAGAATATTTTAGATGATGTTCTATAACGACAAATATTTTGTTAAAGGTATAGAAAGATTAACACACTCTGAGACAATACTAAATAATTCATGAATGAAATTCATTAAAAATGTATCCAAGTTCTAGACTACTTTTAAAGCATTCTCAGGAGGAAAAATATTGTTCAGTAACACTGCCAGGTGATTTACACAGTTAGGATGAAAACCTACAAACAGAAGTTAAGAAAATTAAAATATCCATCCACTGGGGAGGTTGTTGCAGAAGATTCAGCACAGTAACCTCTGGTTTATCATATTGAGAACCTGCATTGTGCAGGATGAAGACTAAAAGCAGAGACAAATTCAAACGAGCACTGCAGAACAAAGACTTACCAAGCTACACATAAAGATCAAAGGTTGATCTATTTAGACTTTTAACAAATATGTAATACTTTAAACTGTACATAATGTCTGATATAACTCCAAAGCATGCAGACAACTTTCCATAACAAGAGCACAAAATAAAAAATTTGAACCTCAGAACATTTTCCAAGAACTCACCAGAACAATAAAATCCAGAGTCCTGGATAAACAAACAGGCACCTACTAAAACATTTTGTTTCTGAAGAGTTCCTACAGCCTATAACATCATACTTCCAAGCTCCCTATAACAAACTTCAAATACGCAGAAATTTTTAAAAATAAATAAAAATAAAACCTATAAATACCATGCAACAGAAAGAGAGCTGAAGAGACAGACTTCACCCAAAGCCTTGAATTCTTAGAAAAACAAGAAAATTGTGAGCCAAAACCTCCAAAGCATTAGATAGTTCCTGCCAATCTGGCTGGGACAGATTTCAGGCAACAAATCTACTAAAAATGTTAAGCCTTGACCACTTACCAAGGTATATCAGCATGTCGTAAGCAGAAAATCCCATTCGATACTTGCAGCACTCCAGACAAAAGACAACCTCTATATTCTCATATCAACTGAGGGAGAAAACTTTTTTCCCTGCCCCTGAGAATAACCCAGGTGGGAACATCAAATTAATTCAGTATAAATAGAGGAGAAACATGCACAGTCTATAGGTAGCAATTATATCTCCTTTCAGCATTCCTTGGACTAATCAATAAATTGGATGCCAAAGGGCTTTACTTAGAAGCTTACATTTTATCTACCTTTCAAGCTCAATTTAGTTCTATTTCTCACTGTCCTTGATTACACCATTCTCATTAGAAACTTTCTTCAAATTTCCTCATGTCCAATATACAGCCAAATTAAGGTTCACAGACTTAAGTGATACTGATACAACAGATGAAATTCAACCACATAATCATCCATCCTTGAAAACAGAGTGTATGCAGACCTAAATCCAGAAACTTATCTGCTCATTTACAGAACCTTTTCCACAACCCTCCCTCATCACAAATTCTGTATCATTACCTTACGTAACTCCTTTTCGAATCCATTAATGTGTTGCATCAGTTTTAATCAAGATTCTGCCTGTGAAAAGATTCAGGATCCACACCTTCACAAGAAAACTTTACTGAAAGGTATCACAAAATTTTCCACTTTCTAAGCTTCAAATGTGCAGCAGAAGCTACCAAGTCCTCAGTACATACTCTAGGTTAGAGAAGACTATAAACTAAATATAAAATAATTTGTCCATAGCAAGGAAAATCTTTTGACAACAGTCTCTAGATGTAAGTAGCTGTTCTTAATCTCAAGCCCTTGCACTAATTTCACTTGCACTTTGATCTGTCAGGCAAATTAGTGTTTTTAGTGACCATGCTGCTGCTGAGTTTCTAAGCAAACAAACCTGTTTCTCCTGACTTCCCTTGCTGTGTGTAGCTTGTACACAACCTCCCTGCAATTTTCACCCTCCTTAGCAGGGTCTTTGTGAGGAAGACTCACCCTGCCTTGTTTTCCTGACAAAGTCACATGAGAACCCTGCTGGGATCTAAAGGGGCAGATGGGCTTGACACCAGGCCAGGTTTTTTTTCAATTATACTAATCTAATCATCCCAAATCCAGACCCAAAAATGCATTTACAAGTGATGTGGGCAGCTGGTGCAGGTGGGCTTGGGAACAAATTTAGCTTCTCTCAAAGCAGAGCACAGCCATCAGTACAGTGTTTCAGTGTGACATTATGGTATATTTATGCAAAAAGTTGGGAGTATCCCCACATGAAAATACATTAGAAATACACATAGGCAGAAGCCTTTGTTTATATGGAATGCAAATGATTTTAAAAGACTCTTTTCAGACACCAGAGGCATACAAATCCAACACAGAGGTAGCACACACTCTTGACTCTTTAGTTAGAGCAGCGGCCAGTGTCACTTCCCTCTTCAGGTCTTCATTTGCCAGTTATCACTTTGTCAAAATAAAAGGATAAAGGAACTTTGCAAAGCAACATTTCAGAGACAATAAGCCCAAATATACTTACACCTCTTCCATATTTTCTTATACTTGCTTTCAAACGTCACACAGTCCTGCAGTGTACTTATTATAGATGTAAAACAAATGCATGCTATCCTTTTCATGAAAAAATTAGAGCACAAGAAGAAAACACTTCAACACTCTAAAACGTATTTCTAAAACTGCAACAAGTAGCGTAACTATTTTTAACATAAGTATATATTTTAAGCAAATAAATGAGTTTTTCATTACCTCTCTAAGATGCATGTTTTCCTTCTCCTTCTGATCTAAAATCACTTCTAAATGATTAACCTGAGATTCAGCCTCTGCCATCCTTCGAGTTCTCTCATTGTCATCTTCCATTCCTTTAGAAGGCAAACCTTTACTTTGCAACATCTCTAGAAGCTTTTTTATTGATTCATCTCTGGCATTTAGTGTTTGCTTCTGCGTTTCAATCCTAAGCTCCATTTCTTCTAGAGTTTTTCTCAACAGGAAGAGCTCTTTAGCTTGTCTATCATGTTCTGCCTGAAGCCTTCGAAAATTCTCCTCTGTGAGCTCAATGGTAAAATGCTCAGCCCCTCTGTTCCCACTTTCTTGCTGGAGAAGATGGTTAAGGTCTCTCTGGGTTCTAAGCTCATCTTGAAGTGCCTGGATTGTCAGTTGCAGATGCTGCAATAAAGAAAAAAAAAATTAATTTAGGACCTGAACGTAGAATACTTATTCTACATTAAAGAGTTTGATTAAACTTTTGTTGTACGCTGTTACAAAAAGTCACTAGAATTAGTAATGAAAGTATATCAAATGACCTTATAAAATATCAAATGCAGGTGACAATATCTGTAATGATATCTTTTTCAAGTGCTTCTAGAAAAAAAACAAGAAGACAACAGACACAAAATAATGTCAGCTACAGATAAAATTAACAGCAACAAACGCAAACACTAGGCAGTGACACATCTGTTAGAACAATCAATGTGAACCTACAAAGCTCAAAGACTCAGTATTCCATGTTTTCTAAATTACTTCATAGACTAAAGATAAATCTGCTCTTCATGATGCTCAACAGTACTGCTGTTTATAAAGTCAATCAAAGCCCTCACTATAATTAAGGGGACTTTGAGGAGGGGCTGAGTTGGGGCTGGTTGGTTTCATTTTTTTATTTTGGCAGCTAAAGCTATGAACAAGTTTAGTAAACAGGATTACTGTATCTCTAAAAAGCAAACAAAAAAAATCACAATAAGCAATACTGAATTTTGAAAAATACATTTACTGCAAATAGTGGACAAACCTTCGTTCTTCTGGCATCCAAAAACTGAACAGCATGGTAAATGAAAAAATGAAGCAAAATCAACATAAATAAAGGTCAGATGCAAGCAAAGGAGATTCAACAGAAAGAACTGAATTCAACAAAAAGTATCTTCAACAGAAAAAAATAATTTTATTGAGTTATACAGAAAGGCAACAACAAATTCACAGTACTCAAACATATAAACCTATAGACAGACTTTACTTGATAGATGTGACAAAGAAAAATATATTAGAAATAATCAGTCCCATGGTAAATTACAACATTCCTATTGGATATTATGGTTCTTTTACACTTTTAGGTTTTTCAGAACACAGTAATTTGTCCTAAAATATTTATGCTGGATCTGAGTACAGGGGTCTGTCTCTGTTCCAGAGGTATGTCTTGCACTCCTTACTCAACACAGATCAAAATCAATTTTGCCCATATTAAGTTTGGAATAGAGATAATTAGCCTAAATTACTACAGTTTATGATGTTCATTTCAGATTATATCTTTATCTGACAAATTGTTTTTCTTCCTACTTTTTCCCCTTATTCATTGCCTACACAGCATACTGAGCTTTTAGAAATATGGATTCCTAAAAGGCACACAGTTTGTACCAGAAGACATTTAATTGCAGGAATCAGGGGGCTTAAATGTGTGTCATCAGACCTTTTTGGCTTAATTGATGTTTTGCAACTCCACATTCTAAAAACGAGAGCAACAACAATGAAAACCATACCAAAAAAAACCAAAACAACACAGACACCAAACAAACAACAACATTTCATTTGATACTACCTTCATGTTTTACACAAATACATGTAAATCTGTCAGTTTTTAGTGATCATGAAAAATTCAAAACCTTAAGAAACCAACCTTTTGAAATCATGTCTTTTATCAGTTATTTCAAACAGAAAAAAAGTATTGCCAGTGGTAGAACTCAGGTACTTTGAATCTGTTCTATCATTAAATAAGCACTATTTTAACATATGTCCAGATCCTAATTCTTAGTATTTGCATCTTATTAGGCACACACTCAGTTGAGAGCTTACAAATACAAGCTCATTTAGAGCCCTGCTTTTATTTAAAGGTAATTCTTACCTTTTCTTAATCTCATCATCTTTTTAATTGGCTATATAAACTTAAAAGCTCCAATAAACTTAAAACTCCTCTCAATGGAGCAACTACCCCACTTCGAATCTACTGCTGTGCCAAGTGTTTGAGACCCCAAAACTGACTACACCTTCTGGATTCCAAAATTATTTCACTACTGTGACAGTAACAGAAGATAGCCGGGTCTTTGCATGTATCCTACACACACACACACCCACAGACTGACCCCTTTCCACCATCTCTGAAGAGCAGAATGGTTTGTCCTAAGATAAAACACACCAGGTGGAACTGTCAGGATGCACATGTAATTAATGCATTCCAAACACGGGGGAGCTGAGGTGTTTGCAACTGACTTCAGTGCACATCAGCCTGCAAAAACAACGTAAAATGCTGCTGTGGGCTGGGCCAGCTGCACAAACTGTCTGCTGGGGTCACAGGCAGCTTCCAGGTGGATCCTGTCCCCAGCATGGACACCTGTAGAGTACAGCCAGGTCAAAGAAGGGGAACACTCACTCTTGGATGGGTGAGCAAAAAGGCTGAGAGCTGGTCAAATACAGAAAACAAATCCTAAAGCACCTGCATAGGTGCTTTGTTGCTTTGTCACTGTGAATGCTGCAAGGCCAAACTGTAAACATGAATGTTTCTGCCTGAACCTGTTTAAATTATAATTCTTTACACAGAGGCTGTTGACCAAAATCTGAGGCTAAGTGGACCAAGCTGCACCAAGACTTCTCTGAAAATTTTAGACAGCAAGGGGGTCTCAACGGAGCTTGTGATTCAACAGGAAGGACCACACCCTGATTATACTATAGTCCATTGTAGGAGATAATAGAGTTGTTATTTGGATACTGCACTGGTAATATTTAGGCAATGTATTAACAATAAATTTAATCATAATCACCCACATAATCACTGTCCTACTTCTGACACCTGACCAAGAACTGTCTCCCTACTTCTATGCTACAACTAAGCAACAGCAATATTCAGCAACTACGAATACTCCAGAAACAGTCAAAATTTCTTCCCTGATATGAATAATGATTCAAGATACAGCCTCCTAATGTTAAATCAGGCAAACAGCCTCCTAATGTTAAATCAGGCAATATTTATTACTTCATGCTAAAACCTATTTACAAATAAATGTTTTTTCCAAAGTAAAGTACTCTCTGTATGTCAAATGTCAATATGTCTATAAAAATCCAGCTGAGCAAAAGAAAACTAATTCTAAAAATATTATAATGTTTTAACCCACAAATAAAAGCAAACTTGACATACATATTGCTAACACAAACCTTGTGAATGCAAGATTTAAAAGTCAAAATGGTTGGATCAACATAAAAATAATTAGAAATCAGAACTCAGACAGCAATTCTGGTCAAGATAAGTGAGGCAAGGTCCTTTTCTGCCCCCCAGCAGCCTGTGCACACTGTCCTTAGGCTCTGCCCAGACCCATGCTTGGCACTAAGCATGACGGTACTTCTGGCTGCTTCTCTGTAATTATGTGAAAACTAACAGCCTCAACTGTGGCAGACTACTGCTACTTTGACATAAAAGAATCCATTTTTGTACACCTTCAAGACTTAAAACATGGTGGACCACATTTAGACTTGCACTGGAACAGATTTTTCTATCTGCAGCTAGCTAAGCAAAGGAAAGAACAAATGTTGTGAGGGTGGAAAGAAATTGTATAATTAAATGCAGGGGAAGGAATGTAGGAGTGCTGTGAATATCTGTCACACTGCTGTCATTACAGACACAGAACTTTACAGGACTAAAAAAAAAACATGCAAGTTATCTTTCGCATTTTTTATAATTTCTATTAAAAATGGACCAGTTGGCCAGAAATATCTCCATGCCAATTTCTTGACAATACATAAGTAGCTCTTTCAGAACTTTTTCAATCCTTCTCTGCAATCCAGCTTCAAGAAGCAATCCATGGAACTGTGAACTGCCCCATAAATTGAAACAAAACTATAAAAGGAAGATTAACTAATGGCTTTTCCCAGATTTCAATTCATTTTCTGTGCAAGGAAGTTCCTTTAGTCTATGCCAACTAACGACACCCAAAAGAGTTGCTGGCTGAGAATATCCTGCCACAGTATCCTGCCACAGTATGCTTAGGCCACATAAGCACTTTCAGAGCGTGGTGAACAGGGGAGGGGAATGAATTCACGAGGAGACTCGCTGATTTAAAATTGTTGGTCCACCCACAGAAGCACGCAGCTTCTCCTGCTTTGCACCGCCACGCTGCCACCAAAAGCAAAGAACATGTTCAAGAAGCCAGTCCACTGGATTTCAGCTCCTGATTCTCCTGTTTCTACCCACCCCAGTGAATATAGAATTGACAGGGCGGAATCAGTTGATCAGTCTCTTGGCAATGGCAAATACATAATGATACAGAAGTCTGTGCAAAAGAATCCTCCTAAGTAACTGTACACCATAGAAAGCTACAGCTATACCTGAACAATACACCTGGACACATGTAACAGCAAATTATCCTGTCAACCATACTCTCATTTTCAAAACTCAAGCTTTCTTATTCATTCCATAATCTATCACTGTTCCATTTTAATTCTTCACAGTATGAGACCCTATCATTGAAAGGAAACAGACTATTTCAAGCCTTCTTATGAACTGCATCAAAATCAATTTGTATGTTAACTTTAGTTGTGCTACTGAAATAAGTAAGAGCATTAGACTTGCAAATATTTATAACTAAGTATTGTTAAAGAAAAACATGCAAATCCTAATTTTCTTCTGTAAAGGAAAAAAGAAAGGGAATTGGAGATATTTTTTTTCATTACCATAAATTAAGAAATGGATTCTCTCATGCATTTCCTCATCTGCCTATTATAATTCGTCAATCTGGCATCCAAAAAACACCACTGAAAATCACTTGGCTAGAATTCTGCTTGAGTAAGACAGGACTGACAGAAAGAGTTGGAAGGAGAAGACAGATTTAATTTGTGAGGAATCACAAGAGATTCTGACCACACACGATGAATCTTCAGCATCAAAAATTCTGAGCGTGAGATGTGAGAGAGCTTTTGCATAACACTGTTTGCTGATACAGCCACGTACTTGGGAGAATTCTTGTCTGACTTTCCTTACTTTTTCTTTCTTTATGCCTTTAAATTTTTGTCTTGTCAAATTCCATAAAGCTTGTCCTTACTGCCATGCTTTGCAAGTTAAATAAGGAATCTTGTCACATACATTTATACTGCATTTCTTAACACAGATGTGGTGGGCTGACCTTGGCTGGAGGCCAGGACTCCACCAAGCCACTGCATCGCTCCCCTTCTCAACAGGACTGGGGGTGGGAGGGGAATAAGATGAAATAAACCTTGCGGGTCAAGGTAAAGGCAGTTAAATAAAACAAAAGCAAAGGCCATGCACAGAAGCAAAGGAAAACAAGATTTACTCTCTATGTCCCATGAGCAGGCCATACCCAGCCACTTCCTGGCCAGAAGGGTTTCAGTACAGTTGCTCCGGAAGACAAACGTAATAAGGAACTCCCCCTACTTCAGCTTCTTGATCAAACCTTTCCACTAATAATCATGTGCCTACGTGCACATGTGCAAGCTGCTCTATCACTCCCCTGAGCTTGCCCCTCCATCCTCTGCTTTGCAAGTTAAACAAGGAAACTGGTCATATACATTTAAGTCTCCATTTCTTAATACAGACATTAGATTTAATCCAAAGTATCAGACTTCATTACTATTCAGTCAGCTTCTCTGGGTCATCTTACACAAATATTTTGATGAAAAAACAAGTATAGCCTAAAGACTTGAGGTCATTCAATGAAAATGCATCCCTATAAAGGCTAAAAAGTTTTAGTACTGCAAATTCCAGAGTAGTTTTGCACCTATTTCTTAAGGAACAATCAATAAATATATTTCTTTCCCAATTCCCTTATTTGCTGTGGGCTGAGAGATGTTGATGAGCCAAATCTTGTAGCCTGTAATCATAAGAACCAGAAGGTGGAGGAAGAGACTTTTAGAAATGTAAGAAGTCAAAGACTTGAGAAGAATAATCTGCAAAAACTACATGTTGGGGAAAAAATAAATGAGTTCTTTAGTTATTAAAGAAAGGAGCTTTATTAAAACCTTTGTCGTCAGTATTATACCAAAATGCAGGTGTTTGTATTTAGGTGATCCTTGCTGTGACAACTTTTAAGCAGTCCAATTATGCTGCTATGACAAAACTGGCCTCCTTTTTTTCACCTCTCCCCTTTGGAAAAACACTGCCAGAATCTCTAAATAGTATTTTAGTTGACTGAAGAATCATCAGTAACCAATATTTCAACCAATATGAACACATGTGGAAGAATCTGTTTCCAGATTACTTCTTACAGCTGAACAGAAGGAAAACACAAAATGCATTTCAACAAGGCCTGGAAACCAATGTCAGTTTAAGAAAAGCAGATTATTATTTGTTTCCCGATAATTCTGTCTGCAACATTAGCTACCCATCTAAGAACAATGCATGGTTTAGAAGTCCTAGATACTCAAAGGTAAATCTTCAGCATTTGTATTTAAAAACTATTCTCAACAGATAAAGTAACTATATAGTGTGAGAAATCCTCCATCCCCTCATGAACTCCAGCTCCTCTGACACTCTTTTATTGCCTGCATTAAAAGTTTCTCATTTGTTCAGAATTGAAGCACTTAAGGTTCCCCAAGGAAGCTTTTAAACCATTTGAGATGATAAACTTTTACCCTCCCCACACAAAATTTCCCACATGACCTTGGCTCTACATAATCAATACTTGCAATTTATATTCTGACTGCCCATTGTTTACCAAAAGTGAGCAGAATCCCTGTCCTACAGCTAATCCCAGGAGTAACTGCAACCACAGAACAGAAACATCATCTGAGTTTCACATCATCACAGCACAAGTCCAGGAAAGTGAGAAAACACTCAAGGCCTTGTCCAAACAAAGACAATTCCACTCCCCCATCGATCCCACCCACGAGCCCCACTGTTAACAAACAGATACAAGATGAAAAGAAAAACAAAAAAGCACAAGAGCACATCATTCTAGCTCTCTTTTCCTCATGAAATACACTTCCAGTTATCTCCTCAGCCTTTTATCTAGAGGGAACAGTAAGTTTTCAATTCTGCTGATGCACTGCCTGGTACTTTCCACAAGCCTTTGTTTTTGAGATTGCCTTCCTTGCTGTTCGAAGTTTTAACACAAAAAATATACCCCTAAAGTAACAATCACAAGCTTTCAGAAGGTAACAGTACATTATCAAGGGTTTTCACTATGTTCTATTTAGACAAGATATTTGCAGACGTACACAAAACTCTCAAAGCATTGTGGAAAAAACTCTTAAAACCGAGTAAGTGTTGTTCGCTAACAAAGCATTGCACTGTGTATTTAGAACAGACTGAAATTTTGTTTCTGTTTTACTTCAAAAAAAAAAAATTGGAGGAAATATGAAAAGAAAATTTCTCCCTGATGTCTACCTTCAAGTCTCCACACACAAAGGATATTTTTTTCCCAGCACAGACATCTTCAATGTCAAGCTTTTTATCAAATAGCATTGTATTACTCTTTTCTTATAATTAGTGGGATATTATGTATTCAATGCCCACTACAGAAACAACCGTATCCAGAATAAGTCAGCAAGTTACAAACATGTAACAAAAGTAACTGAAAAACTATTAAAATATTATTTGTCTCACCCTCAACAAACTACAGGTTTTTGATTTGTTTTTATTCCATAAAATTGCTTACATATTTGTTATTAACACGGAAATTGATTACTTAAATGTTGGGAGAAAGTAAGAGCATGTTTTTGTTTCGTGGGGATGTTTTAGGGATTTTTAAAGAAAAAAAATGCAGAGGTCCCCTCAAAGGGAAATCACATATTATGTCCCAAGTGGACAAGCAACAGACTAAGCACTGCCCTGTCAGATTCCAGAATAGATTATTGATGTATTGGAGTGCAGTTTTCTTTCTCAGAAAACTCTAAGGATTACATAATGATTTGGGCTTTTTTCAAACAATATTAGAATGCCATAGGATCAGCATTCCTCACTGCTGCGTTGGGGCCTGAGGAGAAATTAGGTTTGGCCATGACCGCAGTGCGCCAATAAATTTTTTAAAAATGCATATAAATGGGAGTATTTAATTTAGAAGCAAGATTGTATGTGAATTAAGATAAGCATTTGTCATAGGGAACTGAGCTCTGTTCCTGCTTCCGTGGTCATGTACGACTGAAATGCACCTGTTCAAAAACCTGTGACTATTTGGCTTCTTACTTTTATATCCATGGGATAATGTTCTGTAACACCAGTTAGGTGTGAACCATCGTGCAAACTGCAGTTAATGAGGAACAGAAAGTTAAGAATTTTTTGTTTCTGATTGCCAGCTTTAAAAAAACCTGATAAGCAAAAAAATATTTGGCAAGTACTTTCCTCTTTCTTTTTGGACAGTAGAATTTATTGTCCAGCCTGCTGATTCAGTCAAAATAATAGTATAGCAAAAATCTTGGATGCTAAACAGGCCTATTACTTTCTTATTTCTCAAAAACTGAGGTCGGGATACATTAAAGGAATTTTTTTCAGGCACCAAGTCAAGAAACTACTTACAAAAAGAGAGCATTGAGAGCAAACAAGGTCACATTTCAAACACTGAAAAACTTGTGGTATTTGATCTTCAGACTCTCCCTTTATCTGCTTGAACTTTTGCTACTGAGTTTCTGCTTCTGGCAGAGAACTCACTATTACCTTGCGAAAAAAGAATTAAAGTAATCCTTTTCCCAGATAGAAAACCCCCCATGTGAACTGGGCTGTTTTCCCGTTTTGTAGTCTGCCTCGAATAAAACATCCTACTTCTTTCATTAAAGAAATAAAATAAAATCTGAGGAAGGGTGTTTCTGTGGAGAAAGCACAGGTTCTGCTGAAGCCACCAAAGAGAAATGCAGATAAAGGAAAACTGTGGAGGTATCCAAGTAGTGTTTCCAATAATAAGGTCATAACAGACCAGAACAGAAATGGTTGGTCGGTAAACAGCAAACCACAAAACACTGAATGATGTGAACTGTGTTAAAAACATGAAAACAGTTATTCCCATAATGTGCAGTGTGTACTTGTTTCTCAGAGGACCTTAATACTCGACACAGTGTGAAAGTTAACATTTTTTTATATCATATCTAAGAAGCAATACAGGGAATTCCAACAGCCTGAGAGAGCCTGCCCAGTCTCTCTAGTGGAGATTTTGGTCACTATTTTACACTATATTGAAAGACACAACAGAGGAAAGTTAGAAGACCAGACAAAACCTCAGCACTGTATTGCAAACGTTGATGTTTAATTTACTTGTGAACTGGGTGCTTGAAGTTTCTATACAGGAAATCTCCACAGACAGAAGAGACAAATGCAGGGCATCACTGAAAGCTGTGGAAATGGAAATTTAATATTTGGGCTGACCTTCTTATCCTTGACACCTTTTCATTTTGTAACTTTATAACTATACTTTTTTTAAATGCAACCACTAGAAAAAATCATATGAATAGAAGTTATTCACATGACAATTCCAAGCGCAGCTTCTAGTAAATCAGAAATATAAGTTCCAATTTCAGCCTCTCCCTGGTCTATTTTAATCAGCAAAATACATAAAAGAGCACTCTTCAGCTTTCAATTCTTTTTCACTACTAAGAATGGTACTGTGAGTTGATTAAACATAATACATAATCATTTCCCATTGAAACAATTTGAAAAGGAGCTTTAGAACTCTGTGTTCTGATACAGCTAAAGGGAAATGAAAAAAATAATCAATATAGAGATTTCAGTGGCTCCACTCAAACAGTGTTTGTTTAGTTAGATTTAACAGAGACAAATGATCCATCACAAAGCAAGACGACCATCCGGAAAGACATTTCATCCTGGATTACTGGAGAAGTGAAGATGTGCAGGAAAGAGAAATCGTTAAGGGCTCAAAAAGATCCCTGCAGTTCGCAAATATATGCTTTCACATGTTGGGAGAACTTTGGTTTCGCGGTGAACTTTATTAAATCTGGATTTATTTTTGTCAGATTTCGTAGGAGCCTCTTCATGGCCTAAAACAACCCAGGACATCGCCATAAAAAAATCTGCATTTATGGAGTGTTCCCACAAGGTGGCACTAAATCCACAGCCGCCAAAAAATTCTTACGGCGCACAAAAACGCAAAGGGAAAAAGTACGGTCACATATATAACACAAATAAATAGTATATTTAGTATAGTGTATTTAGTATAGTATTTATGTATGTGACCATAGTCTAAGAATTGTAAACCGCAGGCTGAAAAATAAAATTAAATGCCTAAGTCAGTTATTATCTTAGAAGAGATTGTAATTTCCCACTCATAATTCAACAGCTGTAGTGGGGGTGGGGGGGGAACACAAAAACGCAGACTACATCACGTATGTTTATAAATATTTATATACACACATGTTCAATGTATACACTAACTTACAGTTAGCACTTAACAAGAAATCAAGTTAACCTTGGCTCTTCGTTCCAAGGTCTGATACAGAACCAAGCATTTCTGATCTAGAAATGATTTCCCTGCCCTGGTGACACCCCCACGGGTCAGGCAGTGCTGAACCCAAGCCCTCTGTGCACTGCAAACACCAACAGTGGACACGAGGTCGGGCACCTGCATCTTTCAACACGGGACAGCCTGCATGTCCAACCAGCCCCTACAGACACAGCCCAGCCACAAACACCAGAGTTAAAAACCTGAATATCTTCCTAAACGCGACTCTACAACTGATACTGCACAAAATACTTAAATACTTGACTTTTAATTAAGCCGTTAAATATTTTAGATTTCAAGTTTTAAGTACGACTAACTTACGTTCTTTAAACATGATTATAACGCCTGTGGTATATTTCTGTGGAGGAACATATATCAAAGCCACGGCGTAATTTTGAAACTAATCCACAAACAGGGAGAAATTTCTCAGCCAAGGATACAAATCCACAATTAAACCCCTTGAGGGGGTCAGCCATATGCAGTAAATATTCCATTTCAAACTACTTGATTTTTTTATCCCTCACCCTTTCCTTGCATGTTGGTGGATTCTTTCCCCCCCCAAGTGCATTGCATAATCTTAATTACTGAAGTAGTAGTGTACCCATATGCTGGGCCAATTTTTAGTGGTGTTCAAAGTCCTGAAGTGTCCAGAAGCCTTCAGGGGGCCCTTTGCTGCCAACTTCAATTAAATAAACAGGTACTGGGGTCATTTCAGGCCAAATGCATACCACAGTGCTGAATTTTATATTGTTAGCACTATCTACTTTTCCTCCAATAGTATAAGGGTTTTTTCCTTATTTTTCACACTGCTTTAAGTAAGCCTGCTGCAAGAATATTCAATTTTCACAGATATTAAGAAAAAAATGAGTTATTAAACCTCTGTAACTACTTTTCAACCAAACACAAAAGAAAACAATTATTAAGGTAAGAACAAATAAAGCAATTTGAAGATCTGCTCTGTGCTCCAGGCATTACATTCACATTAAAAAAATGCTAAGTTCTAAAAGCACACTACTACACTGTTGATTTTCTCTCAATCACTCCACATTCAGGATAAGACACCACAAGATCTGAGGGTGGGTAAGGGATTTTAGAGCCACCTTGAAGTACAAAATGTTTATTTAATTGTAACTGCCAGGGTTGGTTATTTTTCCCCTCATCACATGCTTACACATCTGTTGGCTATATAATGTAAACTCATTGCAGTTTAAGTACAGATTTGTGATCAGAATGAATATCCCCTTCAACATATCCTCCCTTAATCCCCAGTTTTTGCACTGTATGTCCAGAGAGGATTTGTTCTATTCTGTATAGAAGGAAGTGAGAGTATAGAATCAATACTCCTGCTGGCATCCAAAACACTCCATGCATCCTGCTCAGCTAATATCAGTTTGTGACAATAATTGAATTAAACAAATGGGGTCTTTTCTCTTTAAAAAATTATATAATGTTATATCTTTCTACTTTCCAATTCATGCTCAGGTGTATCTTATATTTGACTTAGAGAGAAAACTCCATGATCTTTTATTATGTCCACTTCGTGGTGCTGCAAAGACTCACAAGTTTTGCTGCTTCTGCAAAGGTGCTCAAAGACTGCACTGACAATCATTATTTAGTGAGACAGCTGTTCCCACAGAAGGTGTTTCTCAAGGAAAAATTTCAGTCTTTTCTCAGTTGTTTCACAACACTGATTATAATTTGTATCCTGACTTTCATAAAAGACTTAAAATTAACCAGCAAGCTCATAGCCCACACATTGCTGCAGTTAATCTCTCAGAAGCCAGACTACCTAGGTTCAGTAGGCTGCACCTTGTTCATGTTCTTATATCAGCTAATCATTGTAAGATAAATGATTCTATTGGTGGACACCATTCAGACTCCATCCTAGAATTTTAGGAGAGTTCTAGCAAAAAGCACACTTTTTACAGCACAAATTACTCAAATAATAATCTGGTAAACTGAAGACAACCTTTAAAATTTAGATAACCAAAGGTAAATTAATTTTAATGTAAAGGTTGTGGGATAAACATTTGTATATAAGGGCTAAGGGAAACAAAGCTTCATTCCATTCCTGCTCTGGCCACTATCTGTTGATCCTTAACAGCAAAGCTGCTGGAAAACACAAGTGCTCCCCCTCCAAACGCCAGGGCCTGTAAGGCAGTAAGAGAGCACTACCGCTGAAGGGTGAGAGTAACAAGCAACATGATCTTCAGAGTTGTTACTTTGTTTTCCCATATTCCAAACCAACCTTCTTAATGCTCTCAGCCCGGCTACTGCGATCATCAGTCCTTACTATTCTTGCATCAAATCCAGAGAGCCGATTCCAAGCTCCCCATTTGAGATTCTTTCTCTAACAAACAAGAGAATCATCAATCTACAAGGTGGTATTTTCACACCACATTCCTAGTAACAGAAATAAGCGTATTCCACTTTTTGGAAGAGTTTTATACGTACTAATTGCACAATAAAAATTAATATTGATGATATTTCAAACAACTGCACTGCTTCCAGAGGTAATAAAATATTGAATTATTGTTCTCTAATTCAGGGCCTTCTAAACACAGAAAGAATTGGGAGAGATCCTGCTCTGAAACACTCCAATGCTGTACAGATGAGATCATTTGTAGCAGCAAGGGATTAATCACAGGGGAATTGCTCTCTACTATTTCACATGCTACAGCTCCCATAATTTCCAGTTTGCCTTCTCACTCAGTCTATAAAGAAGCAAATGCACTTACATCACCTCTGAGGTAAACAGTAATGCAGATGCTCCTTGAGGTGTAAAATCTGCCCCAGAATTCTCTGGGTCAAACCTTTGTGCTACTCAGCAGACCCATGCAAAGAAAGTTCTTACAGAGGATACAACTTACCATAAATGAGAACTTATATCTGCTATTATAAATGAATTTAGAAGCCTGCATCTTAAATCTTAAAAAGCCATTAAATGTAATACCATACTTATGAAGAAAACTCTGGTTTTTTTTCAGCTGGAAAATCAGGGAAAAAGCCGGTTTTACTCTGTAAGTATTGTCTAACATCTTTACAGTCAGGAATCTATGAGCCCAAGAAGCCAAGCTTGTGCATAACCCTAAACTTGAAATATGTGAAACAGAAGAGTCTGTTAATTAAACATTAGCATCACTCCAATCAAGAGACCTTTTTTTAGAGATGCACAGAGAAACCAGCACCAAACACAGCACCCTTCCTTAGTGCTCCAGAGCAGACACTCCTACTTGCAGCCTGCAAATCAACTTGCTAGTGAAATAAGCAAGTGGATTGATGATCACAGGGTAATTTACTTATTTCAAATTTACTCTATAGGGGAAGGTAAAGTTGCTAACAATAGGAAGCCATCCCAGGCACATTTATTAGAAGCTATTTCTACACAAGAAAAAAAATAATTAAGGCCTCTTCTCCACAGAATGATGCCGCACTCAGTGGTATAAAACTGTCACCAATGAGGCAGAGGTACAAAAAAATCTAACAGCCAGACTGTGTTCAAAGACACAGAGAAGAGGACTAGGCATCAAAAAGTGTGATCATGGAGTTCAGGAAAGAGAATAGAAAACTTAGAAATGAGAATAAAATGGAACTTCAAAGGCATTACATTACGATTTATCCCTAAAAAAAACGCTTGCCAGAATGGTGGCAGTAAAAACTGCGTTACGGGCTTTGTTTCTTTCCTATGATCATTTTTTGTATCTCATACAGAGATGGTAAATGATGAGAGTTGCAAACAGGTGGTCAATGGAACACTCTTCTTTTGTCATGTCTTAAACCATTATCTCAGACAACACAGGATATAAGTTCTACAACTTTTTCCCTCCTCTTCATGCTTCAATTCCTCTGTATTATCATTTACCTTATTCTATTACAAAAAAAAAAGCAAGATGAGAAGGAAGACTAAAGCTTTAAAATGGCAATTGTACTCACAAACACGACATACTGACCTCATTGATGTTTGCAGCAGTGAACCAGAGAGCCTTAGCTCAAAGGCCTATTTCATACTTTTTATTTAATATAACTTTACTCCTAATTCAAAATTCACTTGAATAATGAACCACTTGCTATGACTTTCAACAAAAAACCCAGCACATTCAGTCTATTCAAGCCATGTCAAAGGTATGTGCTGGGGTTTTTTACCTCTCCCAAGTGTTTGTTACTGAAATAACCTTGATCAGCTCCATGATCCATCTGTTACTTCCACCCCCTCTTTAATACCCTCAGTTGAACATAAGATCAGTCCTAGATATTAAATTTTATCTATTAAGAGAAAGAAGTCTACACCACTTGTACTCTGAAAGTTGGAGCAAAAAAGCCTTTATAGAAAAGTGTATCTCAAAATAGCACTCTGCCACTTCTACTGCCAAAAACCTTAGCAAAACATAATATACTTTTTAGAGAGGATTAGAGGATTTTTTTTTTCGTTTGATAAACAGGGCCTGTAGAAATCCTGAGTGTTATCCATATTCAATAAGAATCAAGGATCTGGATACGATGACGTGAAA
The DNA here is from genome assembly GCA_013398015.1 of Oreocharis arfaki. NCBI lineage: Eukaryota > Metazoa > Chordata > Aves > Passeriformes > Paramythiidae > Oreocharis > Oreocharis arfaki. The sequence goes on from VZRR01007514.1 coordinate 702,404, forward strand.
AAACATTCCATTTTCCTCATAACAAATATTTATCGACAAACCAAAATCTAAAAAATCTCAAACACTTTATTATTATTGATTACTTTAAAAGATAAAGGCTTTCCATTCCAAACCCCACACATTTGCCTTGTATGCACATTTATATAGAAAAAGCTTGTTAGGTGCAGTAAAATTTAAACATATCAGATTAGCCCTATTCCACTTCACCTCTCAATTCACCCAAATCACAGAAACTGCCCACATGTTACAGGGTAATCTGTGCTGATTACTTGCACTTGCAGGGAGAGAATTTGCTGTTCCTCAGGTATTTTTCAGGCAAAAATGGAGGGGGATACCCACATACTCAAAAATTCCTCTGGAAAGGTTAACAGGAGATGCTATAATCACTGTAGGGCTCTGCTGGTTCTCTTCAGTTTCAAAGAGAAGGAAAAATCGCCCTCAAGGAAAAGTGTTTGGGAGGGGTACATCAAGCTCACAATGCTTTGTTGTCTATGAGTTTAAACCTCTTTAATGCTTTAACTATTTTTCCTCTTTATTTTTATTTCTTCTTTATTTGTATCTCACTTTCACCCTTCCAACGCTCTCCCAGGGGACTGAGTGTACAGTGCTCAGGTGCCAGCTGGGCTTAAACCACAACAAGCAAGATAATTGCCAATTATATAATTAAATAGTCAATGTATATTTCGAAGCAACTGCTCTGTGATTACTCTGTATTTAGTATTAGAAAGGGGGCAAAATAATTACATTTCTATCATCCTAAACTCCAATTAGTCAATTGCAATTTTCTTGCTTTAAGAAGTGTGCTTCCTTTTCTTCCAGTGCCACAGGAGGTTTAATCAAGCTAGACCATAGAAAACAAATTCCGGGAATGATGAAATGCAAAATATCCTGACCTCTTTGGAGAGTAATACTGTTTACCTGCCAAGTGAAAAGCTTTCAGCCAGCTGGATCATTTATTTTTAACTATCACTAAATAGAAGAGAAAATGGCTCCAGGCACTTCAGAAAACAAAGGAAATTAAACATTTAATTGCCTTTGTAATCAAATAGACTTTACATTATTATTTTGTTCTGTAGAATCTTTTATCACCTTTTTCCCTAATAATAGCTCGAATGGAAGTGATAGAGTCTCTGTAAGCTCAGGGCAAAAAGCTGAATAATTTCTTACTTGGGTAGCCTGACAAGACACCAGGGACCTGATGTAAGACCTCTTTTTAGCTAAATTTGCTAAGTCTAACCAAGAATTTCAGAATAAATCCTAATAATCAAGCATCTCTACTCAGACTTATTGTGCAAATCCATTTGTATATTCTTCTATACTAAACCCTTTTTTCAAAGTTTGTTCAAAATGAAACTGCTGAAAATTATCTCAATAGCAGAAGATTGATAACGACATACCTGCCTACAAAAGAAAGTATGCTCGCAGTTTTTATTGTATTAAATCCAATTGTATGAGACAAAACACCAGAAGGCTGTTATTACTGATGCACAGATACATTTTTCTGTCCTGAAGCCTGATTCAATGCAAGCATCTGATAAAACCATTCAATAAATAAATCAATGCACTGCAGCCAGTTATAAATAATACCTAAATGTAGCATACTTTCACCAGCCAGAATTCAAAATTTATTTCAGCAGAAATAATGCAAATATTTCCAATAGCTTCAGCTAATTAGACTTTTCAGCACATTGATGGCTTTGCTGGCTCTTACTCTGGGAAGCAGTAAAATCAAAATTTACATGACATACAAAAACATCAAAACGTGCTTGCTTAAAAGTTACAGGAAAAGGAAGCACTTTCAGACTTCTGATTTTAAGCTTTACAACACTTTTGACAGTCTTCATCCCTCTGAACTGGATTTTATTTTCTTAATTCAAACTTAAATGGTAAAATGGAACCATTTCTGCTATTTAATATCTGGTGCCTTGGATTCTGAGTGCTTTCCAAAGCAAATGGCACCCACTTGAAGGAAGCTTTGTCTATAAAGGTCAGAACAGTCCTGACCTGGTGGTACACCTCAATGCTTTTGTTTCCCCTAACAAAATGTTGTCCTTACCAAACACAAATGCATTGTCTCCCAAAATATCCTGTAATGAATCTACGTGGCAGTTTTGATATTATGCCTGTATTTGACAGCAGCAGTTCTTGTTGAGAGATCAGTATTTTTCAGTGTTTGCACAGCTTTTGTGATGTGAGTTACCACAACCTGCCTGTGAACAAGAGTATCTGCTCTGGGTTTGCCAACAATTAATTTAGGTTCACTGTGGGCATGGCTCCAGATAGAGGGGTCCCTCTGGCACTTTTTCCCCTGATTTGGAGACAGATTCTGTGCTTCAGAAAACCAAGATGAAAGAATGTCTGGAGCACAGACTGATGTATTTGCCTACATGATGTCACTGTTCATTGATGATGTCATGCTATTTATGACTATGACCACTCTGCTCTTATTAAGGGAGGGGTTTGGAACACGGCCCACACCGGTAATTCAACTTTTAAACTTACAGGGAGAGGTGGAGTTTAAACACAGTTCAAACACAACATGAGTTGTGTACTTTTAGAGAGTACATGAGCTGTACTTTTAGAGAAGAGATTGCAATTGTATGACTTAGTGAATGTTTAACAAATAAAAAAAAGAGAGAAAAAAGGAAAAAAAAGGAAAAAAAAAAAAGAAAAAACCCCAAAACCTTCCTAGATGAAGCTTCTCAGTTGCTTACCTAGCAAGCAACAGCTTAAATAACTGGAACAACTGAAATACCAGTAACCTTTGATGAATTGGGAAAGCACAGACCTCAACTCATTGTTAGGTGATAACAGGAACTAGCAGGCGAAAGAAGCCATCACAAGTTTTATCCCTGGCTACAAAAGTATTAAGTCTCCCAGTGCACATCAAAAAACACAAGAGCACAAAAAATAAGGCACGGATCAGAGCAAAAATCTCAGCTGTTCTCAAGAATTGGTCCAGATGCAATATAAGAAACCAAATCAGTATTATAAAACTTTTTTTTTAGCTTTTTATTTTATTGTGTCAATCAGAACAGCAGCTACACAGTGGAATGTGTGCATGTATAAAAAAGCACATATAATGAAAATCTTTTAAGCACATCAAAATCCAGACCTCTGTAGATAACAAATGAAGGACCTCTTGTAACTCCTAAGGGGGTTTCTATAATGGCCTCATTTTTACACATTAAAATACACATATCAAAAATGGCATTTTAGTCTATTCAATACAGAACCTTTAACTCCACTTTTTGGTAAAAGCTCGTAACAAAAGAGATGAGCTCCACTTTTACTTGCTTTCTATAAAAATTATCTCTGACCTAGAGGTACTATAGAACACCTACAATACTACTATAATGCAAACTTCATGTGCTCAAAAATCTAAAGTTGAATTGTTGCTTTTAGCATAGAATCAAGTGATACAGAACAACTGTATTGAAAACAACATGAAGAGCACAGATCATTGATGGGTATGAAGTTCTGCCCAACTGAGTAAGGTTTTATGCCCTTATCCAAATGCAAGATTTCACAGAATTTAACTTCATTATATGGGAAATTCCTAGAGTTATAGTGGTACCAATCCTGCTACCTCTTATTAACAGGTACTTTGCACATATTTCAAAGATTATTTCTATTTAATTTCACTTCAAAGTCCTCTTTAAGGTAACAGCTGAAGGAACTTCAAGATCATTTTGCACATTGGGATACTCATGTGCAGCCACAATACGAACATTAAGTGAAGATATTTTAATATTTCAGTAAAAATTACAGAAGTGCATATATGAGACTGGGAGGCACATACTGAACAAGTTATTTTACTCATGCATAAAAGTAATGTGGGTGTTTCACAAATTACTATGACACAAAACATCAAATTAAGACAGAACAAGAAAATTATACTATTATGCTGATGGTGTTATTTAACATGCTTCTAATCTGCTATTTCAATATATTTGCCATTTCTAAAACACAAAGGGCTAAACTTTATAGAATAATTCAATACTAAAATCTCTTTTCTGTGGTGCTTTCCAGGATCTGTGGGGCTGTAGAGAGAAAACTGTGGACCTTTTCTTTCTTTTACAGGCAGAAAGTTATCCTGAAGATTTCACCAAAGACTCCTATTTTCAGACACACTCAGAGACCTCAGAAATTTCTACAGAAATCCAGAATGCCTTCATTTCCCACTAGTGGATCAGTCTGCATGAAGTACTAAACCACTAGTTTTTCTTTTTTTTTTCAATTCCAGGTAGAAGGTGACGAAATACTTTACCAATAAATATACTCTGTAATACACGTAATTCCCACATACAAACCTAAAGGGTAACATTCACACCCATTTTCTGCCCTTTGCTATGGTAAAACAATTGGAGGCTGCCAGAAACAGCAGGGAAATCTGAGCAAATCTATCCACTCTCCAGTGCCTAACAGCCATAAAGGCTTTCTAAATTCCATTATTGCCCCAAGAACACCTAGGGAAGGTATTGGTGAGGGATACATGTACATTTGATAAATTCTGCACCTAGAAGTCTGTTCCAGCTTTTCAGGGCATTTGAGGGCTATTTTAAGCCTTCCCAACTGCCAAAAGGCACACAGAAAAAAGCTCCAAAAAGTCCCATCATCAGTGATTACAATAAATGCTATGCTCAAACCTAAAGGTAGCTCCTCCAAATGAATCAAATATAAATTTGGGGCTTTCCCCAGCCCTTGCAAAAAGAAATCAAATCTACTTTTTTTTTATGATACGCTTATTCTTGCATGCCTCATGGTTTTATTATAGAAAACAAGTGCACAGTAACATATGGTACATCTGTTTCATATTTTGTCTTTCTGCTGTCGTGCTATTTCTCTCAACATTCAGTAACACACTTCTGTTGGCTCATAATAATTATTTTTAAGCTGCATATGAAACACAGCCTACCTCTACTGTCACTCCAGGGACACGATATTCCTCCCTCCTTCCCTCCTCGTACAAATGTATAGCGGAATATAAAGATGCAAAACCAAAATTAAGACAAGGGAAACCAGGAGTTATCATCAAACACTTTACATTCCTTCACTTCCAGAGGTTCGGTTTTGCAAACACTCCTACACTGTAATTCACTGAGGAAGTGATGGCAATAGAAAGGAGATGGTACCAGCAGAAACAATAGTTAAAATTCATTTCAGCAAACCCTAATACTTGCTCAAATCTGTACAAAGGCATATTCTCCAACTGAATGGGCAACCTCAGGCACAACAGCCATGTGGAAACATCTGTGAGGCAAAAAGCAGGACAAGAGCTGGGAGAAAGCACTGAGAAAAGAATAGCAAGGCACTGAAACCAGGAACATGGCATCAGCCAGCAAAAGGTACAAGAGGAAAAACAGATGACAAAAAGAGGTATTGTCTGTAGGGTGAACTTACAGATAGAAGCTCTCCGAGAAATAATAAACCTGGCAGCAAAGAATGTGTAATGTGTAGAGAAGCTGGACCCAGAAAAGGGCAATAAAAGCACAACAGGGGAAGTGAGATGAGAGCAGTGAATATGCAAGTAGTCAAGATAAGTTTGAGCATAAACATAATAGAATTTTTTTCCACCTGCATACATACAGAATAGCCTGTAAGTCTCTCAAAAAAGAAGATATGGGGATAATATAGAGAGAAACCAAAAAGTAACAATCTTTTGTGAATCTGATACTGGAAGTTGATGGTGCTGGCATTGCATCGAAAATGCAGCAATAAATATAACAAAAAAAATCTTAATTTGTCAAAAATTTGCCTCCAGTCTGTCCAAGAAAATCTAAATACTTCTTTGCAGCTGTCTTCTCCTATGGGCCTTATGTCACATTTCACAATGGGACACTGATTGGCAAACCTGAATGCCACTTTGTTAAATAAATAAACATTCAATAAAAATAATACAGTACTGTTGCTGAAATGCCAACTTTAATTGCAGGACTTCAAGCTTTCCCATTTCTTTGTGAAGCAGATGGGAGTTTTGCTGGAAAGCAAAGGACTGGAGGTAGTTAGGTTTGGCACACTGAAAATTGGCACCAGAAGTTGAAAACGTTCCATTTCAATTTTGTCACAGGGAAAGATGAATCTATGAATTAGGTCATAAATGGTGAAGTAGAAGCTAAAGGAGCTTTTAACTCTCCAGCCACTCCACCATTAAAGAGTCTGAATAGTTTCCTCTTACTGCACGTTTTACAGCGTGCTGTAAATACCGTAAATTAATAAACGATTCCAGCTCTAACTTGAAGGCCTCTTACTGTTTCTTCCCTGTTCTTTGTGCACAACCACCAAAATAACTGCACTTCCATAAAAAGTTGGCATGTGGATATTTAAAAAAAAATTCAATTATTCTCATGAAGAAAGGTGTTTAAGGCACATGTTGAACAAATACAGTATTATTTACAGGAGGAAAAGACATTCATTGATCCAACTGATATAACATTGACATGAGATCATCTATCATATTTCAATAGAACTAAAACATATGGCTTTCAGTAGATTCTTTTATGAATTGGACTGTTGACAAAAATAAGCTTTCCAGATCTGCCATTGGCACCACACTAAACTGAAATATTATTATATTCCCACACACCAATATAACAATATCAATATGCTTCCTAGCTGTATGGAAAGTCCTTTACATACAAAGAAACAATATGTGTTTATAGACATCTAATCAGAAAATATGAAGTCCTACAAAATTATTTCTACAGGATGATTGAGGATACCAGTAGAAACGGTAGAGCAGAACTTTTGAAGAAAGCTCTAGAAACAAAAACTCAAAAAAAAAAAATTCAGGAAGTATGACCTAGCTTTCCTTTTCTGAGTGAAACTCTGATCTGAACTTTCTCAGTATTTTAATAGCAAGTAAACAGGGCACTACTAATACACAACATACAATGAGTTACCAACTTTCTTCCTCCTGGTTACTTCACAGTCACGAAAATGTAGCAGTGTAAGGCTATAGAGTGTGCATTGCATCACTTTTTCAAAACTTCTGCTTTACTTTAGAATGGGATTTTGCAAGACCTTAAAAGAATTTCACACCACAAATTCAATAGCTATATTTAGCGAGATCTGCTCCCAATTTCCCCAGGCATTTTTCACAACTTCCCTTCAAATCATTAAGTACAAGCTTGCACAAACTAATTTTAAAAAGAACATTCTTCTCTATCTCAAGAAAAGATATATGAAAATACACTGCTTATCTCAGAAGTGGCATTGTTTGGGTAGCATTCACTCCAATTCAAGGAAGGAAAAAACAGGGCCTTCACAGACCCCTGCCTCCTTCATGTACCAAGACTACATTCCTGTTCCAGATGTACTCAGAAGTTACCCTTGTATCTGCTATTAGATTTGGGTTTTTTCCTTTATTAAAGTACAAGCAGCAGCAGTCACCAAAGAGATACAGAAATCACCAAAAATCACGTTCACAATTTCTCAATTCACTCACATTTTTCTTACCATATATTTATAGTTCCATTAATATTTTTATTCCATAGCCCTCATCTCTCACCATACATTCATGCAGTGCTGACAGACATGTTATTCCTTAACCACATATGTATTTATGCCACCAACTTCAGTGCACAGTGAGAATGATATAAACAGTCTCAGGGCAGAGTAAATTCAATTACAGGCATACAGCTAAAATACAGCACAGCACACCTAATGAAACTGTTTCATTTCTCAATTAAATTTTTCAAAGTTAATGATTCTGCAATCATGTTATGAACATTTTTAAAGTAAGGCAACCTCAAAATGATCACTTAATTTTTTTTTTTTTTATTTTAGACAGGTCATATCCTGCCAATTTTAGTGGTAAGGTACTGCCTTCTTTTTGCCGTGCCTCCACAACACCCAGAGTATCTCAAAATGAAGCAGGCAAAATCCAGTCCTTCCAGAGAAAGCACCTTCACAGATGACACCAGCCCTGATCTGACATTCAGCTGCTGGTGCAGTGCCAGCCTGGACACGCTCCAGGGGTTCAGGGATGGCAGCAGCTGCCAGCTCTGGGCCCTCACCCCCCACACCAGAGCCTTGGCCACCGTGGTGTCTGAGCTCGAGAGGCACCAGCCACAGCAGCCAAGCACCCCCGTGCCCCACAGCACAGCAGAGCTGGCAGCTGGGCGGTGACAAGTGTGCAGGTGATAAAATTTCTTAGTGGTAGACATGACCTCACCAAACAGAAACCAGCTGAGACCGAGGGATTTGACCCATCAAATACACACCTCTTTCTCCACCTAATGAAATGTTCTAATGAACATTCTAGTATTACTCTAATATGTTGGAAGAAGTCAGTTTTGTACACGATAAGGCATAAATCAAATGGAATTAATATTTTGTAAAAAGAAATCTAAATTAGTATGTGAGATACAAAGCTAAATTTGCAGAAACATTCCCTATTTTATGTCATAGAAGGACTTACTCTAGGGATTAATTTATGTTCTTACTCACAAGCATTTTTCTAATACAGTCATTAAATTCTGTTTTATGAATCACTGTTCTCATCTGGGCTAAAGCAATTAAGTTCTCAAGACAGAACAGTAGGTGTGCTGGTGCTAATTAATACTCCCCTGAGGTGAGCTTAGTGTCTCCAGCACACCTGAGGTTGGCATTAATCAAGATAATGCAATTCTTTCTTGGCATTTCTTTGATGGAATGAAGTGGGCATCTAGGATCAAGTTTCTTTCTATCGTGCCCTCCACAGGCTGTCCCTGCCCCAGGCCCGAGATGGGGTGCTACCTTCACTTGTAACCAGAATTTCACCCAAACTGCAGTGCTTCCCACCTAATCCACATTAAGGAGTCAATACAACATGATTTTAGCAGTTTTAGTTGACCTATTCAGGAAATGACTACTGATTTGGTAAAATCTGGTAACACATGAAAAAAACAGCCTGTACATGTGGCGCTGAAGACAACACCTAAGATCTAAGGAAAACCTTTCTGAGCTCATACCAAGCCCTGAAAGAGCAGTTCTGGCTGTTTCAGTGTGCCAGCCCTATTTTTCCTCCCTTCTAATGCTTTCTTATCTCATTGGTCCACTGACAAAACATTAACACCCACACAAAAAAAGCAAACAAACCAAAAACAAACAAACAAAAAATTTTAAAAATAAAAAAAACACACCACACAAAGAACAACACACCACCTTGTCTAAATACTTTACTACTCCAGCCTTTACCACGAAGTAGGCCAGGAAATTCCTCTGTTTTCCTCTCCCCACAAGTATTCAGTGGTTTTGTTCTGTGGTTTTTTATAAAAAACATTTCACTTTTGCTTCAAAAGTGTGTTAGGTTTTCCAGTTATGCTATTGATGGATGCACTGTATGTAAACAGACAATTTCTGTTTCTCCTGTTGTTTTAAATTTGCTTTGTTCATTTATTCTTATTGTGTATAAAAGCTCTATTCCTGTATGCACAGGCAGGAAGGTGTAATAACAAAGAGTTTTTAATCCTTTTCTGTTATATTAACAGCCAGAAAATACTGAAGTGTTATAATTTTTAAGTCTATAGATTTTGCTTTACTTCATTAATTCAAAGTTTAGAAAAACCATGCAAATCTTAAAAACACTACTTAGCATCCTTACACAAAATTTGAAAATCTTAGAAGTTTCAGTAAAAGAAGATCTTACACCCCTTAACAGTTCATGGAATCAAAGAGATATGCCACACAAGGTGGGGGGGACCAAACAAAACCAGAAAACCCAAGCCCCTGAGATGGTTAGTTTCCCAGTACAGGAGCAGCAGTCAGTCTTGAAAGTACTTTTGTGAAGATATTTTTAGTCTCACAAAGAAGGATGCTGGAATTGCCAAGGGCTCCCAACTGTCTCTAATGGAAGCAAAGAACACTACAGATATCTACGAGTCAGAACAGTCAATGTAAAACTGGCTTTCAATAAATAGACTTCTGAAAAACGCTTCCACACCTCTGTGGTGTTCTGAGAAGTGTCAGAAGAAATATCTTGTTACTTTGGTCCATTTCGTTGCAAATAATGTCACTCAATCTTTAACACATTCATGTTTCGGCTAACAAGAGACTCGCCATGAGGAGCAACAGAGGTGCTGCAAGGGCTGTGAAAAGCAATCCAGTGTGCTAGACCAGCACCTAGTCCAGACATTTGTGCCTTTATTTATTAATAATAATTCTGTTATCAAGGGGAAAGCTACTTGCACTCAGGCATACCCGAAAAGTTAGTCAAGGTATACCAACAGTACAGAGAAAAGATTTAGTCTCCATCGAGAATATTACCCTGCAGATTCCAGATCATCAGTTACAAGTGAAAAAGAAGGCAAATTAAATTCACAGTAAGGAATCAGACACACCAAAAAAAAAAAAAAAAGCGTTTCCTGTATCCCTTTAGGCATAATCACTGTTCTGATGTCCTACTGATGGGAAATCTCCCAGTTTATATTTTAGTAATCAATGACCGTAAAGAGATAAATTTCAATACAGGACAATATTAGTAAAAGATTAATTAGAATATTTATTTACTAAAATTTATAGTGGTCTTAAAGGTCAGATTTGGGTTCAGTTTTGGTAAAATTTAATCATGAAATCCCTTACAGCACAGCAAGAAACCATGCAACTAAACTAAAATAGTGAGAACCAGTCTGAGCTGATGGAAAGCTGATGTGGTATTTCACACTAGAAAAATCAAAGCCTCAGTCACTAAAGTATAAAATACTTTTTCATGATTGATGAAGGCAAATTAAGTTATTTGATGGCAGAGATCCATATTCAAAAGCAATGCAGGAATGGAATTCATACGCTTAAACACTGTGAAACCTTTGCCAATAGGGTTTCTGAAAATCAAGTTTTACACTAGATCCAAGAGGCTAAATCCGAAAAAAAAAATGTGTCCAGCAAGTATTTCCAGATGCCCAGACACGACAGGGCACAAACTCCTTTAGCTACTGTACAGGGGGTTTTGTTTCTGAAATTAAACCTCCACAATTTGCTTCTCCAATACAGACACTGCTAAAGCATTAGCGCCTTAAATAATTTAGCTGTGCTGTACGAAGTATTTTAAACATTCTGTACAAAGAACTGAACACTCTGCTTTTAATAGGAAACATTGCTAAGGCCTCTTAGCTTGCTGTGTCATTCAGATTTTGCCCAGCTTAAAGGAAAATGTAAACTAAAATAGATTAGCACTACTAAAATCATGAGACCATGTTCAGACTCACTTATTTCACTGCTTAGGTGCTAAATAGTTAGATAAAAAGAGTAAACTGCTGAAGCAAAAGAATCCACAAGAAAAACATTGGAAAATGGAAAAGCACTAGAAGAAAAGCTATATCATTTCAACAACAGAGACAGATCAGGAGAGTTACTTCATATACAAGAATTACCAATTTAAAATTGAAAGTTTAACAGCGTGGCTGTGCACAGGCAGAATTTTTAAAATACCAGTACAGCAAATGTGCACATGTATATTTATTCTTTCTAGCGTTTATCACAACCTGCTCTGTTTTCCTTCAGATTCTTATCTGGCAGCTTGGTAAATGGAATTGTGAACTGCAGAAGTATGTACAGTTCTCTATCTTGGCACACTATGAAAAGTGCTACTACATTTGTTGAGCATTACTATGCAAACTGCCAAAGCTACTGCTGGGTTCTCCTGAATTCCAACCTTTCTTCTTTCAGCTGTTTTACATGTGTCATGGAAGATAAGTAAACATTTCAGTATAATTTCTTGAAAAGCAAAAGATATTAATATATTGTTTGAAATAAAGCTTCATCTATATTTGATATTACAGGAAATCTCCTCCCTGAATCAACCTGAAGTTGTAATGTTCCCAGTGTTTTACCTACAGAGTAGCAGCAGTAGTGACACATATTGGTCCAAAAACAATCAACTTCTGGCTACCATTTAACAGAAAAGCAAAAGAAAGTTACTTTATCAAACAACCTATTAGTTAAGTCAATCATTCTAAATTATGAAGTTCTCTTTAATTGTATGGTCTGCACTGGTTTTAGATATCTAACAGCAGCAAAGGTATTCATCTGAATTCCATTGCTTGCCTCTGCAGGTGATATGAGAATATTCACCTTCCCTACCCTCTTTTAATAGCTGCAGGAAATGCAAGGTCCATGCCCAAAGACAGAATCACTTCTTTATCTGAAAAGGAAACTTCTTGACTGGTTTTGTTTGGGTTTTCATGCTTCGCAGCTGCAGCATTAGTTTTCACAGTTTCAGAATAATTTTATAACAGGAAAGTTCATCTGATCATACTGTTTGGAGTCTTTAATAACTGCACTTCTTAGTGCGTGAAGCAAAAAAAGGAACACTTCAAGCCATGGCTATTTTATGTAACAGTTCTCTTTTTGACTGTTGGTGGGGTCTTGCTTTTTTATTGGTTTTAAGAGTGGCTTACTCATTCCAGAATTTGCACCAAAAGCTCCCCCTCCACCTATGGCTAATAAACTGCAAATTTTAAGTTTTTCCATCCAAAAAAGTGATGCCTGATTGAGTATTTGAATAATCTGTGTACATCTGGAAATTCACATTATAAGCAGCAAATTCAACAACTTGAACCTATACTACTTTATCTTATTTACTAGATAAAGTAAATTCACTCTCAGAACTTGTTGCAGACTATGAGCATGTTCCTCTTCCCTGAACTGTAAAGAAAGCAGGATGAACCCATTTTATAATGATCATTGTGATGGTTTAGAAATATCTATAAATTCTTCCACTGTTTCTCCCTCTATGTTCCCAAATGACAGCTTGTTTCAGTCACACCGATGGTCCTGCAGGACAGCACTCCATGTCCTTACTCATGGGCACAGGAACAGGGGAAATGGGAAGGACAAACCTCTGGGGAAGAGGAAACATTGCCCTTTTTCCTGCCTCCTCACACTTAAGCTTTTTATCCTCTCAGATGTGGGTGATGCCCGGGACAGTTCTTACCCTGCACTGTGAAATGGAAGGGAACACTGCTTTTAATAACCACAATATTGAAAGAACTAATAAAGAGGAAAAAGTTACTTTAGAATTTGGGAAAAGGAGGCGAGCAGCCACACTGCCATACAGAATTACTACCTCAAGACACAGCAGACTTTGAACTTAGGAATCAAAGAAAATGCATAGTCAAAGCTGAAGAGCACCACAGAGGAGAGGGGGATAACACTGAATGTGTAAGATGTGTAAATGGTATAAATAAGGAGTTTATACAAATTGACTCACTCTTCTTAATCACACATAATCCTGCCAGTAGCCTTTTGCGAGCTGAATTAAAAACAAAAACAGCAGCAAGCCTCATTATGTGTTTTTCTGAATTTTCTACCATCTGGTAAAAATGAGTTAATCAATAAAATCAAAGGAAATTCACAGCAAAATAGATTTACTATAGTTTCTGCAGTAAAACCTGTTTGTTTCTGCACACTTTAGAACTCCTCATCTGTTAAGATTATTATTAAAAACAGATGATTACTTAGTTCTAGAAAAAATGTATGAGGAAAATAAGTCTTAAAGGCTGAAAGAATTAAATTTGTTGTAGACACTATTAAGATAGGATTAGAGAAAAAAAAAAACAACACATATTCCCACAGTAGTAGGGAAAGATTGATCTTAATTAAGACACTGAAAAAAACCCCAACCCTTCAGATTTTATAAAGATACAATTAAAAAAAAATATTTATAGACATTTGAAAATAAAGTGTCCAGGGCAACAAAGACTGTATTAGAGCTAAAATGCACTACTGACCTGCCAAAGAGAATGTAATTCAATGGTAAATTGTGTTGTTCACCGCAGTCACAATGTCATCAGCATCCAACACTCTCATGAAGCAGCTATGCAAGTGTAAAACACCTAAAGCACCCTAAATACAACACTGACAACTTAGGAAAGACAACAGAAGAATAGGAGGAATTGCTGGTTGGCACAGAAACTGATTTTGCAAGTGTTCAGTGCCCCTTCCTGCAAAAATCCAAAGTCCTGCAGAAAAAGAATGAGCTGGCAAAGGTCAGAAGGCATTAAACCACACACACTTGTCAAAGCACAAACTTGCAGCCTGGGATATTAAAACACAGTCACAACTCACAAGGAGGAGAATGTGAGATAAATGAAATATAATTGAAACACCCCCTTAAAAAGAATTCCACAAGCTGAATAACCCGTTCCTAATGGATGTTCAAATGGTAAAAGAATGCCCTGAGAGCTATTAAGGGTAAACCTTCATCAGGATATGAAGATAGAAATTTCACACACATTGGGAGTTGTTTTAAAAATGCATATAACACAATGCTCAGTTTCACAAGTTTTCAATTATCCAACACCTACACGAGGACTGAAAAAGTAACCCTGAAATAATCCAGCCAGCTGGACAAGAATGCCAGCCCCCAGAACTGGCAGATATGTACAGCACATGCAGAGAGAGAAGACTGGTGGGGAGAAAGGTGGGGGGAAGGCATCTGCACAAAATAATAATAGAAATTGGGACCAATTTGGTGTGAGGCAAAGGTGTTTTCCTATACCCAAACTACTTCTCTACTTTTTGGAGTGGGTTTTAATTAAGACATGTTAAAATATCTGAAATATTAGGAATGCGACACTAACAAAACTTGCCATAAATATTACAGCTAATAAATATGGCACTAATCTTTATAATATATTTTATCCCCAACTTATCCTTCAATTAAGACTTTTGGATATCAAATAAAGCATAGATTCTGCCTCACATATTTGGAAACAACTCAACTGGACATAGCTGGGAAATGAACACCTAGAAAAATTTTGGAACAAAATTTGGTTTTCAAATACAGTTTCCAACTGGATCAAGTTACCACTTCCTTATGAGACCACTGTGACATGAAAAACAGGAGACCTTTTAGTTGAAAAAACTACGAAAAATATACTCCTAAAGATAATATTGTTTTCTTCTAAATTTGCATAATCTTTCCCCCAATATTTGATTGTATGTTTAGCCATCAAGGCATCACTTCTCTAAAAAGTGAGACAATGCAAGATCTGAAAAGGATAACACCCTACCTATTTAACACAGAAATACAGGTGCCTTCAATTCATGTTTCATTGTTACACCTATATGCTTCTTTAAGATAAAAAGCTCTTCTCTAAAACATTACTTACAAATATTTTTTTCTTGGACTTTGCCCGACCAGCAGCACTTGTTAACTCTGCAGTCCTGAAGCCAGGACAGCACAGTGAATTCAGGTGGAAAAGCCTATCATGAGTGCTCTTGTCTAATTGCTCCAATTCTCAGCCTGACAGTTCTCCCTCTTCGGGGGGATGAGCTGCCTGAACAGGGTGAAGAATGCCTGGTTTTGCTTTCTTAAGCAACTTCTGTGTTCTCTACTCTTTAGTTCTCTCTTCTCTTCCTTTACTGCACTAGGGAATCTGAAGACAGAAATATCTCTCAAGTGTGAGGAGAGTACCAGATCATTCATACGCAATTATGCAGCTCATTCATTCCCATATTTCAACCAAACTAAGAATATACAAGTTACATGTTATAAATAGAAAAATAAATATACCAGAAATAAATGTAGTAAAATAACAATAATATAAAACTAAAATAAATTTTATCCACCAGAGGGTGATGTAGTAAGCAGTGGTTGTTAACCAGTGATGAAAAATCACACCAAATCTCTCTTGCTAGCAAAACTTACACTACCATACAACCCAGTGTCTGAACACAAATTTTTCAGGAAGAACTTCAGATTTACAGAATATTGTAGTATTGTTCCAGTGATATATTGTAATTTTATTACAGTATTAATTATCAGAAATACTAAAGGATTGTGTGTTCATTTTGAATTTTTTACAATAGCTATAAAAAAGACAATAACGTGTATCTATATGTATTCATGTTAACATCAAACTCAGTATAAACCATAATAGTTTTTCCACAGGTAATACATACTCCATAGCCCAGAGAGCTGTGCTGACAAGCAGGTATCTTTTCAGAATGAAGCGGAAAGAATTTTGGCTTCCAAACAAAGGGTAATTGGGAATTTTGATTTCCCTCAAGATACAGCTCGGTTTCTGTCACTCCGATAAGAAACTTAGTGATCACTGAAGGCAAACATTCTGAATATCCCAACCTATGTATAATTTTTCAATGTACACACATGCATAATTACATGTACACATCAACAGAACAGCTGGCTTATTACAGACATGTTGATTGCAAACAGTGATATTTCAAGTTTGGATTGAAACATTTTACTAATGCTTTAGTATATCAAGATTTAAATATAACCCACTAGTTCACTTCCACCTTCTAGAGTATCCAGAGGGAATATTATAGCGCAATATTCAGGCATTTCCTCACTGAATTAGTTAAGACCACAATGCTTTACCCTTACCCACGCACCTGGAGTTAATGTCACATACTAGACAGAGTTCACACTAACAGGACTGTTCTTTCAGGCTTTCTACCTACAAACACCTGCAAAAGCTGTATGTCAGTTTACACTATTTAAATCAAAATACATAGGAAAGATCTAATTTTCAAAGCACAACCTCCTGCCTCTGTGATTCTTTCAATTCAAAGGCAGGCTTCGCAGTGAGACTTGTACTGTAAACAATTAATGCTGTAGTCAATTAAAATGTGAGTGAGTTCAAAAATCAGGCCTTGTTTCAGGGTTTGCTGTTCCTCTGAAGCTGCATCCCAACATGTTAGGTTTTTCCTGTAGGTTCTGCTGACCTTAGCTTCTCTTCTACAGAAATGTCGTGTGATGAGACCCCACCCTCTCATTCAATTATAGACGAGACTGGAGTACAGACCTTACGAGACCTCAGCATTCTCTGAGTTTCCAACATTGAAATATTTACATTGATTTGCCTCAGGATTTTCCTTTTGGCAAAACCATCATTTATTCCTTTTCCTTCAGGGTACAAAGAGTACTTCACATGAAATCTAGTGCCTTCTTTTAACATGTGTTTTGTTAGATTTTTATATCATCTTCCAACACCAAGAGTAAGAGCAATAACTATACTGTGGCAGATGCTTAAGGAAATTCAAGAAGTAAATATGATTTTCCCCATCCCACAGGCCAAATATTCTAAAATTGCTAGATTCAAAAGGCTTATTTCCTCCTGCCACAAGCAATCCAACTTGAACCAAAGTTATCCTTTATAAAATACACCAAAGGCTCCTGAATCCTAGTTCCTTTACCAACTCATCTGACAGATATTCCAGCAATAAATTCAAGTAACAAATATTATCTAGCAGCTGACAGCTTTAACAAGTGACTCGCTGGCACCAGGGAATACACAGTTCCATAGTCAGGAATGCCAGACACCTTCAACAAAGCAAATGACAAGCAGCCCAAACATGACCCTGCGTGACATTAACCAAGTATAACCCCCAGACACACAGAAACTCAGAAGAAAATTGAATCAATGACCAACAGGTTAAGCCACCTTCACAACACTACCCTGACAACAATCTGAAATGCATCTTGTGAATTCAGGAGCACAACAAAAGAGAAAGGTTAGGAAGTGCCATGCACATTTATCTTTAAATTATATTCGTACATAAAATAAATATAATGCTTTGCAGTACAGCCAAAAGGGTTGTGTTTCTCAGAAACAGCCCAGAGGATGGAGTTCTGTATTGCAGGCTAATAGAATATGGCATTATCAACTGCCTGTTAGATTATTTGGGGACAACTGTCAGAATACAAGATGAAAGGACCAAAAGGAAGGAAAACATCTGAAATCTTACTAATTAAGACTAAAAATGTGAAATGAGAAAGAAATTACTTTTTTTCAGTGCTTCCTTCCTTTTCTCTTTTCCACTTTAGATGATGGAAAATTCTGAAAAGTAATTTCCAGCATTTTTTTTCAGATTAAGTCTAAGACCTCAAGGAAGGAAACCTTTAAAGAACCTACCATAGAAATAAAATTATACTTAAAGAAACCCACTGCATAAACTACTGGCTCCATCACAATCAGTGCAAAAGAAATTCACCAAGGATAACGTTTGATGTATTATCTATGATACCTGTGAGAAACTGTATTATTGATGAGATTAAAGGTTTAATTAACATCTCCAGGAGACTTCATTTATGCTTTGTAAAACCTGCTTTCAAAACAAATTCCTGTATTATGAAACAGTTTACTGTTAATGTGATGTATCCAATACCACTCAATCCTAACAGAATTCCAAATGGCTTATATACAATACAATTACTTCTCTCCCAATTTCCTTAAGTCATTCTGGCAGCATAAAGTACCCACTAGGATAGAATTGAAGCTGGACTTCCCTAATTTAAGACAGGACAGGGCAAAAAGCAGCAGGCTTGGCTTAGCAGTAGGCACTGAAGGAACTCCTTCATGCAGGGCTACAAGCATAAAGAAAGGGGAACTTAAAGGTAGTTTTATCCCAACTAATACCCTGCTAGATGTATGGGTTTTTTAAGTGGTCTTCTCTAAGACCCTGTCAGAATCCTGGCTTCTGTTAAAGGGTTTTACCCTCACAGCAACACAACAATCACTGCTGAACAACAAAGTCCATCAGATTGGGGAGCAGAGAATGCAGTATCCATCTGAAGTAGCAAGGGAAGTCTAAAAAACAGGATGAAATTACTAAATTTCAGCTTCAAAATTACTAAATTTTGTCAGCTTCAAAAATAAATAATAAACCTATAGCCTTTCAGAAAACTCTTCATGTGAGCTTTCTTCATGTGAGTCTTCTTCTATTTTAAGATGATCACTACCATTCCAGGACAAAAAAAAATCCACAACAGAAACAGCAGCAGCTTTTGTAGTATTTTGGGATGAACCATCAAACATTAGCTAAGGATGTGACTATGTTCAAAGCTGATGAGTTCACAGTTTCAAGTCAGGGAGCCTCACACAGCTCCAAACACCTTTCATCGCAATGCTGTTTCTCCTATAGAGTCAATCCACCTTCTCAAAATATTACTGGTCTTGTTTATTCTGCTTTATGAAGAACACTCACTGACACTCATTATTTGACACTCATTCTAAGACTTCAAGATGCAAATGAAATTTCAGGCCAGCACTTTGGCACTGGATAACTGAGAATGACCTACATCCTGCATTTAAAATAAAGTGTGTTTTGCAATGTTCAATAACTTCCAGTTTCCAACATGATAAATAAAGTACCTTTTGTTCTAAATATAAAAATAGTACTCTTTCAGCTATTACACACAGTGCATCCCAAAGATGACAATTCATGGTCCTTCTCTTTTTGAAATACTGGGGGCAACAGAACATAAGAACAAATTTTATTTTCCTCAGATCTCTGTATACCTCAAAAATGTGCAAAAGGGTATATAACGTATTACTATCCTTTCCAATTTACCACTAACGCGTGATACAGTTTTCATACATCTTAAACTATTAGTTTCTACAATATATATGAATACTACTCTCTAAACCAGAATGCCACCAAAAAGCTTCAGCCGAGACTAAACAAGTACTTGCACAGTTACAGAGTCCTATTCCTATCATCCTTTTTTCTAGCTCAGTACTTACTAAGCTTTTTGAGACAGAGGAAAGCTAAAGGTTAAAAGTGACTACATTCCCTCATTCACCCTCCAGCACTTTTGGGTTATTATTCCCTCAAAATTTCCTTGGTTATCTGTAGTATCAGGACCCCCTCCTTACTCCCCACCAGAGCCGGGAGCCTTTCCTCCTCACCAGTAACAACAACAAAAGGCAACACACACACCTCAGGCACAGCTTATTCTCTGTTTCTCCCCGACTACACACCCCATCCCTCCTCAGCAGGAGAGTCCTGCTGTTATGGCCTCTTCCCATTTCACAGACATTATTACCTTCAGTACAATGAAAAAAAAAAATCCACTGATTCCTTTCTACTTTCCTACTCAGATAATGAATCTTTGATCTCTTCGGTGTGGTTAAAAGCTTAAGCATTTTGTCGCATTTAATAAACAAAGTAAAGAAGAAATATTTTGCACTTACCTAAATTGCCATCAATGTACATGAGTTTAAATGAAGAAAACAGTGGAAACATGCAAAATAAAGTTAAAATCAACACGTATGCATGCAGCTCAAGAGAGAAATATTAAAAAAAAAAAGCTGAAGAAAGCAGGAAACAACAGTACAGTGAAAAACAGAAAATAAGGTGAATGGATGTGATGAACCTACTGGCTTTACAGAATCATTTTAAAATACCTTAAGAAACTTTCACTTGTTGCAAATACTACATTAAAATTTGAACTTAAAAGTATTTTTTTCTTGAAGAGACTCATTTAGTAAAAACACAGCCGATTTTAATTATTTTTATTTTAAAGATTATTAATGTAAAAATATACCTCAGGTAGCAGAGTAAACCGCAAGCAGAACTTTGCCATTCCTCACATTCCTAGCTTTGAGTTGTGTAACCATGTACTTCATTAATATTCACAATAAGCTTCAAAATCCCTGCTGTTTCAAGCGTTTATACAATAAGATGGGCTGGAAAATATTTATACCCCAAAAAATCCTCCTATGACCACATCTGGTATTTAGGAACAATGGGAGGTCTCCTTTCCAACCAGTAATCAGGTGCATACTTGGACACATTAAGGAAGACAATACCTATCTATGAACTCACAATAACTACATACTAATAATGTATACCTTAGCCTAATCAAAGTTTTGTTAGTAATATAGTTTAATTAGTAATAAGAAGAGAAAGACCATTTCAGGGTATTTGTTAGTATATCTTCTTTCATTGTTCTATTTAGATACTTGCCATAAATCAAAGCGAAAATTAAGAGCACGTGAAACAATATTGAGTAGCTACTCTCAGTTCTGAATTCATGAATACACATTCCCTTCTCTACTGATTATTTTATCAGCTCTATTCTGTTAATTGCAGCATTTGAGTTATTCAAATTGCTACAGATAGACGAAAGTTATTTTGAGAAACTATTTCAGGAAAATTTTGTATGCAAAACTACAAGCCTCAGAGGAACTGCTCACTATCCTTTTTATCCTCTCTTCATCTCATTAATCAGAAGTAAATTCCTCCAGTATCAGGACAGGAACTAAACTTCAAAAGATAAAATTTCTAACATGTTTTCAAAGAACACATTAAGTCAATTAAAATTACCTGGTTTTCTGTAAGGGAAAAAAGGATCATGCTCAGCCATTTATTTCCAACAACATATAACCATGCCATGACTGAAAAAGAGCCACTGTTCATGGCACACACTGTCCATTTTGTGTTAGTTATGTAGTGTTAAATGATGACATGAAGTAGGTAAAAGGGGCTTCATTTTGTGCAAAAGGGCTTAGTGTGCATTTTTAAAAAGCCACAGTGATTCAGTTTTTGCAATGTCATAAAAGCAGCATATCAACTGATAAACATTAAATTGTATTAGAAGCAGCTAATCCAAATCAAGAAATTATTTCTCCCTCTTCTTTCGACAGACAGGCAACAGTCCTGGACACGAATATTGCTGAATAATGTCTCGTGTCTTCTCAGCACTTCCCACCCTATGGCCTCCTGCTCTCCACTGAAACCTTCTACACTAACTCTTCTGTACATTACACATGATTAGAATCTTCTATTCAAGCCAGATTAGAGGGAATAACTATCTACCTAGGGAAAAAAAAGCAAAATCTCTGTTTGAGATACTGCAAATGGATGATTCCGAGATAAAGAACCACTTTAAATAATTCAAAACATGTAGAATACTTCCTGCCCCAATGTTTATCAACCCATATATAAAATAATTCCAGTTACGCTGTGAGAAAATATCACAATATGAAGAAAAGAAAAACAAGACAACTAAATGTGGGCTGTGATATCAAAGAAGAGGTGCTGAAAGTACACACCCTCAGAAATAAAAAAACTTTCAAAAGAAAATCAGGAATGTCCAAGTTACTGTCCATAAACTTCCTCCTGGGTCTCTTACGCTTCCAAAACTTTTAATTTTATCAATTTTGTTGTTGAAACACATCCTACTATTTCATCTATTTGGCAAATTTATTTTCATTATCCTATTTTCCAGGATGTTTTTAAGCCTTCCCAAGCTTGACATGATCTGCATGCGTAACACATATCTATCCTTCAGGACACTGATGAAGGCTCAAGCACACGACAGATCCCTACCAGATCCTGCCAGAAATCTGTCCAATCTCACCATGAATCACTGGTAATTACATTTTGACATAGGCTTCCAATCAGATAGTCCTCCATATAGCAGCAATTTCTTCTCATATGCTTCCTTTTGAGATATGAGAGAAATCTTTTCAGACAACAATTTTCCTAACATCGATACATTGCTGCTTTTCCTTTATGCATAAGGTGTGTTTTCCTGTCATCCAGGAAAATCAGACTTCCTTGATATTATTTTTGACAAATCCATACTGAGTGTTAGTGTATTTTTATTTTTCCCCCTATATTTAGAAATAGCTAATGACTGAAAAAAATACCATTTACGAATATTTTTCTTTGGTTTTTGCAGTATTTTTTCAGAAACCACAATAAAAATATTAAACATATTTCACTCATTCTCTCATGTCACTTTTTTTTTTTTTGGTAGGCAGATAGATCTACCCTTCTCCAGTCTCCTGGGAGTTCCCAAAGTTTGCTAGGAGACTCAAGAATCCAGTCAGGATCACTTTCATCATGCACAGCCAATGTGAAAACAGTTTTTAGTGTTTCAGGATGAAACAGAGTTTTCAAGAAAGTTTTATAAGCCAGTAAACCTCAGACACACAAGGATAGATTGACCACTTTTAATATAGACCGGATAGAGCACATCACTTTTTTGTTCTTTAAAATTACAGCTTTTTCATAATTGTAAATTAAATTAGTTGTTTGAAAGAATCAATAGCCCCCCTCCTCTGGATAAATAAGAGTGACAAACAAGCTGACACAGCTGCCTTGGGCTTCCAAAGCCATTCCTTGAGAAAGGCTCCTCTCCAAATGCTTACAAGAAAAGTAAGCAGCAATTAGATAAGAGGATGGGCGCTTTTATATACAAATATTTGATTACAAGAGAGGAAGTAGCAGAAACACATGGTTGACTCCTAAAACCAACAGGAAGCCCCCATGGAGTTTTGCCGGAACCTGTGGCTGAGCTTTGCACTGACTGACACTTCCTGACTAACCCAGAGAACACGGTGATCAGTAAGATGACTAATTTTCCTCATGGTATTTGGTTATTCAGGGCAATAAAGACAAAAACCGAATGCAAAGAAGAATTTTGAGACTAAGCAAATAGTCAAAGGCTGGCAGATGAAATTCTGGGAGATAAAAGTTGTACACAAGTGAAAACAACCCCACCTTTAAGCATAGCAAGCTGGGATCTAAACTGGTTAGAATCAGTGGTGAGATTTTTTTCAGCTATGATAAGTATTTCCATTAAGATAGTTAACTTAGTACTCAGTAGCAGCAAAAATAATGGCATCCAACACTGGAAAGAACAAACTAATTGTTGGGAAATTCTGTGAGAGACATACAGAATAAAAGAGCAAACACTACAACATCAACACAACTCATTTTACATCTTTTCAAAAGCAGAAGCCCTTTTGGTCCCCTCACCTCAAAAAAAAAAAAACCAACCCCAAACATGTAAGAGGTCTGAAAAACATCATGTTGCTCTTTCACAAGGAATTATCACACATGGTAAGATTCTTCTGTCTGGAAAAGAGCTGAGGGAGGGATGTGATGATGGCACTGCACAGTCCTAAGTGGCACTGAGACTGGCACGAGACATCAATTATTTATTGCTTCTTTCGGTACAAGAAGCAGGAAATCCTAGCAAAAGCAGCCAGAGTGCAGTGGAAAACCAAATGAAAAGCAGTGGTTCTTCACAGGTGTGAGGCTGTAAGAGCCTGTGGATGCTGGCATTTTAAATAGGTCTGTAAATAACTGGCTGAATTTGAAGTCCACTGAGTTATTAAGCACAAAACCAGCAGCTGGATCACAAGAAGCACTCTGTGGGGATATCACTGTATACTTGGCCTATTCTGTGGCTGTTTGGACACTGTTAGCAATGGAATACTGAGCTACTCAATCTTCGTGTTACTGTATTATAGAATAAGGATTCATGTTAAATATACACATAAGGCAAAATACATTCTTTTTAGCAGATTTGCTGTTATAATAAAAAAAGACTATTTGTCCAAAAAATTAACTCAAAACTGAGTTACTAGCTTACTTTCCCCTCAAGGTAAGGAAAACTAGCATTTAGGGGGGGAAAAAAAAAAAAAACCACCACACATAACCTCATTGGTATGAGAAAGTCTCTAAATACCAGGTTCAGATTCCAAATATCAGTGTAAGATATTATGTGGCATTTCCATAAGAAACACATGAGTATATTAGAATATTCTTCCCACTAGGGTGATGCTAAATACACCATGAAAACATCTAACCAACAAAGTTTTTGTGAAACAGAACCTCCACCATGCATCTTTTTGATAATATTGGCTCTAGCAGCATCCCAGTGCACCTGCTATAAATAAATAATCAGCAACTATTACTGTCAGTCTGCTACTAAAGATATACAAGAAAGTAATTTATTAATTCAATGTACTGAATTTTTGATAACAACCCAGTCAGTTTCCCACTGAAGTAACTGGTAACAGACCTGCCAGCACTGTAGATACTTAGGTTCATGACATGCCTGAAAGGTGGAAAGTTTGCTGAGAAGCACTAATTGATCACAAACTTGGAAGTAAATTAAAAATCTCAGTTGTTGCTGCCTGCCAGCAAAGAAGTTTAGATTTGGAATCTGGAAGTGAGAGAAACACAGGATTGTGTTTTTGTCTGGGGAGAGTTAACAGATGGTCTAAAAAGGAGCAGCTTTAAAATAAGACCAGAAGCCAAAAAGCATGTGGAGGAAGGAAGGAGAATTTTTTAATCTATTCTGTGCTGCTGTTTCATATAGCCTTTTATATATAGCTGTATATATTTGATAGAGCAAAGTCTCAAAGTTTGACTTTACAGATTTATCCATCCAGATTTTTAAAAATTTGAATCTTTTTAAAATCTTCAGAAAAATAACATTACTTTGTGAATAGAAGCATTTGAAATACATATTTATAAGACACTCGTTTTCTACAACACAGGTCTACAAAATGTTACTGAAAACTTGCACTTTATTCTGTAATGCAGAAGTACAGAAAGTTGAATACGAAGAGTCAATCTTCTTTTAACTTTAAAATTTAAATCCCTGTACATCTTAAACAAAATATGCCTCTGGGTGTTCACTTATACTTTTTCGAAGGTGGCTCATTTACCTCTTCAGAAAATGTTGCCAAGTATACTTAAACAGTTGTTGCAAAAAAGGCCTTAGAGAAACTTTCAAAAGTAAGAGAAAGGGTAACAACAAACAATTATTTTCTCCATCTAAAATGTGAAGGAATGCTGCACGAAGGAAATGATAACCTGCATTTGGATTCTTATTAGTGTGCTTTCCTACAGTTTAGCAGCCAGAAGCAGATACACCAAGACAGGCAATTTTTGTGGCAAATGTCAAACTTGTGTCAGCACCAGACACAATAGTAAAAGCAAAACATCACGTGCTTGTTTGTAAAACACAAAGAAACTTTCATAATTACTTACCTGATTTTCTTCATGGGAAACTCTCATTTGTTCTTTAAGAACTGACATTCTGGCCGCTTCTTCCTTCCTCAATACTCTCTCCTTCTTCAGCTCAGGACTCCAGAAAGTTTTGATGCTGTTCATAGAGGACCCCAGCTTGCTGTCCTTGATGTCTAGCTCTTTTCTGAGAAGGTCGTTCTCCCTCTGAAGATCCTTAAGCTGAGCCTGCAGGTCTAACATGGTGCTATCCCTAACCTGTCTCAGCATGGAAGGAACGTGGTGGTGGTGTGAGGATGTGGTCAGCCCTCCGTGCTGGTCAGTGTAAGAAAGGACATCAGTGTGTGACAGTCCAGCAGAAGCAATGTTGGGGCTGCTCCCCATGGCTGTGACTCGGCCACCATACACAGCTCGATTTGTAGCCCTTCCGAGAGTCATTGTGCCCTTTGGGAAAGTAGTAGAAGCTACACCCTCGTGGTCACTCAGGTACATTGGTCCAGACGTTGCATAGGCTGCGTTAAGGGACTGGATGTTCTCCATGGATAACGTCTTCCCTGCCCCTCCTCCCCCGCTGCTGGTTCGCCTGTGGCCCAGGCGAGGGGACCTCGGCAGGCGGGGAGACCTGGAGGGACTTCCTTCCAAGTTGCTGATTGTTCTTGCACTTCCGTACATTTTTCTTCTACTTTGAGGTACTATTTAGAAAGAAACTAGTAACACTAAAGTTGAATAGTAAATTTATAATTCCGGCTAGAAATATTGGCAGTTTCACCGCATTCTTCCAGTAGGCAAAACCCAGTTTTCCTCCAAAGACAGACCTGAGGAAAAAAAAAATTTCAAAATTAAATTTTCATCTTGGAAAATAAACTTACAAGTAATCACCACATATCAGAAAAAACAACTTCCCAGAGCAATAACTTCAAAAATAAAATTGAAGTTAAAAACTACTATACATTTTATATTTAGGATGATGACTTAAAAATGCATTTTCAAACTAACTTCAATCAAAATAAAACTCCTAATTTCTTCCTTGCTAGAAAACTTTGAGCTAGAATCTTGTTAAACTAAGTTGCAATGAACAACAGGAACCCAAAACTACACCTTAGCTGGTATATTAATAGACTTAAATAACTGACAATTTGAAGTTTATATAAAGAAAAATATTTAAGAACTACCCTCTTAAAGCCTCCAGAATTCATCCCCAAGGCACACAGATAAAGGAACCAGATCTTGTTAATTTATATTTTCAAGTTTTGGCATTTTAACATCTCTGTCAAAATCTGTCCCTCTTTTCAGCTGTCATGCAGCATTCAAGAGAAGACCCACAGCTGGCTCCACCAAGAACTTGTGCAGCTTTTCTGCCGTTTCAACTTCAACACATTGACCAATTAAACAAAAAATTTCTCATCATGGTGACTGGGGCAATGCAACTTCTTAGCCTAATTCTCAAGTGCCAGCCAGCCTCAGGCCAAATAACTCATCAAGCCCTCTGAGAAATCCATCCTTGTATCTTTCTAGTTGCCTGAAATAGTTCCGTAGCTCCTTCAAAGACAAATCTCCCCTGAGACCAGAGCTGAAGGTCATTTTCCTTCCACTGGGCTCCTGGCAGATCCTGAGCAAAAGCAACAACAAATCTTCTAAATTGATAGAATTCACCCCACCCTCGTGCTCACTCAAAAAAAACCACAAACAAAACAAACAAAAGTCCCACAAAAAACACAACACTCTAGCCTAGTGGAAAAACAACACTGCTAGCAGAAACTGCCAGTGTCAATTTAAACTGCACACAATAAAATATTTTTAGATACAGCAGATATGATACACAGCCAGGCAGTGGGGCTTGGTATAAATTTGCTGGTCCTCAGAACCAGAGGTACAGAATATTGTATCTTATATCACATCCATACTGTTTTTCCTTTCCATTGCCACAGTCTGATAACTAATTTATGTTTTTTGCTTAAAGTTACTTAATAAAATACTCACTCCTCTGTTTGTATCTCTGATATGTATTTTTAGGTACTTGTTTTGCCTTTCAGAGCTTATTCGTTGTGGTCTTTCTTTTCTCAACTTGTGTGAGGTTTAGGAAGTTCCTATCTCAAATCAGAGAACACTTTCATCTTGCTTAGCATTCCAGTGCCTACCATTGAGCTCTACTAAAAAAAAAAAAAATCCTCATTCCTTATCCAAAGGGAGGCTAACTTCTCACAGAACTTCTTTAATAACGTTCAAATGTTTATTGAACGCTAACTTCCACAAGCTTGCAAAAATTCTGAAAGCAACAAGAAAAGAGAAGCCAAACACCACCAACCAAAGAAGCGTTATTACCTCCACAGCATTTTCAATTTTTATTTTATTTTCCCCCTAGAAATATTCTAATCAAAGCAGAGACCCCTGTGTAGAAAGTGCAAACACACTGATGATATGGTCGATTTTCGTACTTTAATGGGCTACTAAGGACAGCTCACAGAACAAAAGCTGAAAACACTGACTTAAAAAAATTCTTAGGGTTTCTCCATTTTCATTTGCAGTTTGTTACCTTCTACAACCTGAATTATACAGACTGGCTTTCCTGCAAACGCCTCAGAAAAAGGCAAGCACATGAAAATACACTTTTTCAGCATGTGTACCTATTAAGGATAAAACTGGAGCCTTCCTTTGTGGCTGTGAAAAGCCTCAGGCACACTAGAAGCCAGACACCACTGCTTTATGAAGGAGGAGAAAAAAGCACCTACATCATTTTCTGCTCTTTACTGCTTATACATGGAGCCTTCTTAGCTTCAGGAAGATTTACTGTGCATCTCAAAACATCAGGAATTGGAGACATGAAGAAGCAATATCAGCCTCAGGACCTCAACAACTGCCACACAGATCATCACCTACTGCCTGCAGAAAAAGAGGAGAGATCCCATCTTCCCACAGAACCAGCTGACACAGCCATTCTAGTTGAACTCTGAGTGGACAGGTGAGATATAGATGACTATTTTGAAAGATAAATTTATTTTATATTGCTATTTGAATTGGACGGGGGAAAGGAATATTAATACTCTCAAGTAAAACTTTTTAACCCAAGCTGTAAGTGCTGCAATAGCCAGGACAAAGGAGTTCACAAAGGTCATATCCCCCTAAAACCTTCGCTGAGAAGAAGTCACCCAGATTCGTTCAGTATGGTAGGGACAGACTGCAGACCCACACATTTTCCTACAAGAGCTGAATTTTAAAATACAAATCAGCTTAGTACAAGGAAAAAAAACCCAGATGATGACCTGCTTGGCCCACTATTTTCTTAGTTTAAAGAAATGGCTTTCAATGCACATAATGTAAAATTAACCATTATGATTTTAATATTCTGCATTAAATACAAAGCTGTATTTTATATGGATCCTTCTAGGATGCAGAAAATTAAGCATGTGTTCTCAGATGGGGGCAGGAGGGCAGGCACTGAACACTTTCCCTCATGCTCTCATCAGCCTTGAAAACCCCAGCAAACCTGATACAGTCTGTTTCATGCCAAAGTCCCTCCTGATGCCTGTTCCAACCTTCAGCTTGCCTTATTTTCCACATTCCTGCACTCTGCAGACAGCAACGTCATGGGCTCGCATTACCCACCATCACTAAGTCTGACAACGCATTTTATTTGTCTTTTAGCTTTCTATTTTATAGAAACTTGGGAGCATAGGATTCTAATATGATGCTAATAGAAGATCTCACTCAATTTAGTTTCTCAGTCCTTACTTCTACATTTTACATAATTACAGTTTCCTTGAAATACTGTGTACACAATACCCCATAAGTTCTGATTTTCACTGGTTACATGTTCTTATACGCTGTGGGATGATTTAGGCTTTTATTGTCCTCTCCTGCAGCCTGAATCACCTAGTCAGCAGGAAGTTTGGGTATTAGCCAAGTGCTTAATAGCTTTGCACAACTACTTGCCAATACTAACATTGAGCCAAGAGCTCAAACATTTGTAAAAGTACCAAAGGCTTTAAGGAAACCCCTTCCTTAGAGTTAACCTCCCCAAACGATACATGGTGACAGTTAAGTGCAGAAATTATCAATCTAAATCCAAACTGTCTCAAACTATGCAGGTCCCCACATGTAAACCAAAAGAAGCAAAATAAAAAAATTAAAAAAAAAAAAGAGGTGATTTAGAACATAATGCTCCTATTTTCTCCCCCAGGACTGCATTTTGAGGCACTACAGAAAAAAGGAGGTTCACAGAACAAGATCTGTTCCATAAACACACATCCTGGCAAGCAATAATCATTTCTTTATTTTGATAACATCTTTTAAATACTCCGACCACAACAAAAACACCTCTGTACACAGAAGAGCAGGAGTATGTGTGTATTAAAAGCAGTGACCAAGAGCCAAAAATATTTCTAGCACTTCCTTTTGGTTTACCTAGTTTTTCTACTGCTTTCATAGTGGCACAATACATCCTCACAGCAGAGAATACTCTTTTCTTCACATGTTTTTTATTATCTATGCTGATGTAAAAGAAAAAGGCAGCAAGCTGATACAAACTAGATACAGGGAACCCAAATCTGTTGTAGAGTATCCTTCCTTTCTTCATTAACCTGAGCAGCCTGGCATGTCTTCTTTTAATAAAGTAAAATAAAACAACAAACACAATGCTCTTCTTATGGGGTTAGTACAAGACCAGCATTGCTTTCATTAAAAGGACAAATTACTCCCTTTTCCTACTTCGCAGGCTGACCAGATTACTTCTCCCCAACCTTTTTTTTAATCCTAAAAAGTAAATAATCCATTTCTTCCTGCTACTCTACTATTCCTTACAAGCTTGAAAACAAAGCGTACATGACAGCTTCAAAAGCAACATTTTCATTTCAGTTCCTTACAGTGTCCCGATTCTGCATTTCTTATGCAAATTTAAGTTTTACAACAGTCTGCACAATACATTTGTTTTTACTACTTAACAGACATTAGTTTATCATATCTCTTATAGCTTGTTGTGAAAAATTGCACATATATAGATGTAAATAAACTTAATCCCAAAGTCTGCTTTAATCTTGCAAGCTGGTCATGTCCCTGAACTCCCATCAATGCCAAATAGAAGAGTTGGCATTTGCCACCTCACAGGAACAGCTCACCAGGCCTGCCTGCCTTTCATTTCTCTTTCACACAGAAGAAAATACGAAGGCAAAAGTAGGAGGGGCTGCTCAATATGCATCTAATGACATAAATGGAAAATAAAGTTGTCAGGCATTCTAATGCTGTCAGGTGCAGTGACAGCAATTAATACTCATCATGCAACCAGAAAACTCCACCCATTGAAATATTTGCTCAAAATGTCGTATTAAAAATCTTGAAAAGCAAGCAGTTCCGACACCATTAACAGGATTGTCAATTATATTACTCTCAAATGTACTTAAGTGAAGAGTCAACAGTACCTTTTTAACTCTTTTATGCAAGTTTCACAGGTTTAAAACAAGGCTAGCGTTCAAGAGATGTAAATTTCTTTCAATGTATTTTACTCTATTACAATGTTTGAGAAATTGTAATTGCTTTAAAACATTATAATAGTTGGAAATAGACTTTAAATAACATACGTAATATTTAAACTCCACCAACTGACACTTCCATTATTTCCCAACTTTCAAGCTTGGTCTGTTAGTTGCTCAAACTCCAAATCTTGACATTTTATCTCTAACACTTCCATTAAAAGAATTGTTCCTTTCAGTCCTGCATGTGACAAGTCTTCCCGGGATTTCTAAGATGCTTAAGGGAGGTGAGAAATTTCAAATTTGTTTCATTTTTCTGATGTTGTGTAAAATATTAAAGACCTGAAAATGGAACATTTAAAAAAAAAGAGACTTCTATAGCCAGGCAAAAGCAGAATCACCACATCCAATTTTAATTGTTATGCTAGAGAACATGTTGTATGCTGTATCTTTATAAAAAGCTCCAGGGCAGCCTGTCTGCCAAATCTGGGCAAACACAACCAGGTACAGTCTGTACAGGTTACCTTCCAGTGCTGAGCATTTCTCACTCTCCAGTCCCTTCTGATATAACAGTCCCCCAGGAAGCAGGGATGTTCAGTGTTACCCTTTGTTTAAAGTGTTCAGCACAAGCACCAACAGTGGTGTGAAAGGTTTCAGAGGTGCAGGGTAAAGCAACACCTCAGCTTTGACTGCCTGAAGTTCCCAGTCCCACGCTCACTGTGTCATTATTTTGCTGCCCATCTGCTCTCTGCAACTCTTAACATTGGGATCCTATTTTTTATTGGTGGGTGGGAGGGTGGATGGTGTGAATCACAAGCAACAAGGGATAGAAACATAAATTCCAAAAACACTGCTTGTACCTCTTCGGGTTTTTTTTTTTCCTCAACTTCCCTGCGCCATAACGAACCCCCAGGATGCACAGATACTTCTAAAGACCTGGGAAGCTTTTGGTTTTCCAGAGAAATATTTCCTAACATTTCAGTCCCTGCAGGAATGAATATCTCATGCGCTAAATTCTGCATCCTAGCCTGTATTCATCATGCCTTCCATCCTGCAATTGTTAATCACTTGCCTTTTATTTCCTTCTCATTTATCAATGCAAGCCTGCATTTACAAACTCCAGTATTTTGTGGAGGATTATTCTAAGGCACATGATAAACCAGACAAACAGTACTTTTCATTTAATGACTGTTAAAGAACAACAACTGCCATATGTCTTGAATTTTTACTAAAATAGTCTCTTTTGGGAGAAAAATATTAAAATGTAAAGTATACAACATTCTTCAGGATTACTTGAAAGTTATGCCTAATTATTAGCACAGTTGTGCTCTGCTTTTGCCAACATTTACCTAACTTGAACAACTAAGTAGTTTACAGAAACACAGTTATAGACGGAATTACCTTTGAGAAGGTAGACCTTAAAAATTAGCACGAGTTAAGAAAACCTAGAAGTTTTCTAGGAAAAACTGAAAGACCAGGCTTGTTCTATCATTCCTATATTGTCAGCATTTATACTAATTCTTTGGAACATAAGGCTGTTCAGCTAGTAACACACACACACATATAAAATGCATATTTAATGACTACATTCATTTTAGTAATATAACCTAAGAACTGAAAATAAGGTAAAAGGAAATTGACTTTGAAGTTAGACCTGTACATTTGTCTGTTTTCACATTAAGTATGCTTAAGAATATTCTGTCATTTACATTAATCTCATACTTTTAATTTTAAGATGCATTTATAACTCAATGTTTTAGAAACCAACAGAGATACTCCCACACAATGAAGTATTTTCAATTGAATTCACTAAGAATGCTATTAACATAGGCTTACACATTTGCAAGATAAAGTTATATTTTTCTTTTTTGCTACAAAGTTTCCATTCTCATTAAAAAAGCAACAAAATAGTCATAGGATCAGCTATTAAGACTACCTGTGTAGCCTCCAGCAGTTTCTTAGAATACTTACATATTCAAAGCCTAAATATCCACTCTGCATCTTACGTTTATTTGACTCTAGAACAGCAATATGCCTACTCAAACTGCAAAACAAGAAGCATATTTGTGTATTCGGCATGCTTTGAAGCCATTACAATCCAAAAACCTGTAGAACATCTCTCCTCTGTTCTCTTTACTCAGATACAACAGCATGCACATGTTTCAGTACCATGCCAAAGAAAAACTGGCTGTGCTTCAGCCACTTCAGATCAAAGTTGTCCAAGGAACTCACAGGCTCTGTAAGCAACGCAAGTGTTTTAGCAGATTAGCTTTCAATGCATCATAGAATCAGAATCCTGGAGCCATCAGAAGACATCGCACTTCAGGAATTGCCTTTTTTATTTATTTATTTACCAAAAGAGTCGAAGAGTTCCCCAAGCACTTGGTGGCTGGCTCTGAATTCCACAGCACAGCCCAGTCTGCCCCCTTTGGGCTCACACTCAGCTGAGCACGACCACACCAGTTCACAAGTGCAATTTGTAAGTCCTCACAGGCATCTGACTTAACATTTGATGTTGATGACAGACGTTATTGTAACCGTTTCCTTAAGGAAAAACAAACGGTTTGAGAGCAGATTTCAAATGAGGTCTATAAATGAAAGCTGAGGTCCATCATGACTGCCAATACTCAGCCATCAAAAATAAACCTGCTTTACACAGCAAACTGTCTTCCAGAGAAGCCCCTGAGAGTACCCATTCCTCCCACTATTACTGGACATAGGTCAACAAAAAAGAACTGTGCTTTATTGACCAGGTCATATTTGTCCACTTATCTGAATTGTTCAAAGAACATAAGTGGTAAGAACTGTATATCAGCAATATATTTTGAGGAAAAGAATGCACTACAGAAAACTGTTCACATCAAAATCCTCACTATCACAGAAATCACAGGCCTGTACTGTTTTATAAAGTAATTAAATAATTCAGACACTGCATGTGCCAAGAGATAATTAAATACATACCTTAGCAGATTACCAGTAAATTAATTTTATCAACCACAAAAAGTGTTTAGATAACGCTGAAAACTGAAGGAGCATCAGCAAAATTTCCAACAGGACTCAACTCATATTTGACAAAGAAAAACCAGTTCCTAAGAATTCAAGTACTGTGGCCCCCAAGTCTTGCAATGAAAGAATCCAAACACATACCAAATAGTGCAACCACAAGTACAGACATACTAAACCTCCATGAGGAATTGGAATGAAGCAACCAAGATGTGTTCTGTAAACCTCTCACTGTATGAAGGTTATGTCCCATTAGTCAGCATTCTAAGTGATCTGAGCAATTCACTTGGAGGAAAACTGCCCCACACGTTACCAACGCTCTGTGCAAAATGCACTTTTGGACTACATTCAGAAATGGCAGAGACTTTTGTTACATTCCTTTCACTTCCTTCAGGATAAACTGCACATTATATCCAACTGAGCAATCATTATAGATAGTGTTTTCTTCAGTGACTTCCCACCCCAGCTCCACAGTACTTCCAGAAGCTACAGCACATCATTTTCACACATACCTACACAATATACATTTATATATAAATGACTTTCATCAACTCTTTTACTCCATCCAATGTCCCATGACATTCCTTACACAATGAGATATATTTTAGAGTTAAATCACTTTGAAAATCTCTCAATTTTCAATTTTTGTAGAAGTTAGCTGCTAGATTCTACATCTGCACTGTGACTTCATGTAGAGGAATAGGATAACGAGCAGAACAAACAGGAGGAAGCATTAAAAAAAAAAAACAACAGTATTTGCTGAAAGTGGGGTGTCTTAACCAAATAAAAAGTACACTGATCATTAAGGAAGCCACATGGTAACATTTCCAGTGAATGCCAGTCTGCAAGACTGTCTTAGAATAAGTTTTTAAGATAATCTAGAAAGCAAGTATCCCCTTTCAAAAACCTAATCTTAAAACTTCACAAAAAAGTTCTGGCTTTGCTAAACATCCAAAATGTCAAAGACTCCCACACATCCAATCACAACTTGAAATTCTGACATACACCTCAAATTCTTAGACACATTCCCTTCTGCTTTCCAAAAAGCACAGGAATTCAACTCTACACATCTCCCTCATTATTCTCATTTTGAAGAGAAGAGATTATAGTGACATACAACTCTGTAAACATGTAACCTGTCCATTGCGAAGTCTACACTTCTAATATCCTATTTCTAATAACCTATTCCAGGTTTCTGTGAACAGAAATGGTGTAACAGTAATGGAGCCTTCTCCAGAGAAGTGCTAAAACATCTTTGCTCCTCCTCTCTCCTTTGGCAGAGCTCAGCACCTGACAGACTGTCTCTGAAAGGAGATGTGGCTGCTGTTCCTAATTGTTGCCATTACTCCAAAACAAAACCTGGCTACTTAAGATATTCCAAAGCTGGCAATCCAAAAGCCACTATCACTAAACAAATCACAAAACTCTCCGAGAGCAACAGCCAAGAAAGCAACAACAAAATTTAAATTCCACAATGCTAATTCATCAGACATCTACATTTTCTTATACAAACATTGGATATCCATGTTTATAAGTTTCCTTGGACCTCCACAAGTAGTCAACCGCTGTTTTCCAAGGAAACAGGTTGGGGGTTTTTTTACATCTGCATACAAGCAATAACAAACCAACATAAATCCATCTCAGTTGATTTCAAAAAGATTGTAAAAGATTGTTGCCTTTTATAAAATACTTCACACATCTTTAAAAACTGAGTAATTAAAGACAAAATGCTCCAGAATAAGATTTAACTGATGTTTCTACTGATATGCCTTTGTATTTTCTTAATGTGAAAGTATCACTCAGAAGAAGCAGCACTACACATTTCATTTTCAGAATTTAGTTTCTGAGCTCTCCCTTGGCCAACTATGACCCTCAAAAAGAAATTATAAAGTCATTTTACTTTCAAATTGCTCTTAACCTTTTGCCAGGACTTCATAGAAAATGTAAGCTAGTGTTAGTGGTGCAAAGTATAAATAAATTGAGGCAAGCTCACCACTGCTAAGTACATACGAGATCATTCAAAAATCTAAGACTTAAATCACAAAAATTTTTTAACAATCCTAAACCAAACAAATATAATATCACAAATAAGAGGGGTCACATCACAAAAATTGTATTGAAAAAATCAGTATCACAGTAGTATTTCTTAGGTGGATTTGCTAAGATTCTCCATATATATCTCCCAGGCATTAAAAACTAATTTAAACAGATGATAACAAGTGCATCATAGTGGATAAAAATATAATAAACACCCTAAGAGATACAGGTGAGAGAACATATGTTGTATTTGGAACTGATACAGAGGCTGGTTGCCTCAGCCTCTTTGAGGGGTGAACAACCCACTCTTTTTTCTTAGTCATCCTTCAAAGGTCAGTAAGAATCATCTCCCTAAAGCAAAAGAAAAAATATCACCTTGAGCATGCTTATACAAAGCCACACATGATGAATAGATAATTCTCCAAGTATCATGTATATTTGACATTCTAAAATGGTTGAATGTGTTCTTTTGGTATTTGGCTGCTAAGAATATGGCCCACACCTTTCTACAGCCTTCAAAGCAGGCAAGGAACAGGAGGAGGGAGGGGCATGGACAATGGATCTCACACTACCATCACCAGAATTTGACTACCAGTAGGTTAGAGGAGTTGAAGAACCACTCACAGCATAAGAGGCAGCAAGATGGGTCTCCTCCAAATGCTGCCAAACCATGAGAGAGGATAACGAGCATAATAAGGCGCCCAAACACTAAACAAGGAATTTCTCAGTTCTACCTCACCCTGGGTGTGCTCAAAAACACAGCACGGGGTTTCTCCATGGCTCAAACATGTAGTTTCAACCTGAGCTGGACAACCATAAACCCCAGGGACCGCCCTTATCTCAATAAGCCTTTGCAAGAAAGAAATTATGTCCCCTTCACTCACTGGACAGAAAGCCTCTCCTTCCTCCCAGATTCCTCTAGGAAAAGTGAAAATGCTAACTCACCTAGATGCCTTTGAAAGCCATTTTACACAGAGCTTTCAAGCAAAAGTTACAGTAGTGCAAAGGCATCTTTTAAGGCACTGAGGAGATGCGGAGTTACTTTCACACATAGCCCTTAACACAGCCACCCACGAAGGCAAGGCTTGGACTGTAAGTTTCTTCCATCAAGAAACTAACAAAGCTTTTCCCACAGAAACATGTTCCTTAAGGAAACTGGATTTACCATTACACACTCTGCGCGTGCAGAAATAGACCCAAAACAAAAAAAAAAAAAACCCAAAAAAAAAAAAAAAAAAAAAAAAGGGTCCTATTCCTCCTTTTGTTCGGGGAAAGAAAAAACGGGGGATGCACCGCTCCAGCAGCCGCGACCGTGAGGGGATTGCGGCTGAGAGAGCTTCGCTTGCTTGGCTGCTGGTGGGGTTTTATGGCTGGTGTTTCCTTCACCTGCGCTCGCCAGGGAGCGTTCGCCATCCCCCGCTTTTCCATGGGGAGAGCCCCAGCAGAAGGATTGCTCTGGGGTCCCCGCGGGGACGCGCGGCGCTGACACAGCCGCCTGCGGGGAGCCGGGCCGGGAAGGCGGCCGGGCTTCCTGAGCCCTCGCTGCTGAGCAGGGAGGCTGGGAGGACAGCCCCCCATGCCCCCGAGGCTGGGAAAGGGCCGCAGGAGGGCTCTCCCTGCGCCCCCGATCCAGGCTGTGGAGCTCTGCGATTCCCGGGGCCGGAAGGGAGAGAGGGAAGGCGGCAGCGCATCTCCAGCATCTCCCCGCAGGGCAGGGCAGGGCGGCGGGGCAGATGCGGGAGATCTGCTCCATCCTCGGCTTGGCCACGGGGAAACCAAGTGCCAGCGGAGAAGCGACTTGATGGAGGGGAGCCTCCCTCCCTTCCCCGCCCTCCGAGGAGGGGGAGCCGAAGCGGGGCCTGCGCCCGGCGCGCCCGCGAGGAAGGGGCCGCGTTCGAGGCGGCCGCCCTGGACACGCACGTGGGGCTGGGGGCACGGAATGGAAATAAAAACAAATGCCGAACGGACAAATAGCTAAGTGAAACCACTGATTTAGAAAGCCGACCAGAAAACTAACCCTGACAAGTAGGATTTGCCCTCCCCTTGGCTGCATTTATTGGCCGCGCTCGTGTGCAACGAGCTTGTATCTGGCAATGCCAGTGGTCGGCCGGCGTGTCCATCACCAGGGAAAGAGCGATTCGCCGCTAAGGGAGTAGATTCTCATCCATCCATCACAAGGCTTAGCAGGTAGCCGCCTAGAAATCAATCACACACTAATAAAAAAAAAAAATCTTCTCCATCAAATTACTACTATAGTGCTCACAGAAAAATATGTATGTATCCTTGGTGAACACAGGCGTGGATTTTATCACATGCATCACATCCATCACTTGTCTAGCCTAAAATGATCTTTTCTTAAAAAAAAAAAATTAAACCACAGCATCATAAATGAGGGACCCGAGTAAGTATTCATTAATTATATAACTGAAAAATAGTATCCTGGTAGCTTCTGTTTCCATTTGCCAGCTACTAGAAGGGAACAAATCTCTCACCTTCTTCCTGACATGGTTTTTAAAACACCAAACATTATCCATTATTTAGGTATAAAGCTAGGAATTTCCAAAGCTCATCAATTCTATTCTAGAAAACTAACAACAACAACGATATTTTTAAACACTAGGCACGAAAAGAAATAAAAAATATGAGAGTCTTATGGCTGCTTTTAATAGAAATTGCAAGAGAGGTTTCTGGTTGACGATTCTGTAGGGAGAGGCACTCTGTTATCAGAATAAGATGTGCACTTGGTCCCATTTATTACAATGTCTTTCCAAAGCAATATAAAAAACCTATTCTGCAAATTCATCTCCAGATTCAGCTACCAGATAGTTGTAAAAAGCAATATACAGCAATTTCCTTAATCACAACAAATTTACAGTCATGTATCCCAGCCATATTCTTGCTCAAGCTTCTCACCTTTCAAATCATTGCATCTGCCTTTCGTCCTCACATGGATTTTACAACATCACGTTTAGCTGACATCCCATTTGCGCGGAGGAAGGAGGCAGCAGGGAGAGCCGGAGCGGCGGAATACCTGCGAGGGGGTGAAGAGAAGGAACCTGCTGCAGCCGGGGGAGGCTCGCGTGCCCCTGTCCCTCGTCTTTCTGTCCCTCAGCGAGTCTCCCTCAGTCAGCTGCGAGCCCGGCTGCCTGGCTTGCCAGTCCCTGACTCAACATTCCCAGCATTCCCGAGGAGCCGGGGCTCCAGCGGCGCGGCTCGGAGCCGCCGGGGGCAGCAGCAGCAGCAGCACACGCACCGCAGCCCGTGATTCCTGCGAGCGCTGGTCTCCTTCCATTCATCGCCAGCCCGCGGGTTCCCGTCCCCACCCAGCGAACGGCTGCGAGTGTGTTACTCATTGTGGAACAGCCTAAAAATACACCTATGTCTGCGTAAAGCTGCAGAGGCTAAATTGCTTTCTCGCCCCTGTTCACCGAAGGCCAGAAATGTTCAAGGGCAGGTGCTTCAGAATATGATGTCTAAAAAACCATTACTAT
Organism: Oreocharis arfaki; assembly: GCA_013398015.1. Classification (NCBI taxonomy): domain Eukaryota; kingdom Metazoa; phylum Chordata; class Aves; order Passeriformes; family Paramythiidae; genus Oreocharis; species Oreocharis arfaki. The sequence continues at coordinate 741,900 of VZRR01007514.1, forward strand.
ATGCATGCATTTACATAAACGGAAAAAAACCAGAAATCTGAATCTGTTCTGGCTCAAGTGGAAAAGAAATTAAGATGACATCCATATTTATTTGTATTTTTTCAAAAGCAGTATGCAGGACTGGGGGGGAGGGGGGGAGGTGGAACACAGAACAGCTGCTGTGCAAAGCCTGAGAGCCTTTTTTCATTAAAAAACTTCATTAAAAATCATTCCTGAGACTTTATTATTTGATATTAAGGGGAACGAAAGAAACTTCTATAAACATCACTGGCCTCTCATCCTAAGAAAGGAGGTTTGGTTCCTCTTCTATTTTTTCCTCTTCTCTTTTTTTTTTCAGTTTAATTGCTCTGTATACAATTATAAGTGATCACCCTTAGCCTTTAGCTTCAACACACTTTCATACCTTACCCTACACAAAATTTCACAAGCATTTTATCTGCCTCCTCTTGATCTCATTGCAGTAACAGTGATTTTAAGAACCACTTCAGATCTGCAGTTGCTTTACTATAATCTCTATTTTATTTCTCTCTTGCCCTCATACGCACCTACAAAGGCCACTATAAAACATTGAAAAGAACAACTTTCATGGAATTACTGTTAAAAACCATGTTAAATCAAATTGATTTCAACCAATCATGTTTAAAATTAGCATAATCTCTTTATTGCTGCATCTGAATTATCTGAAGCCAGTTGGAATAATTGGTTGTCACAAATACTTATTTGGAGATGCTGGAATGCCATTCCCAGCAGGACTACAGCAGGTTTGTATTTCCCCAAGAAAGGAATACATTCATTGCACCCACCTACCTTAGCTGTAATCGCAATAGAGGGCAAATATTTTTTCTGAGTTCAAAGTAATGAAATAACCATGATTAAAATGCAAAATTCAATTGCTTTTAAACCTGCATAATTATTAGAAGACATTTCTGTTAAAATAGTTACAAAACCATGGAAAACACTGACAAAGAAAATCTGTTCCTGGAGAAATTGACAAGAAGGGACATGGTTTTGTATACAAATAATTTCACTTGATCTGAAAAGCAAACAAAGTGTTCCTCAAGACTTAGCAAGTCTGCATCTATAAGAGAATGAATAAGCACTACAAAATGTGGGTCACTACACTGAATGCTTCAAAGCACAAGTGTCCATTTTCATCTTTGCCCTTAATTTGGATTCAGTGTGAAATAAGAATCTCTTACAGACCTGTCTCAATATTGCTAAATCCAGTTCTGTCTCAGTACTGTTAATGATGACAGGACTTTTGTTCTAAGTGGTGTCAGCTGCTGACAGTTTTTTAAACAACGTGTCACACCATTCCTGTCTATATGAAAAGACAAGGAACATCAGGTTCTGCCTTATCTTTTTTGTGACTCATTCACTGGCAAAGACTGAGGGCCTTGTGATAGCCAGCAAAAGCCAGAAGCATTCTGACGGAAGACCAGTAGGCTAAGAATCTTCTTTCCAAGGAATAATCCCTGTGGGAAGACAAAGAGCTGCCATAAGGCTACAGCAATATTACGATGAATTAAGCTTGCTATCATTCAATAAACTTCGTAGCAGGATTCATCACAGCCCATCTCAGAGCAGCAGACCCTCTGCAGGGGCCTGTCAGCAGTACCACTGCCAAAGAATAGAATATACCCACTATGGATAAAACCATTGTAGAGCTTCGTGGGAAAAAATATTTTGCCAAATTGTACTCAAAAACACTTGTTAGAAAAATGTGCAGTTCAAGAGAAGGGGAAAAAAGTAATCAGAATTTTACAGCTAATCTACTTATTGTATTAGTAGAAACAACATCCGTGCAAAGAACCTCAGGGTCACATAATCCAAACCCTTCAATAATATTCATTCCTTGCATTCAAGACAATGCTGGAATCCAAATCCAAAGGGTAGGATAATAACAGCAGTGTATACTTAAGGCTGACTTCTTTGCAGCTGATGAAAGTTCTCATTTCAGTCTAATCACAGAACCATCTGTGTTGTCCTTGGTGCCACGGTGGGTACCATTAAGCACAAAAAGACTCAGGCCATATGAATAAACTACCACTCTTTTTTAATTTTAAGAGGTTCCCATTAATTACCAGACATATCTTTCAGCCAACTGTCAGAGGAAAGCAGTCTGTTGTAAAACTTAAACCACTATTTATATTATAAGGTGCCATGTGATGCTATGTCTAATGTTTGCACTTGTCAACAATTCTCTGTCTTCAAATAGCTTTTTGGCTAGCAGACTTCAGTTTATTTATTTTCTACCTTAAAAAAGCAGCATAGTCACAGTTCTTTCTGCTTTCACACAAGGAGATGTGGAAACCCCACTGAAAGTAAGGGCAAAATTCTTTCTTATTTCAATGAGCCCACATTAGGCCCTAACCAAGTAAAGTACATATGAAATACATATTTTCAAGTCTCTTATTTTCCTCAGTCTATGCTATACTGATTTTGGACAGAAAGGTATAAAACACACTTATTACAACCATTCTGTTTACTTATTCTAAATATAAAAAATTCAAAATAACATATAATGTATAATGTTATTTATTGTGTTCAATTCCTGTGCATCCTTTATCCTTCCCAATTCTTTCTTCTTCTCACTTGTGGTACTAAGACTTTAGCAGCAGCTAACTCCCTTTCATGTTTTTGTGAAAATGGATGTTATTAAGTGACTTTTTTTTAAAAAAACAGAAATACAAATAGAAATGAAGCTTCATCCCTGGTGCATAATTCCCACCAAGCAACTGCAGGTGTGAGGAAAATGCATTTCAGCTTTAGTCATTGAACCTGGCCCTGCTCTGTTCCTCTGTGCTTCCCTAGTGCTACTTGATTTACACTGAAGGTTACAGAACTAAGAAAACCAAAAAATACTGCATTTGCCTTCACATGGTGATCAGATTTTGGGTAAGTACTTCCACAAAAGAAACAAGAAGCTCCAAACAAACAAAATAGTTGAAATAAAATTCAGTTTTCTGTTGATTTCAGAATGAGGTCCTACCAGTCTAGTCCACAGAGGTTGTGTACTTATCAGTCATTAAATTATAGACTACTCTTCCTTTAGCAGTTTATATATTCACCTACAAATACCTGCCAAATTAAATTACAAAATAGTTTCCACTACACGTTAAGCTTCTGTTTTCACTTTCCTCATAACAGATCACCCAAGTCTGCTATCTTCATTTTTAAAGTCATTATTATAATTTACTCATTTTTAATTTACATGATCACATGCTTTACACAGGATGGAAGAGTGTTACTTGGATATACCTGAACATACAAGAGGCCATAGAGAAATTCATTATAATATATTATAAGGCAAAAAAACAAACAAGGAAACCATACTCTTTCGTAATTGCATAATGTAGCAGTTTATTGTGTACTGCACAGGTAATCTATTCAGGATAGGAATAAAGCTACTCTGGCAGAGGCTGTTAATATCATAGTTTAAAATCAAGCAATAATACTAAAATAATTTAATAGTAGAAATACACATCTCACAGAAGTTCCCCAGCTTACACATCTCAAAACAGGACTGTTAACAGGCTTTTACATCACCTCTACAACACATTTCAGAGAGTTAAAAATACTTCTTAGGAAAATTCAAACTCCAGAGACTTCTAACAGTAGGTAGTAAATGCAGCTTAAACATCTTGAATTAGGTTTAGCATCTTAAATTTTATCAATGGCCCTTTATTTTCCTGGTTGGAAACACAGTGTTACTGCTACCACTACTGTACACATGAATATACACAGTAACTATTGCATAGAAATGCTACTAAATGAGCACTGACTAGTAAAGTCTTAGACCCTGGTTTGGTTTTTTTAAATCAGCTTAGACACATCAGAACTAAAGTCCAACTAACTTTTCAGTAAGGATTAAGCTTTCAAATACCAACCTCACTCCTGAAAAGTAAATTTAGATTCTAAAATTTTACTTACAAGTGTCAACATGAGGCACTTCATCTGAAGGCAGCTGGGGATCTCTTCTCTATTCTCCAGTTGCAGAAAAGAGGTATCCCCTTCCCTACTTACGATCTCAACCTCCACAGCAAAGGTGGCAGGTACAAACACTAGGATTAGAAGACTGTTCACCCCCACTACATCACCTTTTCCCAACAGAGCTGCAGGGCACTTACTCAGTGAGGGAACTTACTATTGGCAGCCCAGTCTCCTCCAATTTTAAACAGCTGAGTACCAAAGCCTGAGGTATTGGCATAATCACATTCACATGGTGGGAGGAATGGGGCAGGAACTACCTGATCTGGGGGAGCTAAATTCTATTCACCAAAACAGTCCCCAAATGGAACCAAATTTCTACAGTGAGTAGAGCCTTATGAGATCAACCAAATTAAGGATCAATGTGAAAATAATTGAAAACAGTAGCCTTGTATGGCTGCTTCAAAACTGACAGTGAACCTACAGCTGCGTCCCTGCTTTTGTGCTCATTGTGGATTCTGTTGAGGAGCTGCTGTCCAACAGAATAACAAGAAATACAAAACACCTGACCACGGATGGCAACTCCAGCTCCCCCAAATGTTAGTTATTAGCTAATAACTGACATTACATAGCAGGTGGGAGCTTCACACTACTGCTATGTTTATGATAAGGTGACTTGATTGTCTTCCATCTGTTACTCTACATAGACAGACTGAAGACAATTTCTAGACTGTTTGGACAAGATAATACATTATATGCACTTTATATTACTTCACAGGATCACACAAAGTACACTTTTCTGGGAATTTAAGTTGGATTTATTTTATATATTAATTCAAACAATTTACAACATGGTTTTATAAGTGCTTTTTGCACATATACCAGTACTCCTCTGCATGGAAACAGGGAAAAATCTCCACGGTTCCCCAGTAAAAAATCTATGATACGAAGGTTCAGGTTGTCTCAGTCTTGAAATCTTCACTACAGAGTCCAAGAGCCTTTAAGAAAAAAACACTTTTCCTGCTTTTATGGTTCATCCAAAACTTTTGTGGTACTATGCAAAAAAGCCAATCTAGGGAACACAAGAACGTTAGATTTCTATCTTCATTAATGTAGTTTTTTCTTCACGTACAACTTAAGGCTAGACAAGGAATCCTACATTTCAGTAACCAGACAGTGGTCACATACTCCGTAATCTTCACTGAAGCAATCTTAACTTCACTGTCCCATTTTACTCACAACAGGATCTCATAACCATGGGATTTCCATTTTGTCATCGAGATTGTCATTGCTGTGACGCAGAATAACAGACAGCACAAGTAATTCTGAATACTTCGCTTAAGTTCTGGTCTTTAAAATTGAAGAAAGGTTAAATATGGGCTTTAAAGTATCCTTTTGTCAGAATTTCTATGACAATCATCTACAAGCCTGACTTTGTGAAATATCGGGACTTCTCTCACATTTGAGGAAAACTTGGCCACTGCTTAAGGATCTGACTTCAAGAGGTTATGTCCCCTTATCCTACCAATTCTAGAACAAAAAAGAGATAATGGTCTTTTTCTCATTTATTTTTATCACTTAGAACCAGCCCTGTAAACTACATGAATGTTAGCACATGTAATTAAATTTTAACAGATCAACTCTCTCATATAAAGAAGAAATGGCTTACCATTATCTTGATTTGTGTCCCTGGACTCTCTCAGCTCCCAAAATAGCATATTCCCATGTAGAATTCCTGTTGGGAATATGCACAAACTTATACCAGCTTCCAAAACATGCTTGAGAACTGGGATAGAGGGAGTTTGTCCAGTCCAAATATGATTGTTCTAACAATTCAGCAGTTCAGTTTCCATGCCAAGAAGCGTTTCCTGAACTCATTTAATTTACTAGCAGAGATGTAACTCTAGGTGAAACTCCTTCTCTCTGGTTGACTGTCTGACTACAAAAGCATCTAATGAGTAAGTTCCCCTCAGAACCTGAAAAGCGCCTTTAAAGAAAGCCTACTTCAGTATTGATTGCAGACAAAGCACTTTCCTTAGGGGCATTTAGATCCAGGAATCAGCTTGGTAGTGCCTTTTTTGCATTCCTCCCGTGAGAGTTTCTACTTTCTTCATTGCTCCAATCCCACTTTTACATCCTATTCCCCTCATAAAACTTGCTGATTATCTTTCTGACTAAGAGCAATCTGTGACTTCAGTGATGGAAACACAACCACATGTTGTAACAGAAGAACATACGCATATACCAATAGTGGAGGTCGCCATTAAATTCATCTGATGACTTTTAATTTCTTTAATTAAAGAAAATAAAAAAGGGTATATAGGAAATAAAAGAGAAGGCTCACACATTAAAATAGAAAGGGAGAAATATTTTTCATTGTTAGCTCGACATTATATAACATTTCCTTACAACTGGGTACAAAATGGCTGCTGAAGTACAGGAACTCCTCCCTGCCAGTCTGGCACTTCTATTTCTAGGGGACTGCAAGACTCAGCGTGTGCAATTCGTGAGCATGACTGTGCCTGAGGTGCGACTGTGCCATGAGGGAGAAGGTGGCTCTCGTAATAAAGTCCTTGCAAATTCAAGGATTTTTTTTTTCTGTTATCACTTGATGAAGTATTGTTCATAGGAAAAAAAAGTCCATGTGTGATTACTACTAATTTCCTTTGTCCATTTTTGTGAACTTTCTCACTGTTTAATCGACTTTACTGGGAGAGTCAAATTTAAAAACTACAAACAAACAAAAACACAATGGGAAAGTGTCAAACTTTAAGCTTGGTAGAAATAAATAATAAGGGGGGGGGGGGGGCGTGTTTTTAACCAGTTCTGGCTATGGATTAAATATACCATAGCATCTTTAATTTCCCCACATTTTTTCTGCCCATTTAGACATAATCTTGGGAAGAAAACTTATTTTAATTAGCTGAAAAATTACACACCTGAAAACACAGGAAGAAAAATGAAGCCTATAAACAATTGTTGCTCTATCCTTCGCTCACCTTTAAGGGTGAAGAAACGTATGCTCCTGTCAATACATTGGTATCTAGTATTCTTCTGGCAGATGTGAAAAAAAAAGCAGAAGAAAACCATCACCTATGCTGAAGCAATATAGAAATGATGAGAAACAGATTTAGAACTCCCAGAAAAAGCCAGGCAATAGCAAAAAATGGAAGTATTGGTAAAATTCTTTTGTTAAATTACAAGCTAGAGGAAGAAATAGCAATGCAAAATTTCCCTACATTTATCAGCCTCACCAGAGAGGCCACTGAGAAGATAAGAGAAAAGCAATGGAAAAGCTCACAAATACAGCTTCTTTCCATTTTTCACTCTTTCAGGATGCCAGACACCTACATACAAGTGAACTATTGACTCTAAACAAAAAGATTTTTCATGTTGGATAAAGCAGTATTTTGCTATGCAGTACTGAACTTACTCTGAAATCTTCAGGGCAATCAGAAAGCAAATATGTATAGCACAAGAGAGACAGGCAAACCATATGTTACAGCAGCAGCCACTGTGAAGGGAAGGATAAATGCATTAATCACTTGAGTATAGCTCAGTTAAAAAGATTTTTATAAACCATGAAAGATCAGACTACAATACAGAGCATGATTTCTTGATCCCTGAGCAGACTGTGCTGCTATTGCTATGTGAAAGCTGTGTATGACCATCTTTAATATGAATTAAGAACCAGGGAGACCTTGGGATAAAACAGGAGGCAGAAGTAACAGCAGCAGTATTTTAAACTTTTGAAAGAAATGTTAATTTTTAACATTTCTCTGCATCTTATTTACATTTACTTAAATTTCTCTGCTCCTCATTTAAATGTACTTTCAGTTCTCAAATACATATTTTTTATTTCCTGCATTGATTTTTTTTAATACGTTGGCCAGGCAGCCCTGAAGAGGAGTACATTTGAAAATAAGTAGAAATATTTTGTAGCTACAGCAATTGGTCTAAGAAAACATATTACCTCTCTGCACAAACCTTATCTCACTGGAAATATTTCGTCTTCTTCTTTCATGCAGCTAATTGGATCCATGGTTTTGGCTTTAAGGTTCAGTTGCAATTTTAGGATCCTAAACATTTCCATTGCCTGTGCTTGACAGACAGAAGGGTTAATTCAGACATAAAAGGTAATCTAAGCAAAACTACTTCGTGCTTTTTAGTGAGAAGCAAAGATGGAAACATGGGACAAAAACTAGAGAAAACCAAGTATTTTGGAAGTTGACAGTTATTTAATTTATAACAGTTTAGGATTCTATTAATTGAGTGAAATAGCACTGTTACTTCTGTGGTATCATTACAGAGCAGAGATTATGGTGATTCACAATGTATTATAAGGAGCACAAGCAAAGAAAGAAGATCAGGCTTATGAAGGATTTAGTTTGGTATAGCAGCAGGTACTGGGGAGCGTAAGGTGAGTCCAGGTTGTGAGCACATAAAGCCCTGGATCTCAAAGACCTCTAATGCTGCCTGTTGAGCACACCCATTACTGAACTTCCCTGTCGTACCTGCTAACACAGAAGGCTGGTAGGCAAGGAAAAATGCCTGGCAGAAATATTCTGGTTACACTCTTTCTTGCAGGGCTCCTACCTGACCTCAGTTTTCATGAGCCCTCTGTAAAGCAGATTAGGGTGCCCAAAGGCTCTGAATCTTGGTTTCAGGCCCTTCTCAGACACTGATTGCGCTGTAGCACAGGTTTTCTTTTTCTTGCCAGGCTACTTTCTTTGCTTCTTAAGAAGCTGCAGGTTGTTGATTTTTTTTATAGTCGTCTTCTTCCTCTCAGTTTGTTTGCTAAACGCAATGCAGCAGCAAAGGCAGCTGTGGAACTGAAGGATGGTATTTGACAGGTAGCTCCTGGTGAGATGAAGCCAGCAGGGGTATAAAAGCCCAAAAGCATGCCTTTGAAAGAAGAGTCACGTTCTTAAATATTGAGAAGTGATTCTCTTAAGATAATACTTGCAATCAGCACCCAGCATGTGCAGCAGCCACGTTCTGGAAGACAAAATTGGCTGCCTCGGAGAGTTCAGCATAAAGCAGACGGTTGGGGTACTGCAGTTCTCCTACACTAAGTTATTAAAAGACAAATCCTGTATGCTACTGAAGCTCAAACTGAGGTGTTCCAAAATCATGCAGTTCTGATATAGAACAGAAAATATTCAAGATCTGCATATTGCCATTTGAAATTTAAGCTGTGGTCACCAAACCCACCCATATAATCAGCGTGGATCTTAGAGGTGCTTTTGGCAGATCAGCTTGGAACGTAGAACGCCTTCAGAGGTGTAGAAATGACTAAGACACATACAAGTAAAGGAAGAAAACTAAGAAAGAAATGAATAAGAGTGGTGGGGGAAAGATCAGAATAAAGTACTGCAATCATTAGAATTTTTATTTGTAGAAGAAAAAAACTCCACGTTGCAATGGAATTATGGCTGTGGTTATGGACTAGATACTGGAAGAACAAGGGAAAGCTACCGAGCTCCTGGTGAGGTGCTTTTTTATTAGCCCAGGTCCAGCAATGGACAGCACTTTGAGTAGAAGGATGATGATGCCCACACCAATCACCTCTGGTAGTCAGATTTTGATGGAATTTAGGATACAGCATTATCCCTATTGCTATTTTCTTCTTATAGTAGAACTATTCTGTGACTATTCTAGCACTATCAGTGCTATATTTTATTGCAGAAAGATAAACTGAAGATTAATTCATTTAAAATACTGAATCTCTCAACATTTTATCCCCCCTTTTTCATAAGACATGGTCTGTTCATGGTCTGATTTTGAAGAGAAGCTTTCAAAAAAAACGTAAATTGTCTGAAACATTATTTTCATTTTTATATGCGGTTCCCTCTGCTGCTCTCCTGACACAATCATATTTTATAGAATACTTCTGAGCTATTTTTATATTTGCCAAGTTATTTATTTGCAGTTTAGAGGTGTTTGTTAGTCATACTTTGAGTAAGCATATATCTAAATTACTGTTTATATTAAACATATCTCTCTCTAGGAAAAAAGGGAACAATTCTTATCTTTAAAGTGCTGACATACAGTTAACTGGATAAATTTACAGTAGATCTAATAGCATTTTAAAATCTAAAATAAATGCTTGTATAGTTTTAGTTTAAAAGTCAGTTTGTGTCAAATTAAAGCCTCATCAAAGACTACAGAGCATCTATATGTTACATACAATAACAGGCATTTGGCTTTGCCCTCAGAGGAAAAAAAAATCTATTTATTGATAAGCCTGAGTTATATTTTAGGGAGTATTACCATTCTGGTCACTCAGTTGTTTCCAGACATCCTTTGGACGATCTGTTGTTATTCAGAGGTGGTGTGTCCTAAGGACAGTGGAGTGCAACTGTGTTTTTTCTTAGTTATTTTGTGATAAGCATTGGAGGCCGGAATTTAGCAACTCCAAGAATAAAAATGGCCTCCTGTAACAGGGGCCCTCCTGCCAAGGGATGACATCCATGGGTCCCACAGCTGTTGTCACACGCAGCCTATTGGTTGTTTAGTTTGTAAATACAAACACTGCATAAATCAGGAACGTTTTCAATCTAAACAGGGATAAAGTACGACAGATGGGTGTAGAACACAGATGGAAGGAGGGAAAAGAAAGTCTTCATTGCCATATCATACTTATTAGGAAGACAAAAATAGCTCTGTTTCTGAAGCACCTATAGAATGTATTTTGAGCTTGGAACTCTCGTAAATCAGTTCCTAATCAATTGCTCAGAAGCTCCAGCCCTTTAGGCAGTCAACAGTCTCACTGCCCCCATTTTTCTCCCTTTTTTTTAAAATTTGGCACCCATGACAAAAAGTTCTAATTGTCACAGACATCATCTTGTCATTCACCAAACCAAGAGTTAAATGTGTAAGAATTTTATAATCTCCGTGGCACTTCAAGTGGCCTTAAAATTTAGTTTAATCACATGGTGGTGTTATTCAAACTTCAAACTTACTCAAACTTCACAGGTACACAAAGGTCATTCAGAAAGATCTCAAGTGTTTTGTGTCATTGATTTCCTTAGCACAAGAGAAGAAAACACAGTGACTCCTTTTTTATAGGAAAGAGATGGAAGTGAGAAAAGACACACAGGCAACAGGTCCCTTCTATCTATTACCTCTCTCTAGATATATATATAGAGAGAGAAGGAGAGATCATTCAGACAACCACCCCTTCTGAACTGCAGCTAGCAGGGGTGATGTGAGTACAGCAAGGCCTGGGTAAGGAATCCCTTTCAGAGAAGCTTTTATGCAAAGCTTCAGTCCTTCAATTTGTAAATTATTTAAATCATTTATGAAGTATTATATATCACACAGATGAAGAACCATGTAGCCTTTCTAATGCTATTCTTTTCAGTATTTTGCTTCTCCCTGAGACTGAGCAAAAGGATTAATTTACCTTGAAAAAAATTAAACTACAATATTTCAAAAGTCACATTGCATAACACCACGTAGCCATAGAGATGAGATGAAACTGCATTTTTCTGTGCTACTGGAAACAAGAGCCGTGTACATGCTTTGAAAGGAAGATGCTACTTAGAGCTTAATCTAACATATTTGAAGAAAAACCTTATCAAAGTGTTTATTAATACTGGTCTTCTTCGAAAATGGAAAAGTGAAGCAGGGAGGGAAGAGGTTACACCCCAATTATCCAGGAATAGCAATCAATGTGTTTGAGCTCCTGGCCACAGGGCAATTTCACAGGCTATCTTCGGAAATTCCATTTGGGCATTTCTGGCAGGGTAGTAGTAGCATACGGTCTATCTAGCTCTATAATTTAATTCCCAAAACGTAAGTCAAAAAGCACTCACAAACATACAATTGGCTATGAATAATCATCCAAAATTTCAGGGAAAATATTTGTAATCACTGTTAGAAACATAAATGGTCATTACTATGTCAGTGTTCAGCCTCTATACTTGCAGCTTTCCAGATAAAGATTCCTTTTCTGAAACGTTCATTGGTCTGGCAATAATCCTTTTAAGCCCAAGTTATTTTCCACTTAGTGTACATAAAAGTGACAGAATTCAGCTCATTCTTATGATTGTGATCCAATAATGCGTGCTTCTGAATCACCCGTGTTGTGAAAGCACACTCAATTAAAAAACCTAGGTATGACACAACGCTACAGAACTCCCTTTCAAACTGGTGACTTTTTATAACCCATAAAGATTTGTGCAAGTATGAAGCAATTACTTGTAGATACTGGAATAATGGCTGGCAGATTTCATCTGTTCCAGAATATAATACAGCAGCACTATCAGATGTGCACTTGCATTACAGCAGGACAGAAAAGCCCCTGCAGGAGGAACTCCAGCCTGCCCTGAGCTCCAGTGAACAACGTGATGCTTCCATGTCCCGCTCGTCATCACCACATTCAGGCTCATCCTGTAGTAGCCAGATAAGTGTTTTTTCTTTGAAGCACAGAACAGTTCTGAAAGCCATGGCACAACAGTTTTATCTCCTTTTCTTTATAAAGCTCCTTTGCCTATTCAAAAAGAATATCCTGAATTACTGGCGTCCCAATCTGTTTCTATTCAAACTTATCTAATTCAATAGTGTGAAGCTTTCAGGACAAACAGAAAAGAAATACAGTAAATACTTATATTTTTGGGTAAGTATACCTACAAGAACTCCATATATATACATATATTTAATATATGTATGTGTGTATACACACACCCCCACATATATAAAGCTTTCATTGTAAAAACAAAACAGTTGGCAAAGCTTACTCATGAAGTGGGATTGAATCATAAACTGTTCAAGAGATCCAGGCTTATTTCCCAATTTTCTGCAAAACAATTATTGCCAGATATAATTAACATTCTCTTCAAAGATGATAAGGACTACAACTAAATTAATTCGCATGCTCAGAAATTCTAAAGCACTAATGAAAATGATAATACTCAGAAAGTAGCATTTGTTGAGATTTATTAAAATTATTTTGAAATATATCCAAGTTCAAGCCCAACTTGGTTTAAGAAGCAAGTTACAATTAAAGAGCTTTGCTTAGAAAACTTGACAAAATGGGACACTCATACAAAAGATGACAGAAAGCATTACATTAGCATAGGTCATTCTTTTCTTTTTTGTTAAATCTCCATTATGCTGCATTTTCTGTTTCAGCTATACCCAAGGTTTGGACAGGTTAAAAATAAGGCATAAGCATAAAAGCAAAATATTTCCAATTCTAAAATTATTTTTCTTTGTTAAATTTAACAGGGGGCAGTTCTGTGTAGTTGGTGGTTTTTAACCAAATCAATTTCTGCAACTACATCTTTTACTCAGAGCTGAATCTGCAATTACTGCTTTGGTTATCTTTTTAATGTATGATTTAGCCAGTCAAAGATCTGCAAAGTACTGCACAAAATACGAAAGAAATACAAGGAATTTCTGGAAACTGAGCTGTTAGGACACAGTTTATAAATCTACAGAAATCTATGAAGTTTCAGCTATTGCCAGCTGTAATTACAACTGTCAAATTCTGAAGGAGGGAGGGCAAAACTATAGTAAAAGTTTCCATTTGGGAGCATTTATGACACTGTACTTATTGGGTTCACCATCACCTATAACCTGTAATGTTAACAGTATCTTTGAAAAACGCATATAAAATTCTGCTTTCCCAACAGGATTTGTCATACAGTTACTGGGACTGTATGACAAGGAAATGGCAAGGAAAAGGACAATTTATTTTTTATTACTATCTTTAGATTTAGGTTAAGTACTCTAGCAACAACCATAAAGAAATAAATGATCAACTAAACAGAAAAACGCCATGGAACCAAACAGAAAATTGTGCTAACTATAAACGTATCTTTTTCCTTCATATTCTTCTTACTCCACATAATTCAGAAGCTGATATTGGCAACAATTTATCACTCCTCCCTCCAAACAGAAGCATGAATCCAATTAAATGTACAGTTCAAAGGTAAAGGAGAAGGGAATGTGCTGAAATTTTGAGACGAAAACATTACTGACAAAGGGAAAGACAAGAAATATGGAAATGCCTAGGAAAACGAGTGTTTACAATGTAAAAAGAAAAGGAGAGATGAGGAAATCTGGTAGAAAATCCTACTATTTATGCTTCAGCATAAATACCTTCACATGCAGTCTGCTGATACTCAAGATTTTTGCTAATCAGAGTAGCAAAAATACAAAAGCATCTGAAAATGGCTCTAGAGATGTCAGCTTGCTCTTTTTTGTCTGTGGCCCATGGATGTGCTTCTCTACCCTTATCAGAAAAATATGCTTTGATGTAAATTGGTCATCTCAACAAAACTTCTAAATACACAAAATAATCCCATATTCCCTAAACATCGCAATGGTGTATTAATTTTATTCCTAACTCATGTTACAATAAAATGTAATATTTTTACTTACTATGCCCTCACTGACTATTTTAACACGCGCAGCACTTCTGTAGTTGCCCCCCAGTCAGAGATAATTTGAAAAAGTATGCAAAACGTTCAGTTTTGAAGAAAATATTTTTGTACATACTGTCAGGTCTCCATTTGTTTTCCGCACAAAAACAAGCCCTTTCATACCCGCCCTCACTGCCCAAGTTGAGGGAGCTGTGCAACTCAGTGCTGAGTCCACCCTAAAATCCCTGAAAAATTTGGCCTTAAAAACTGAACACAAGAAGCCCCAGGAGCTCAGAACATACCTTTCCCATTTCAGATATGATCCATTACAACGTGAACACAAGGTTTTACTTTCCCTCAGGGGTTCCTCTGAACAGTCCCTTTGCCCGAGTTCCAGCAATCAGAACGGCTCAGACTGAATAAGTAAAATCTTATCCCAAGAAGACAAACAATATAACACAAAATGATGGAAATATAATTACTAGCATTCATTTGCCAAAGCTATCATTTTCTTTTTTATTTCTGCAGCTGGTTTAACTTTGGATGTTTCAGTGCTTTCTCCTAGGATATCCTCTGCATAATGATTTGTCCAAGCTCTGACAAACATTTCTTATTTAATGGATATAGTTGTTTTTATCTTATGAGTTTTTAGTTTATGGCCATTTTCTTTTTAAGGTAAGTTGTACTTTCAAAGTGTATGTATATGGAAGCAGGATAAAGAAGGGAGGGTATCTGCATAACACCTTATCAAGTGCTTGCTCAGAAAAATTCAATGACCCATTTTTTGTAGGCAGAGGACATAACTGTCTCCCTCTTTTCTCCACACCTTTGGTCTCTTTAAGATGACATTTTAAATTTTTAAGCTATAATATAGTTTTACTTTATTAGTATTTGATTTGCTACAGTTTTTCTGGGTATTATGAAAATCATTAATATTTTATAACAATTACAAACAAACATCATTACTAGTTCGATTAATTGGTTATTTTCTGCTGTTCTTGCTAAGGTTTTTGTTGTTTTTCACTTAGCTTTCATTGGTGTGTGTTCCAATCCATACTGATTGAATTCTTGTGAGGACAGTTTCTTCAGTCTTCATATTGGACATTTATTTTATACCTGCTGTGAGATAATTAATTTTATAAAATTAAATGCTTCTGCTGTGCAGTAAAATCTCATCAGTTCACGTGGGCCAGTTACTGTGCATGAAGCTGAAGAACTCACCAGTGCCAATTTGATGTCTCTATCCAAAAGGAGGCTCCTTCAAGAAAAATAGTAGATTTGACAGCCTATTGGAATTTTATGAAGGGAAAAATGGGAGAGGAAAAAAAAATCAGGCTTATTAACCTGGAGCAAAAACTCTGGGCTGTCAAAGGCTAATCCTGAGACGCTTGCCATGTCTTAATTAAACACAACATGGGCTGATAAAATGCAGAGAACCGGCCTAAACTCCCTGCTGTACAGTGAATTTCTGCCTAGACATCAAAGACTATTTTGAATTCTCTGCAGCTTGCAAATTGTACTGAGCAGTTGTCAGATTTCTGCATAATGCATTTCAGTCAAGACTGCAGAAGAGACTCATTTGTAAGTATTTTGCAGATGCTCTCCTGACAAAAATGAAATGTTAAGTGGTAATCCTTGCTTTTATAGTGTAAAACTATAAAACTATAAATAAACTTTTGATATATAAACTATATCAAAATATATTTTTGGGGGAAAAAAAGAGATTTAACATCATTGCAAAGGAGCACTGATCCATCCCCACTTAATAAGCTGATCATTTGTAATTTAATTTTTTTTTTAAAAATCTGAAGTTGCCACTACATATTAGCGTTATATAAATAGCACTGTAATCTCATTACCAGAAAATGCTGCTATTTTGATGCAAAATTTATTCTTTCCCAACATTTGTTGAGAAATGTATCTGTAAGGAACGTGACAACTTCATGTTTTGACAGTCTCTCTGCATTACAGTAAATGACCGTGAGGTTTTGTTTTCTTGCTAGTAAGAATGTAAAAAGAAAACTTGGTAAAAAATCTGCAGCCCCTCAGGTTCTTAACTCAGACCGCAATCCATTCTTTTCTTGATAGCCTTTTGCCTTACCATGCAGTAAGTTCTACTTCTACACTTTGTACCTCTTCTATTGTAACTCTACACAGAAATCCATTTTAGTCACATAAATGCTGAAATAATTTTTGTGATGGATTTGAGACCCTTTTTTTTCGGTTAAGATTTCCATGTGAAGAAACAGGACAGGAATTGACTGTGAGGAGAATTATGGCTATGTGCAATTTGAAAGGGCTGTGCACAAACAGATAATGCAGGAACTACTCCTGCCCTTTCGAAACAGGCTCAACCCAAAGAGTGAGCAGCCTTCTTGGGAAGGATCCAGTTATTCCTACAAACGATGGTGAGTGCAAAGGTTACCATTCATAGGTGTGCCTGAGATACCCAAATATACAAAATACTTCACAAATACTTATGGCAAATGCTATAAAGCCCAAGCAGCCAATTGAAGGGTTTATCTCAAGTGGAAATTCAGATTTATTGTTCTCATACAGTGCAGCTCCATTGTAGCAAAAGCCATTTTTGCCATGTTTTGACCTGACTGCAGCCCAATCAAACCCATGGACCTGAAGGTTATGAAAGGAAAAGACTGCTGTAGGTTTCAATTTACGTAAATTTGGGTTGTGTAGTCCCGAGTTTCTCTTCCTAGTTTAATATTGTTCAGTAACACATATGCAGTAAGAACATGTTTTGTTTCTTTACATTCCTTTTGTGCTTCTTGGTGGTCTAAACTGAGCATATTTCAGAATATAAAAGTATTAATCCTTCACAGAACAGGTTAAGCAAACACAATGCCCATGTACACAATCTCAAGCATAACTATCATTTAAATCCATCTGTAGGAAGTGAGGAAATGTGCAAAACCCCACACTGAGAACAAATGTATGGTATGGACAGCCTGCACATTTCTTGGCCACAGAGGCAAGTTTCAGAAACTGAATTCCTCTGCTATAGAGGAATATATTTTAGAAATATTCTAGTGTTTAAAAACTTCTCAGTGTGTAGTAATCTATGATATCAGATATAAAGTGTAATCTACGGACATCACGTAAGCCCCTGTTTGGAATTATAGTTTAGAACCAGAACATGCCGTCCTGTATCAACTGGAATATCAAAAAGCAAATTGTTTTCTTGAAAGAAAAACTTTTATTTTATTTTGACACTCAGTTTATTTGGCACACAGATCACACATTCATTCCATTAATCATCAAGTGTGTGCTGGCTAAAGATTAACACCATCTCATGCTGGCATCTGATTGCATTCAGTTGATAGTTACTCCTCATCGTGTTGCTTTTGCAGGAAGCAATCAAGGAAACAAGTCTAAAAACTTCCATTTGCATTGCCTAAAATGTATTGGAAGCAAGGCCAAGACTATTTAGGTTCCCATTTAACTCCAGAAGCCCTGAAAGCTACCTAAGAATTTGAAACCTTAAGGACATTCCTGATTAACTTTACTGCAATGGCTGGGTGTGCCAGAGAAACTACATACAAGTATTAAGAGGAAGAAGATTGATTTCTGCCCATAACTGTAGGGTATAAGGATACACTTTCCATGGAAGTTATCTTATTCTGAGAAGGATTGGGAATTCCTTCCTCCAAAAGTAAGTGAAAAACCAGAAATTAATGGACTCAAACCACACTAGCAGTATATTCAACAATTTAAAAACCACTTGCCCATGCAGCAACAATGTCAAATACAAATCTGGCTACATTCCATATACAAGCCCCAAAGAAATGTATTCCTGGGGACCCTCTCAGCTACATTTGTATTGTAAAAACATATGAAAACTGAATTCCAGGCCAAACCCCCATTGTTCCAGCTCCCACAAGGCATCGCTAACAGTGTTGAATTCAATCATTGCGCCAATCCATTTATCCACCTAGAAAACAAACACAACCATTCCGAGTGGGCTTCTCATGAGTGTCTAAGTGATTGAAAAATCAATGTGATTTGTTCTAAGTCAATTAAGGCCAGATATTAATGGTATTTATGTGTATGAGATCAAGGCAGACACCTGATGGGGCTTTCATAACACCTACCTCCCACTGAAATCTCATCCTCTTACCTTGCTTTTTGGGCTATTCAAAAGTCTAATTAATGAGTGATTGAAGTGCTTGTATAGTGTTTCATGATCCTCAGGAGAGATGCATGTAGCCTGAAAGCATTTTTATTCAGTCCTCTAGAACGATAAATCAAGGACTTAGGAATGCTGGTGATCATCAGGAAATGAAACAGAGCCTGGTAATGCTTTTCCTGCAAGCACTGCAACAGTCCTTGCATTACAGAAACAGGTATTACCTCCTCTATTCTCCTTTCTACAGGCATAAGCACTGTAGGTAACATTTTTGGACAAGCAGTAAAGGAAACAATCTATAGATTTCTTCAGATATTTCATTTCAACTCCTATGCTGCCCATTATGTTTTATTCTAATATCCACACGAAATTCTGCAAAGAATCAGTAAATAAAATCATTAAAGGTAATTATAGTATGGAAGCATGACAAGTTAGAATACAGTCCATGCAATCAGACTTACTGCCATGAATAAATTTATTATCCATAGTTTGGAATGCGTGGCTAAAACATCCAGTCCAAAATACCAAAATGCTTGATGATAATATGTAGATTCTGCAGCCACGTATTACAAAAATATGTCAGTTGGAGGCAATTTCATATCTTGTGAAAGGATACAGGGAAGATAAAACCACAGCTTAAGGCTGGAGTTTTACTACCCGATGCAACCTGTATTAAAAGTCTTTAAATAAAATAGTTGAAGTTGGAATATTCCAATGATTTAAAATAGTAACAAATACTGAAGGGTGAAGAAAACTAAAGTATTTTTTTAATGTGTATCAGAACAGGATTTGTCTTCAAAGACTTTTTTGTTGGCTTTCAAAAAACATTTTAAATTATAGCACGTAGGTAAGTTTTCCATGCCCATTTAGGAAAATGTGTCCATTTATAGGCTGGCTTAGAATTTGTGTTATCTGCATTAGTGCACAATGTCCCCTCAGAGCCAGACAGGTAACTGGCCTGCAGAGGGACAGAGTAATTCTCCTTTCCATCTTTGATAAATAAATATTTTGATACAGTCCTCCTCCAATACATAAACATTCCATAGGGACTCCTTGTGAAGCTGCAGCTCTGCTAAGGGACTTTGGATATTTTTAGAATTCTGCCTCTTAATGCGGGAATGACACATGACATTTCCAAGGCAGTTCGAAAGCAAAAAAGAAGTTATCTGTCCTTCATGATAATATATAGCCAAGTTTGCATTAATGGTATCAGTAATTTTTTTACTGTGTAGGAAGTCCTTTTACACAAGTTACAATCTGCTTATTTGCCCAAATAAATTTACTTTGTGTAATATTTTATCAAATGCTTGAAAGACTTGCCAGTTTTGAAAGATCCAGTTCCATATATGTATGACAAGTTTTGTAGATAGTCTTGACTTGTCTACAAATAACACAACAACACTGATTTTTTTCCCCAAGTTCTGAAACCACCAATCAACTACTATCAGCTTTTCAAAATAACATATCACCTGCATAGCAAAACACTGAAAATCCACAAAATATTAAAATAAAAAGAAATCTAAATGGACCATGAAACTTGTTTTATAGTTGTTACAAGATGATTTTCTCTATGACAAAGTTTTGAAAAGATGCTTGAAATTATATTGCCACCTGCTGTTTCTAACAAAAAGCAGGAGCCAGGTGTGGTTGGTTATTTAAAATTCTGCAAGTATAATGGAAATCTATTCATTTAGGTAATGCATTGTGAAGCAGGGGATGAAATCTCACTGCTCTTATCACCCATATTCTGTGTTCTATGCTTCACAGGACTTCATATGCAGTGCCCTATTGAGAAAAACTCCAGGCTTTCTTTTCTTTTCTTCCCTTGTTCTAGTCCTCAAATGAAAGTTTCAAAGAATTTTTAGCTGATATATCGATAAATACCAAACAATAAGCTGCAAAGCAATATTTGGGGAAAAAAAGTCATAATTTTGTCTGATGAGTGATAATTTTACAGAAATACAGCAAAGCAGTTCAGAGATTTTTGTGCACAGAATAAACTCCACCTCACTGTCTATTTCTCTCTTATTGCTTAGTTTCCTGTGCAAGGGCAGCACTTCTCTTACTGTCAGTTGGAGAACACACCAGAGGATCTGCTCCTTTATCTATGGTACCTTTGGCTCGACAAAATTAACCACATCCAGAAGCAACACTATTCCAGACAGATCTTGAGGTCTTAACCTCCTTTGAAATAATGGAATTCAGTAGCCATTTGGCCTACAGCATACGCCTAAATGCCATCTTGAGTAGTAAAATAACTCAACGGACTCTGAGGCATTTTATTGAGTCTGACTGTTCTTTAACACAACCAAATCCTTCTTTGCAAAAACGTAGATTCATTTAATATGCAGGTTTACGGGTCCCATTATTCCAGAAGCTGTACCCACACAACAGCAGTTCTCAACCTACAGCTCCTAAAACGCTTCTCGAGCATCACAAGCAGCCCAGGAACAGGCACCAGCACCTGGAGCGCGGTCTGGGAAACCAACAAGCCAGCGGCGAGCGCCAAGTGCCGGATCGGGCAGTACAGCAGGAGCGCGATGCAGAAACACTCCGGGAGCGCAGCACGGCGGGGTCCGCAGAGGCCCCGGCCGGGACACGGCAGCCAGCAGGGACGGGGCGGCTCCCACCGGGACACGGCAGCCAGCAGGGAGCGGACGGGTCCCAC
>VZRR01007514.1:764100-779398 GCA_013398015.1 Oreocharis arfaki
TCCAGCGGGATGTGTGGGACTCCATCGGGACGCCATCCCCAGCGCTCCCGGTCCAGCGGGATGTGTGGGACTCCACCGGGACCCCATCCCCAGAGCTCCCGGCCCAGGGGGACGTGCGAGACTCCATCGGGACCCATCCCCAGCGCTCCCGGTCCAGCGGGGTGTGCGGAACTCCATCGGGACCCCATCCCCAGCGCTCCCGATCCAGCGGGATGTGTGGGACTCCATCGGGACCCCATCCCCAGCGCTCCCGGTCCAGCGAGATGTGCGGGACTTCATCCCCCGGCACTCCCGGCCGCGCCGCCCCGCAGTGCTGAGGGCGCCCATTGGCGAAGGCTCCCCCGCGGGCAGCCAATCGGCGTGCGGCTCCTTCAGCGGGGAGCGGAGCTGAGGGCGGGCGATGCGCGGGGCTCCGCGCGGCTCCGCGGCCGCCGGGCAGCGCCATGAACCTGGGG
Organism: Oreocharis arfaki; assembly: GCA_013398015.1. Classification (NCBI taxonomy): domain Eukaryota; kingdom Metazoa; phylum Chordata; class Aves; order Passeriformes; family Paramythiidae; genus Oreocharis; species Oreocharis arfaki. The sequence goes on from VZRR01007514.1 coordinate 764,556, forward strand.
TAAGCAGCGAGCGGGGCAGGGCCGCGCCGCGCCGGCAGCGAGACGCGCTCCCCACGGGGCGAGGCTGTTCGGGGAGGGACGGCCACGGCCCCGCGGAACGTGTCGGTCCCGCGCCATGGCGCGCAGTGCCCTGTGGCCGGGGCACCGGGAGCGATCTGAGGGACAGAACCGGGAACGAGCGACCTTTCCCGTGGGAGTGCCTTAGGACGGGCTCTGGGAGGCGGTGGAGGGGGTGGGATGCTCGGGACAGCGCGTTCCGGCGGAGCGAGGGCAGCGCGCACCCTCCGCGTCCCGCGGTCACCGCGGCTGCGGCACAAAGCGGCCGCGGGACGGGGCCGGGCCGGGCCGGGCGGCGGCTCCGCTTACTGCGGTGCCCCGGAGAAAGTTGCGGCGAGCTCGAGCCGCGCTGGATTTTTCAATTGTTAACAAATTTTAAATGAAATTTGGAGTGTTATTTTGAGCGCTTATTGGATGATCGCGGCTCACGGACAAAGAGAGGCAGTTGGGTACTTTACACTGCCACGTTTTTCTCTTCTCGTGAACGCTTATAATAGCGCTCGTTCCACTTGCGAAGGTGGATTGTTGTGCATGGAAGCACAGCCAAAGGCTGTTTCCAGAATACGGCCCCTCTTTGTGATCAGCGCTGGCGTTCCGGGAGACTGGGTTAGCGATTTTTGCAGCTCACAGTTCATATCGTTGGATTGTTAAATTCTTGAGGCACATTGCTCTGTATAACAATACTGAGTGGCACCTTTAGTGTCAAAGATCTACTTTGCAACATGCAAATCCAGTTTTTTCAGTATCAATAGTAAAACTATACCCTCTTCAAGACATGTTGATTTCTTTGTTTTGAGTTACTTCTCAGAACATAGCTTGGGATGTGAAACAACCTGGAACAACAGTAAATGCTGTGTTATAATTAAGTACAATTGTCCTTGTTATTAATGTAAAAATGTGACCATTATCAGATTACATAATATTTCAGATTCCACTGTCTCTCTCATTTTGCAGCGATGGACTGAAGCTCGAAACTGAAGTGCTGGATGGAAAGCCTAGGCTAATTTTAGCTTCTTCTGGTATTTTTTCAATCATTTATCTCAAGTAATCTTTAAAGCCTCTTGAAGTTAAACCTAATATCCGAGCGACGTGAAGCCCAGCTTTCCTGAAATATTTTTCAGAGTAGGAAGATTGTTTGTGCATTGTTATTTACAAGTCCTCTCTCTCAGCAACTCGATTCTGAACAGTAGGTTGATAACGAAGCTCTGAATAGTCTGTCCACCGGGGAGCAGGTGGCAAATAGTCTCCACTCTTTAGCTTGTCATTAAAAAAAAAAAGTTAAATGCTATTGTGTATCAACTGGCATAACTTGATAATTTCTGTAACTTTATAGCACATTACTTGCCTGGATAAAAGAGGCCTAATAACTGCTTAATTTACACAGCATTACATCATTACAGTCACATTTTTAAAGTAGCTTTAGTATTTGCAATTAACATTTTTTCATTTTCAATAAGCAGTTTATTTAGGCCAAATCTCAGTACTACCATCTGAGATGTACTGGAAAAATCTATGTTGGTAATTAAGTGTTAATAAATTCTGTGATTTGTCAGACATATGTCTCTTTAATGAATTCCATTTTTGTGATTTGTCAGACATACATTTCTGTACAAGTCTACTTTTCCTAACTGTTCTACATAGGATACAGAAATTCTCCATTAAATGCCCTTTAAATTACATTTCATTTTCTGCATTTACCAGACAGCTGCCTAATGAGACATTATGTGGTGTTTTGAGCCACAAGGAATTCCAGCGCTCTTTACAATTATCCTTAGCATCTTTGCCTGGGGAGGGGCAGTCTGTGTTCCAGAACGCTGCAAGATAAAGCCTTGCCTTGGACTGTGAACTAGCCTTGAACAAGCAGTCTTTTCCACAATTAATTTGTTCATACACTGATATGAACAGCACTTCCTTGAATTGAATGGTGTCAAAAGTTGCATCAAATTGTATTTGTTCTGAATTTTGGTTTCTGCACTGAAAAACACTGCTCACATTCTTAGGGGCTAAAGTAGGATTATTCTGCAGTAGCTTAAGCTGCTACTGGAGATAGCTGTCTTTCTCTTACACAGAAAAAATCAAAGAAAATAGTTATATGTACAGGATTTCTTGAGTACCACATTCCCTCTATTAATATTAGAACATTCTTTATTCATAACTATTATATGGAACATGATACTTATTATTTTTGAGACTACCACACCTCTATGCATCCTCTAGGATGTGGGTTAGAAGACTGAAGAGTAATTCAGGGGACAGGTGTGGGGAGCAATGCACTGTGGCATCTCAGTGACAGAGACAAAAAAACATGCTGGAGCCAAAGAAGGCACCACCACAGGGCTCTCTGAGAAACAACAGCAGGGGGAGGCCAGACTGGCACAATAATTTGATTAGATGTGTATAAAACTGGCAATAGTTACTGAAATACATCTAAATTTTTTTCCAACATACTTTTGAAGTGTGTATACTGAAATAAGTAAAAAAAGTAAAATAATCAGGGTAGATGGTACAGGGAAATTAATTCCCCCCGACTTACAAAAAGATGAATATAACATTTTACTAATTTCTCAAGATTGTTTTTCAGGAGCAAGTTGTTATTAAATACTTCTTTCATATGTTTGTGTTTGTTTCCCAAAAGATAAATCAAAGCCTGCCATGAAGGTAAGTGGAAAAGTTTTTAGAACACACAAATTTACTACTTGTTAACAGAAAATTTTTGAGAACTCACCGAACTGTTTAAATACTTGTAATCGATCATATTTATGAAAGAGAAATATGTGCTTATGGGTCCCTTCTAACTTGAGATATTCTGTTATTTCTCAGGTTTATAATAGCTGTTCAAAAGGATGAATTCAAAGTTCTGAGGCTATTTTTACCTTTTCAAAATGCTTTAGTTTCCTTGGCCAAGAAGTTAGAGCAGCAGAGGGAATCATCTAAATCAGAACATTCAGAGACCTTAAAGGAATTCTGGTAAAATAGAGATCAGAACTGTGTTTAATCTCAAGTTTGGTCATACAGGTTGTCTCTGAGTAAACTGGAATGCAGTGGGCTTGGGAAGGAGAAAAAGCAGAAAAAGGTCCCAATACACAAGAAATAATCACAAGCATACACAAAGGACCTTGGAAAGGATAAATCTTTAGTGCAGAATGGAAAAATCAAGATTGAAATACTGCTGGCTGAAAACATGTACCTGTTTGGAGCCAGGCTTCAGAAACACCGAAGTAAAGCAGAATTAATTTTTATTAACTCTTTTAAATGTCATGTTACATAAAGTAATTATTCATACTGTCATTTTGAAATACTCAAATTCAGGTGCTGTGTTGTCTTCCAAAGTATTCCTGGTACTCATGAAGATATTTCATTGGCTTATACAGAGTTTCTGCTGATGGGATAGAAAAGAAAAATGACACTTACTTTACTTATTGCTTCAATCTTGTGTTCCTTTGTTACGAATGCAATTTTATTTCTTTACTTAATAGATGGTGAAATCTTTTTGCTTTTACAGATGGGTAATAAAGCCAGAGCACCTAAACAGGCCTTGAGAATAAAGCACACTGGGCTCGTCTTGAGGCCAACACAAAATGCTTGTATCAAGCAGGAAAATTTAACAAAACCAAGGAGTGAATCCAGCTTATCAATGACAAGAGGTGAAAAACTGCAAGTTAATAAACACTCCTCACATGAAGCCACAACTAAAGGTCACTCTTTGATTTTCCAAGGAGATAAGACGAACAGATATCCTGATTCAGAGGATCTTAATATTGTGAAAAAAGCGAAACAGAAACCTCAAACCCCACATGTATCAGCTGAAGACTTAAAAAGTTTGGTGTGTTTAACACAAGAACAGCTTCAACAGATTTTGATGATTGTTAAAGAAGGAAGAAGCATCTCTGAGACTCCTAATGAAAAGCAAGAGGAAATGGGTAAGATACAAACCATTAGATACATTTGTTTCATGGAAACAGAGCAAAATGTGAAAGCTTAACTTTGAGTCAATAATTTTAGTTTATTTGCACATTGGAGAGATGTTACTCTTATGTTGGGTGGTCTCAGACAAAATACCATTTGCCATTATGGATGTGAAATGTTCTGTTACTGTGAGGAACCAAACATTTCATAATTATAACAGTAAAAAGGATTGTTTGATAGATTTCCAGTATTTCAAAGAGCAAACCAGCAAGAAATGTCACTGTGTCACACAAAATGAGAACCATTTTACACTGGGGGGGGAAACTGTACCAGAACTGCACTGTACCACTGCCCCAAAGAGAAGAGCCCTCCAGCTTTGTGAAGAGTTCTGCCATTTTCCTATGGCCCAGAGATGGACATGTGTCTTTTTGCATAACTGGACTATTACTGCTGAATAGTATTTTTCTTTTCCCCCTCCCCAGTTCTTCTACTCAGAAGTGTAAGAACTGTTGCTTATCTTCTTTCCTTGCATCCTTCCTCCTGTTGGTGGATCTGTGGTGGGGGTCAGCTCTTTGCACCAAGAATAAGACATCCTGCAGTTAATTAAGAGTTCCAAATTATGAGCCCTTAGCCAAGAATAAGTGATTGCTAGGTCTAGCATTTTAAAAATACCCCCTGAAGGTCTAACTTGTGGGCCTTAACAATATAAGCAGTGCTGAAAACACTTAAATTGTGGGAAATCTGCAAGTTTCTGCTGCTCTCAAAGTATTTACTCAAAGCTGAAGAAAGTTCAGTGGTTGTATATACATTTATATATATTTATGTTCTATCACAGCTACTAACGAGGCATCAGAGGAAAATGTTACAGCATCACTCCAGAAAGATTGTGAAGTGTCCCCAGTTCCAGATGCAGCAAACCCTGATTCAAGCAGGAAACAAGAAGCACATCCACAGCCGGGACAGAAAGTTACGTACGTACATTTGTGTTACTGTGTACAAAAATTGTGTCTCCAATGAAGGTTCATATCATGTGTTCTTGATAACATTAATACTGTTTATAAATGCTAATTTCAAAGTTACCTTTAAAATCAACAGATAAGCTTTCTAGATACAAATCTTCCCCCTCATTCCTTTTCTCTAGAAAGGATTCATGGAAACCTGCGGACATGTTTAATACCTTTGGTGAAAGAGAAGGGGAGAAAGCCTTATTGGAATTTAAAAAGACCCAATGGAAGAAGGAATTAGGTATTTATGATGTATAAAATACATTTTTGATCAATTTTCGTTACACTCAGGATGCCAAGAAACTTGATATTCCTTATGCCCTTTTAAATTGACTTATATCAGTACAGTTGCTACAAATTGACAAGTAAATAATTTAATAATCCTCCAAGACAGATTAAGATTCTTGAATTTCAAAAGTTTATGCAAATATAAATTCTTGCAAGAAACACTTTTTTGCCAATTAAATATTATCTCAAGATAAATGTATTGTTATGCTTTGTATTTTAGGTGCTACTTGCCAGCAGTTCTGTCACGTTCTGACAGTAGCTGGCAGCCATTATCATTAACAAATGCATTTGGTTCTTAATGGGAACAGCATCACCCCAATCTACAAGCATGGCTGCATGAATTTGCAATTTGAACTTGAGAGAGTTTACAGTCCAGCCCCATCACCAACCAAGGGGAAATCTCTGGGGAGAACTAAAAATGTTTAATACAATAGTAAATTCTCCTTGACAAATTAAGCTTTTTATGATTCACATGGAAGAGTGCTATATTTTGTTTTGAACTGGGATTTAGACTGTTTGGTTTCAAGGTTTAATTCTGCATTGTCAGTAGCTTCCATTACAGCTCCGTTGGTTTTAATAATATTGCAGTTGTTCAAGACTGGTATAACAAAATGGAGAGAGTTTATATAATGGGTTATTTGTTAGTTTTCCCTCTTTCCCTGGGAAATTTTTAAGCCTTCAGTGTTTCTTAGTCTTCCCAGAGAGACTCCCCAGGTACCTGTGCATCCCTGGGCAGACGCTCACTTTGCTCTTAAGGGCAAGGTGATGACTGACTGGTCAGACAGTGCTGACAACTCTTGTTTGTGCCCATTTTACAGTCCAGATGACAGGGGAGATATGCATTGCTGTCTTTTTCATTTTTTTAAACTGCTAAATGTTTGTAATAGGAACTCTAGTAATTACTAGAGTTTGGTTTTGTTTGTTTTTTTAAGATGAACAGGTAGCACTGAAGAAGAAACTGAAAGAAACTTTGGAGGGAGAGGTGGGCTATTTCTGGGCAAAACCTGGCCATAATAAAACCCATAAAGTGGAAACACCTGACCCAGACCAGGTAAGGCTGCCAAGAAATACAAGAGCACACAGTTTCCACAGTACTGCTGCAGAACAGTTTAACTTCTAATTCATAGAAGATTTTATTTTCTGTACAAATCCTGTAGAATCCAATATCACTGGTGCTTTAAGCCCCCTCAGGGCATGAATTGCTGCATCCCCCTGGTCCTCACTTACTTGTTTCTCCAGTTTGTAACTTCTCAGCTTGAGATCTTTGTAGCAGGAACAACCCATTCCTGTCCTTTCATTTGGATTCCTGACTAAAAAGTATAAATCTTTTCTTGTTCTGTTTGGGGAGTAGTGTCAAATGTAATTCCTGGCTATATAATTATGTACATTTTTCATGAGCTCTCACACATATTTGATTGCTTACATAATGAGCATAGCAGTATGACTTCTAGCCTTTTAGAAAGTCAGCTGCCATTCTGAAAACACTGTGTTAGATAAATATATTATACTCACAAGAGACTTCTCCAGTGAAATTTATTGCTGTTAAACAGAAGTTAGGGTTGTATCTGCTATCAGTTCTTACAGCAAAAGCAAATTGCACTTTTTGTTTGAGACATATTCAGCATTCCTAGCAAAGTTTTGACTCTGCCCCATAAGAATTTGTTTCAATCTACATAATTGATAAATAGTGGATGAAAGATGCTTAGTTACAAGTTTGGGCTGAAGCTTTAATGAACAGCAGCTTCTGGAAGTATAATTTTATTAACAAATAAAACAGGTGAACCAAATAAGTCTTAAAATGGTCCCTTTATTTGCAGACAGTGTTTCCAGCTGATTCAGTTTGTGGCACTGAGGGCAACTCTGTCTGTACAGCTGCTTTAGCCACAGAGGCTGATGGAGTTGCACTGAGTGTTCCAAGAGCTCCAGCTGGGCAGTCTTCTGATTTCAGTTCTTCTGACTTTCCAGCTGGCAGTTGCACAGCATTGGCTTTCAGGGTAAGATCTTAAATTGCATGCAGGGTCTTTTTACTTATTTATTAACAACAAATGTTCCTCTCCAGTAGTTCTTTTAAACTAGAAGAATTCCTCAGACCTTTTTTGCTGTATCTAAATAATTGTGTCTGAATGAATGTTTACCAAAATGTCAATGCTTTGAAGACAGCACTTCCCAGGCTGATGTGAAGAACAGTACTAGAGGTGTGACAGGCACTATTAATTAGTTTTTAAGTATGTGCTGAAGAAATAGAGAAGTGGGAGCATGTATAAAATAAAAGATAATCATGGCAGAAGGTTCAAGAAGTAGGTTTTGAGTTATGGCTGGTAGGCAGCGATCAAAGGGAGGTTTTTGTCAGATGGCACTGAAAGTTCTCAGTGCCACTGGAGCTTGTTAAATAATACAGACATCCATTAAGAAGCAGAAACAGAAGAATGAAGATGGTGACTCCTTGATTTGAGACAGATTACTGCTAATTCCATTGTGGTGCTGAATCTACCTGGAACGGACTGAGCAGCAAACCATAGGAAGAAAAAGGAATTTCTGTTTATGGTACAATTAAGTAAGGTTTTCTGGAGTGAGAGGCTGATGGTTCAAGTTAGAGTAATATTCAAAGAATTCATCGTTCTGTCAGCAGTGAGATACTTGCTACAGTTACAAACTTACATCCTTTCTCTGTGCTAGAGAAAGGCCCAGTGTTGCTCACCAACTGAAGGCAGAGCTTTCTGCCAAGTCTTTATTATGTGGTAGACAAGATACTTAATTTTTTGTACAAGAACTAGCAGTTATCTTATTTCAGGAAGCTGTGCCACAGGAACAACCTTTTAGTGCTTTGAAACATGAGCAACAGAAGAAGTGGCTTGAAGAGTTGGACAAGCAGAAGGAAGAAGCTAAACTACGAAAAATAGAAGAAAAACTTAATTTATCAAAGGTATTTGTGGTTTAGAAGGACTTTTTGAAATAAGAGAAGCCTTTCTCTACCGTTTTCTTTTAAGAAATAAAAGATGTAATTAGTGAAGTGGCAACAAAGATGGGATTTCCTGCAGCATATCCAGGTTTTCACCATAAGGATGGACTTGCTAAACATTGAGCCAGTGACTGTTCAGAATTTCAGTGTCTGGTAAGAGGGCTTGCTGCAGGCATGGAGACAGTGGTAGTGCTACACTTTCTCTTTTCCACCATGTGTAAAAGCATTTGGGTTTGTAAGGTGCTGTAGAGACCATGGCCAGACCCTTAGGAAAAAGAAATCTTTGTAGACTGCTGGAGATGAGAAGAGAGGAGTACAGTGTCACTGTGATGCTTAAGTCTTGTTTCTAGAAATATTATTTTAATACACACACACACGATCGTGAAACTTGAAAAAAGTTAAAAAGCAAGCACTTCTCCAGAAAGTATTGAAGAAAATAGCCTTACCTTTTTTCAGCCCCCGGCAAAGACAGCCCTGCTGCCAGGGGTGGTTACAGACCTGCACACAACACAAGCCTTGTCTTCTCTTGAGTTGCTGAAGGGATCAGGCTTCCTTTGTAAACTGAGGGGTTTTAACTGTGAAGAGAACACAGCTGGGAAAGGTCCCTTCATTAGCTGCCTCGTTGTTAATTGGGTAGGTGTGCTATGGGAGGAGGGCTGCAGGTACCAGGGAGTGACCTTTTCCTTTTTTCTTCTGAAAATGTAGTAGCAATACGTTTGTGCTGATCAGGTGTGGATCAGCATTATAATCTGTGCTCTGACTTGCATTTGTAGCAACTGAGACACTTGTCTTCTCATTTAAGGAGTTAACTGCTGTCTGCATTGTAGCTTTTTAGACGTTCCTGTTGTACAAAACATGTATTGTCTGTTTTGTTAACCACACTTTGTAGAAACAGTGTAATTGAATGCTTTTTCTTTTTTTGTTGTTGCTTGATACTTATTTAGGCAGAGGAGCATGACAGATGGGCAATGCATTTTGATTCTTTTAAGAACCACCTTAATGCTAATGCACAACACCCCTTAAATGGAATGCACAGAAAGCCTGAAAGTCTTTGCCTGTCACCTGACCCCAAGGACCCGACTGCTTTCATTCACCCTTTGTCACCTGCGGCTTTAGGCAACCTCATGCCTTTACAGGTGGGAACTGCAGAAAAAGCTGCTAAAAATGGTGCTTTGGAACAAAGTCAGAGAGTCAGGTGAGTGAGCTTTGATTGGGTAATTATTTTCCCAACCAGTCATTGCTGGTACCTCCTCAGAAATTTAAAAAAAAAAAAAAAAATCCTTTACATTCATTTGGCTTTTGTTTTTTTTTCAAATACCTGTTGTTTCACTATTGAAAGACACAAGTGCTGCCACTGTTTATTAATGAAATTTACTGCAAATAACCTTACTTTGTTCCTTAATGAAAAGGATTTTATAATCTATGAATTAATTTATATATTAATTTATAATTAACACAACAGGGTAACCTCAATAGGAGAATGAAATCTAACTGATTCTAATTAAGAAAGGCTTTAGGATTATTTTCTAATGATTAAAAACATTTACGTGTCCCTTTGTTGACAGTTTCCTCCGTTCCATGACAGCTCTGCTGGACCCTGCACAGATTGAGGAGAGGGACAGGAGGCGGCAGAAGCAGTTGGAACATCAGGTAGACTTTGGTTTTAAAGCCTCACACTTTTTTAATAAGAAAGGATGAAAGGTAACGTCTCATGAGTAAAGCATGAGATTTAATGCTAGAATCCAGGGAGGCACTTGACTTTTATGCTTTAGATGACATGTACATTGTTTGGCAGTATTTCCTTCAGTCAGACTCTACAATTCTCTTTCGGTATTTGCACAAGATTATTGCATTTCTGTAGCTGAATTCCTGCCTCAAACAACGTACAGTTCAGTCTTTAGAGCTCTAACAGGTTTGTGTGCGTTTTCCTTCAGTCTCCACTGTTATAAGGAGGACTGATATTTACAGATTGCCACTCAATGAATCTTTATTTTTTTATCTACTTTACTGACATTTACATAACCTCTGTGGCACTCTGACAGTGTTTATCTGCATGCTGCTGTCTCCAGCACGGTGTGAAGAAGTCTCAGTATAAATGTAAAGAGACTGTTCTGGTCACACTGTTGCTCTGGTGGACCAAACTCCTGGATTACTGTGTGTGCATGAGGTGAAAATCAGACCTTCATCTCTTTACAAGACAGAAAAAAAAGCATTTTCTAAAACAAAAAGCTCTTTTGTCTGAGTATTTCAGACTGCTCGATTGGGCTGGTGGTTTTCCAGAAACAAAATTGTTTGAAATAAATTGTCTTGAATTTTTCTTTTTTTGACTTGTCAAAATCCAATTCTACACATATATGGAAATACACAAATAAGTACCTTACAATACCTTAATGTTGTATCTTTTACTTTGCCTTTTTTTTCTGGCCCTGTCAGAAAGCAATAATGGCTCAGGTGGAAGAAAAACGGAAGAAGAAACAGCTGGAGGAAGAGCAGAGGAAATGGGAAGAACAACAGGAAGAACTGCGCCTGGCCCGAGAAAAAGCACAACTGCAGAAACAGTTTGAAGAAGAAATGCTGAAACAAAAACAAAAGGAGGTGGGCTTTGCATTTTCTTTAGTGTAGATAGTCAGTGATAATTCTGAATTTGTAGGAAAATGCTTTCTGTTCCTCACCTGCAAAATCGTGTCACCTCATCATTTTGAAAATGAGAACTATCCAAAATACAGATATTTGAAAGTAAAATCTGATTTCTTAATTAATAAACTTACAATACCATACAAGAGTAAGACCAGATTCTTTTTTTGAACAATGGCCTTTTCAAGAAGAGAAATTATAAGAGCTGGCAAAAATAGAAATGTAGTTTTAAATAGTGCAGAAGCATCCATTCTAAAATGCAAATTTAAAATTAAAAAATACCTCAATGTATGTGATCCAGTTACTGTTCTTGGTAACTTGAGGCTTTTAAGGTGCTTCAGTACCATAAGTTCATCTGAGTGAATGTGCTTTCAGTCTGAATTAAAGACTTCTTAGGATATAGTCTGGAAAAGTCATTTTAAAAGTCATTCAAGTTCTGCAGCTTTCCCCTGTGTAGCTGTTGCTGAGCTTTACACAGTGCTTTCATATAAAAGGTAAACCAAAAGTACATGTTGACCTTTGGTAGGTACAGATTGTGCATTTCTATCTATTCATACCTCTGTGGAAGGTTAAACACTTGGTTTGATGTTTCATTCTTCCTTTTGGCACAGTAGCAGCTATTATTGTTTGCTTCCTCTTTGGAACAGGAGCAGATCCCATGGTGTCATAAGACAAGGTGATTCCAAAAGCAGTCTTCTCCAAAGGCTGCAGAAATGTGGATTCCCGATTTCTCTGCATTTCCTGGATAGAAATGTGTAGCATCTGCCTGTAGATGCTTGAACAGACTGGTACAACATGGGCAAAGTCATCCTTCTCTGTAATTGCTCAGCTACATGTTACAGCACCAGTTGTTCTTTCCAACTGCAAATGCAGGAGGAAGTGGGATCAGCTGCTCATAACAGTTTGGAAATGAGGTTTTCCTTGGCCCAGTCTCCTGCACATTGAACCCACTGAGTCTGGGAACTGTAACCCCCTGACATTTGCTGGGGAGCTTTTACTGTCTCCTTCCTGTGGCAGTAGGAGGAAAATGAGGTTTATTACTTGTATTTAGGCTCCTTTCATTTCATTCAACCACATGTTACAGGAAGTCACAGATGGCTGACATCAGATGGCATCTAGAAGAAGAGGAAATTATTAGAAAGGAAATAAATATCCAGATAATTTAGAGGATCTAAATGCTCATTTATTAATGCTAGGATTGAAGATCTTTCATTAGTGTACAGCAGAGGTTCTGAATTTATAATCATAGAAATTATAGGTTACATACTGCACTTACTCAACTAGTTTTAGTTTTGAAAAAAAATATTTTCCCTAAATAAGAATATATATAAACTTTGAGGTTTATATGGAGATTAAGTAATCCAGTTGATTTTATTCTCAAAATAAATTGAAATAAATTAACATATATTTACCTTTTTTTTTTTTTTTTTAAAGGAACTTGCAAGTCTTAAAGCCAAAGAGCTTTATCAGACAATGGAGAAAGCTCAGGAATTAGCCCAGGGATCAGAAAAAGAACAGCACATTCCAGAGTTGGCTCAGAATAACATTTCAAATCTTCAGAGCAATCTTGGTAGTGGCAAGTATAAGTCTTCTCATACTCAGTTTGCCTGTTCCTTTGGTGTTTGAAAGCAAGTTTTTTCTGGGGTTGGGTTTTTTTGTTTTTGTCTCTCTGTCTGCATTTGGGTTAGAAATTGCTCCTTTGCTTCACAAACCAAATTTCATTACAATTTATGTACCTTTCAAACAAATATAAGCGTTAACTACTATGCAGAATATTATGTTTTAGTAAGTTTCAAATATTGTATTACATAAAGGAAGAAATGTAAAGATGCTGGCAGGAATGCACAGGGGTATTCTATGTGCTGTCAGATTTCCCATGGAAAAGGGCGAGTATTGGGATCTGGACCAGAATTCTCAGTGTTGCTTTGAGCTCTAAAGCACGACAGTCTGGTAACTCTGTAGCATGGTTTAAATTGAAGACAGGTTACTAAATGGAACAATTTTACCACTTTTCAGGTGATACACAGTTTGAAAATTGTACTTCTGGCATTTCTGCACAAAGCACTGATTTCCCTGATGGTGTGGGGAGTCCCCCTGAGCAGCTGACTTCCCCTCGGAGGGACATGGCGGTGCAGACAGGTACAGAGCCCACACCTGAGTCACTCTGAGGGACCTCCAGACAGGCAGGGGGACCCTGTCGGTGAAATTGAGGCAAATCACCATTACTCACAATGAATAAAGCTAGAAAGAAATACTTGCACAGATACAAACATGTTGCTGCATCACTTTGTTCCTCTATTTATCACTATTTATTCTTCTAAATAAATGATATCTCTGTATAGTTGTTACTTACCAGTTACAAGTCCCACAGCCTGGAATATAGTGTTCTTTTAGGGTCACAAGCCACGTAGGTCCACATTTATTAAGTAACTTGATTTCATTCTCCAGTCTTCTGTGTTTTATCCCTTCCTTAAATAGCAGAGGCAAAGAATCGAGTTCCACAGCAGGTGCTGTAAAGACAGTCCTGTGTTCCACAGAAGAAAAGAATAGAAAAGCATTATAAAACTGTAGCAGCCATTTCTTTAAATGACATCAGTAATGGTAGATTGATACACATACAAAAGTCAACCAAGTAATTTGAACAGCTCAGACTTGGAGTTAAAATATAATTTTTTTTATTTTAGATTGCTTTAATACTTCAGCATACACTGAGTCAGCTGAGGAAAGAACTGTGTGTTGTGAATCACCTGATATTTCCATAGAATATAAGGAAACCTTTAACAGCAAAAAATACCAGAAGGAAATGGATATGGATAAAAATAAACTTTCAGGAAAAGAGACTGGTGGCATTTACAGTGATCTATATGAGCAATATGCAAGAAAAGAAAGACAAACTAAATCTTCAGAAAAATACAGCAAAAGACCTGACTGGAACATAAACAAGCCAGGGAAAAGATACATTCCAGCCTCAGAAAGGTACCCGAAACCACTGCAGAAACAAAGGGAAGAGAACAAAGTGCGCCGCCAAATGGAGCTGCTGCAGTTGGTAGAAAGGAACAGCCCTGGGCAGCTCAGTGTGAGGAGAGGGGGGCACTCAGCCAGGTCTCTCTCACCTCGTGAAGAAACAGCTGGGAAGAACAAGGGCCACAGAGGCAGAAAGGTGGGTCACTGCTCTTTGAGAACAACAATGTGGTTTTAAGATTCTTGTTCCTCAATTTTACCTGGCTGGGAATTCAGTTATGTAACCAAAGCATTGAAATTCTCCTGTTGCTCAGCCTTGTGTCAGCACTCTGTTGTTCAGCAGCAGAAGAACATATTCACATTTTGTGACTGAGTTTTTACTCTTATTTCAGTCTTCCAAAGTGTTGATTCCTTTTCATTTCTACGCTAACAGTGATTCATTATGTAAACAGGGAGCTTGGTTGCAAGCAGTGTGCAGGACACAATGACATCACTGCCTTGTTTTTTTTCCCCAGTCATTGTGTTGTGCTGGCAGGTGAGGTACAGCAGTACCTGCTCAAGAAAACAATGTTTATTTCTGCAAAGAGTATGGATTACTGAGTACATCTGAGGATGTACTCCATTGCCCCAGAAATGCATCGTTCTTAGTGCAATCATTCTCCATTGGCAGTAAGCACTTTATCAGTAGAGCTTGTGGCTGGAAAAAAGTCTTTTAAAGAAAATACTATTGAATATATTCTTGGCTGTTTTCTTGCCCTCTCTCTCACTTGCTCACTCTCTGTATGCATAAACACCTCATTTTCTCACACCTTCAAATGGCAAAACTCTGGACCTTTCCTTTTAATATCTTGGATTGAACCTTTCGGGTTTATAAATTCCTATATTCCAAGGACATAGGAAAATATGCATAGTGTTTTTAATAGTGCTTAGAGCTGCCGAAAGACAGAAAATTGGAGCAAATCCTCCTGTAATTTGTTCATTTATTTCATAGGCACTACAAGTCTCTTAAATGTAAATCTTTGATAATTACCTTT
>VZRR01007514.1:779475-842373 GCA_013398015.1 Oreocharis arfaki
AGATTGATACACATACAAAAGTCAACCAAGTAATTTGAACAGCTCAGACTTGGAGTTAAAATATAATTTTTTTTATTTTAGATTGCTTTAATACTTCAGCATACACTGAGTCAGCTGAGGAAAGAACTGTGTGTTGTGAATCACCTGATATTTCCATAGAATATAAGGAAACCTTTAACAGCAAAAAATACCAGAAGGAAATGGATATGGATAAAAATAAACTTTCAGGAAAAGAGACTGGTGGCATTTACAGTGATCTATATGAGCAATATGCAAGAAAAGAAAGACAAACTAAATCTTCAGAAAAATACAGCAAAAGACCTGACTGGAACATAAACAAGCCAGGGAAAAGATACATTCCAGCCTCAGAAAGGTACCCGAAACCACTGCAGAAACAAAGGGAAGAGAACAAAGTGCGCCGCCAAATGGAGCTGCTGCAGTTGGTAGAAAGGAACAGCCCTGGGCAGCTCAGTGTGAGGAGAGGGGGGCACTCAGCCAGGTCTCTCTCACCTCGTGAAGAAACAGCTGGGAAGAACAAGGGCCACAGAGGCAGAAAGGTGGGTCACTGTCTGCTCTTCGAGAACAACGATGTGGTTTTAAAGATTCTTGTTCCTCAGTTTTACCTGGCTGGGAATTCAGTTATGTAACTAAAGCATTGAAATTCTCCTGTTGCTCAGCCTTGTGTCAGCACTCTGTTGTTCAGCAGCAGAAGAACATATTCACATTTTGTGACTGAGTTTTTACTCTTATTTCAGTCTTCCAAAGTGTTGATTCCTTTTCATTTCTACACTAACAGTGATTCATTATGTAAACAGGGAGCTTGGTTGCAAGCAGTGTGCAGGACACAGTGACATCACTGCCTTGGTTTTTTTGCCCAGTCATTGTGTTGTGCTGGCAGGTGAGGTACAGCAGTACCTGCTCAAGAAAACAATGTTTATTTCTGCAAAGAGTATGGATTACTGAGTACATCTGAGGATGTACTCCATTGCCCCAGAAATGCATCGTTCTTAGTGCAGTCACTCTCCATTGGCAGTCAGCACTTTATCAGTAGAGCTTGTGGCTGGAAAAAAGTCTTTTAAAGAAAATACTATTGAATATATTCTTGGCTGTTTTCTTGCCCTCTCTCTCACTTGCTCACTCTCTGTATGCATAAACACCTCATTTTCTCACACCTTCAAATGGCAAAACTCTGGACCTTTCCTTTTAATATCTTGGATTGAACCTTTCGGGTTTATAAATTCCTATATTCCAAGGACATAGGAAAATATGCATAGTGTTTTTAATAGTGCTTAGAGCTGCCAAAAGACAGAAAATTGGAGCAAATCCTCCTGTAATTTGTTCATTTATTTCATAGGCACTACAAGTCTCTTAAATGTAAATCTTTGATAATTACCTTTCGCCTGAACCCAAGCCAAACAGTCCTTTTGGAATTTCAGAACAAACTTGCTCTGAAAAATCAAAACTTTTAATATAAAAAACATGGACATTTTTGGTTTTACTTTTGACTTTTTTGATTTTCTCCTAGGAAGAACCATTGCATAAGAATCACTTGAATGAAGAAAGGTATGTCAATACTGTGCATTAATGAAATGTAGAAATACGTTATTACTGAAATACACATGCTTTTCTTTCCTGACTTTTTAAAAGAATTTAGATGTATCTAATTGTCTACTATTAAAAATACACAAGACCACACAGATTGGGGGTATAAAAGCAGAGTAAATGAACAAAAATCCTGTCCTCCAAGGATTCTTTGCCTCTGCTATTTGAGAAAATTAACCACATTACTGAAGTATTGTTTGAGCTTTTGTATAACTGCCATTGTTCCATGCAGGTCTGAATCACCACCTGTTCCAGCAGTCAGGAACAGGTTACTCCAAGTACAACAGAGACAGAGTCAGGCTTCTCATTTCCTGGTGCATAACCACCAGGGCAGGAGAGAGAAGAACAGCAAGGCAGATGCCCAGCAGAGGAGCTCCCCCCCTGCCGTCCCCGCGGCCGCGAGACCTCCGTCGGCGCAGTTCGTGCCCTACGTGCGGACGCGGGAGGTTTATTGCCTCCATCCTGAGGCACCACTGAGCCGACCCTCCACACATGACCCCCAGCATCGACACTCCCACGGTACTGAAATGATTCCTGGAGGGGAGAAGAGATGTTACAGTGGTTTACAGTCTCAGCCAATTTTGTTATTAGAATTTTTACTGAATTATACAGTAATCTGTGTCACAGCAGTGCGCAGAAAGGCTGCGTGAACAAATTATACTCTGTATTAAAAAAGAAAAATAAACCACAGAAAAACTGTTAAAAAATCAGAAAAGCAACAAAAAAATTCTTTTATCAGTTTTTTGTCTGCTTGCCTTTCACGAAGTATGATTTCACTTCCTTGCATTACAGTACAGAGATTGGGGTTTAGCAATCTCAGTGTTGTTTGATTTAAAAGTAGAGATTATAATCTTGATAGCAACCAACCTGTGGTTTTCACAAACTTTCAAAATCTACTGCTTCAAAATTAAAAGAAAATTACCAAAGACTATTATTAACTGATTTATGTTTACTTTTAGATTCTTACCAAACGCCACGACAGATTTTTAGCTCAGATCACGTAAGAGAGCCTCTTCTAAATCCTGATGTAGTTACAATCAGAGAGAGACAACAAGCAATTCTCAAAGGATTGTCAGAATTACGACAGGTAAGCAAAACTTAATTGGCTAAACATGCATGTGTATATATATACTGAAGTAAAAATTATCACATCATAATCTTTAATTCAATTTCCATCATATGATTTATGTTTTGGGCCCTGTCCTCTACTTCTGTTCCATTTTACTAACTGTTTTTCATGCATTGCTTCCACCTTTGGACAGGCCTTAGAGAGAGAATATGGACTCCTTAGCCCTTAAATCAGCTATGAAACAGTGGAGTGCCTGAGCAAACCTGAAACCAAGAGAAATGACTTTGTTTGGTGTCCAGGTTTCCATAGTTAGGGTTGTTTATAGGGAATGGAGCAGTATCAAAAGAACAGAGTTTTAACACAACACTAAAACTTTGTTAATGAGATTTCCCCTCTGCAGTTCCCAGGTCAGGACAGAGCAGAGGGGTTGGTGCAGAAGGGTTGGTGGGGTGGTCTCGTGTCAGGCCTGGAATAATATTTTAATTTGCAAACTGGAAGTGAACACTTAAAAAATGCTTCCAAGACAGCTGCTACTTGTTAGCGTTTAAAAAGGAAACTCAGGATTTGTCAATCAGCCAGGTTTTCTGAAAAGAAAATGAAAATTAGTTTAATGCCACAGACACACAAGCTCCTGAGATAAAAGCCTCTGTGTGTTTGTGTACTTGTTCTTTGTAGTCAGTTACTGGTAATGGCATCTCGTTATTAAAGCCTGAGTGAATTTGATACTCCACCTGTGGGCAACAAGGTGTGGCCCACTGCCACTGAAGGCACAGGTCTGGACATGCACATGAGCACTTCTCTTTTATGCTTCTAAATGGCCTGACTTGGCTGCAAGATAAAAAAATATTTACTTCAGGCTTGTCTTTTCTTTGTGAACAACACTGAAAATAAACATGTACCAGTATCTTCCCCTGCTTTTGAATGGGCCCAATCTAAAAGTACCTTATTGCTAGCAGCAGGATTTTTCTCTGCCTTGAGAGGGGAAAATTTCATAAATAATCAAAATAAAGGGAAGAAAATCTGACAGACTGAAGTACAACAAAATTAACAGTAGTTAATGCTAGTGATTACCTGTTGTGCTTTAGAAAGACAGAAGCACTACCGTGTACACACAGTGCTTCAGCAGTAGGGAAATTCCTTGTGCAGACAAAGGCTTGTGACTCTCCCCAGATGAGTAAGAAAAGTTGTGACCTGTCAAGTGACGGTCGGCGATGGAAGAGCCGGGGCAGATTGCTGGGATGCAGTTAGCCATTTTTATTGACACAGAGCTGAGTATTTATACCTTCTTCAGCAGTAACTGAAGATAGATCCTTCTATAAGCAGTAATCACTATCACAACCATATCTATGTTTCTTAATAACATTGCAAAACTAAAAGCTAGCACTAAGCAGCACAGGTACCTACCAAACATGCCTTTCCCTCATGCTCGCTGCTCTGTGCTAGGCCGCACTGCCTGCCGTGGTCTGCGGCCCAGCAGCGTTACCGCTCCACTTCTGACACGAGTTTAGCAGTGCTCTCACTTCTGCTTTCTAGCTCTGTCTCTGCAGTGACCCAGGAACACTGAAAGGCTGCCAGTTTCTAGCTGCTTCCAGATTGGTTTCACTGGATCTGGTCCTCCCCACTGCTCATTAACATTTTTGTTAAATATCTGCAGCTGTTAAATATTTTGTATTCAGGCTTCTGATCCAAAGGAATCTGCTCCACAGCAGGTGCTGTAAAGACACCTTTACTGGTGCCAGGAGCCTGCAGGGGTTAGCACCCCCATCTGCGTGTCTCACAAGTTTATTTGTTCATTTCACACAAGCTTTTATGCTTGTACAAATCTGACCCCCACCCCTGCCAGTTACTTATCTTGGAATCCCAGATCTGGGGGTTGGGGCCTTACATAACCTGTGGTTTTCTTATCTCCAGCTTACAAACACAACACACCATTCCAGTCTAACACAAATAACTACATCTTCCTTTATGACACAGAGGTGTTCACGTTAGACTTGGGGGCCGCCTCTGCCTATTTCACTGATTACACTCTAGTTCCATATCTGTTCTAGCAGAACCCATGGCTTTGTATCTTCACTGTTTTCTGCTGGTACTTTGGGATTTTCCAGTCATTATCATTTTCAGCTGGCCAGGGCTAGGTCCCTGCTTGGGAAGCAGTTACAGTTATCACTCC
Source organism: Oreocharis arfaki (assembly GCA_013398015.1). Classification (NCBI taxonomy): domain Eukaryota; kingdom Metazoa; phylum Chordata; class Aves; order Passeriformes; family Paramythiidae; genus Oreocharis; species Oreocharis arfaki. Next base: position 784,317 of record VZRR01007514.1, read on the forward strand.
TAGCCTAGGGCTAGGTCCCTGCTTGGGGACCTTGTGAAGCAGTTACAGTTTGCAGTAGCAGCCTGGTCCTTGTACTACACTCACGGCCTGCAATGGTTCACCTTGTTTGGGCAAGTCCATGTTTTATTTATAACTTGTTTCTGTATTTCACTTCACTTGCCTGTGGCATTTTGCTTAACAGTGAAGCCACATTCAAGGTACAATTTGATCCTTGTGCTTGCTGAGGATACAAAAGCCATGGATATTTATAAAGGTTAAAGTTGGCAAGCTTAGTTCTGAAGCCAGGAACCTACAGTCATTTTTGCAGTGGCTAGAAAGTAACAGTAAGGTTCATCTTTCAGTGGCTCTTGGTTCTGCAAGAGAGTTAACTTAAACCATGTGGAGTTCTTTTTTAAATACCCTGCCAGCTGCAGAAGGCATTTAAGACATGAACTGTTCAACTTCAGTATATCTTGTATACCTCAGTACTGTGTACACCCCCAGATGTACAGATGTTTTGCATCAGATATTTCACTGAGAAAGTAGGAATAGTACAGGATTTTGTCTGAAATACAGACAAAAAGCCAAGTTTTCTGTTTCGGAAAATAATCTAGTCTTGCTTTTTTTACATTTATATATACATATGTAGAGTGGATTGATAGTTTCAGGCTACATACATATCTATATTTACAACATATTTAGCCGTTGTTTTGTCTGGGGGAATTCACATAATATTCAACCAGTCTTTAGTCTTTGAACTCCGTACTCAGCCAGTGATAGATAAGTACAGCTGGGCTGGGGCGGGAAGAGCCCAGTGGGACTGGCTGACCGAGGGAAAACACCAGGGAAAAGAAAAGGCAAAGGGAGGGTGAGTCTGTCACTGCATTTGCTCCAGGACAGCAAATCTCTTCCTGTGTCTCAGGTCACAGCAGGAATAGGAACTAGCAGCAGGCTCACTTTCCTCACTGAAGTCAAAAGTCAGTGGATAAACCCAGCAAAGTGAATTATTTGTGAAAAAGAAGGGCCAAAGTTTAAGAAAGAGGAGCACACCCCACTCAGCCCAGGTCAGTACTACCCAAGCACCCCATTGCTCCTGAGGCAGCAGCAGCAGCCCAAAGGCTGCAGGTGACAATGGCTGGGTGGGGACACACCCCACGGCTCCCTGGGGAGCTGTTTCCCATTGCTGTGCACCTTCCCAGTCCCTGGGCAACCCGTGGCATAAACACTGAACTGCCAGCTTGCAGGGTTACTTGTTCCTCAGCTCTTGGTTTATTTAGGACAGTTTATTTTATAACTTGTTTTTGTGATAAGCTCCTAAATGCAAGAAATGCTCTGTAAAAATAGTAATTATTAACACAGGGACTGAAAACTACACTGACCTGTTAATAGAAATAAGCAGATCCTGTTGATTAATTAGAAAGCAATTCATCAAGTGATTGAAAGTAGGCAGCTGCTGCCTTTGAAGGAGCCGAAGTGGAGTCTTACAGGCTGCCGTGCTGACTTTCCTTTGGTGCCACCAGGAATCTGTGTCTAAATTGCTGTAGGAGCTGCTGCCTTGCATTAGGTCTGTACTCAGCTGTGCCAGCAGCCTTGTAACTCTTACCTCTGAGAAAGGCCTTGTAACTCTGAGAAAAATAATTTAATTTTCTTTTTTAAAAAACAAACTTCCATGGTACCAAATTATTTCTGACAGGTCTAAAACAGATGGAAAGCAAGGGGCCAGTTGTATCAATATATATGATCCTGTTAATTACAGTAAAAAATACTGATTTTTAATTAATGCACATACTTAACATAGAGCTATCATGTATTACTTGATAGGCAAAGATACAGCTCCAGAGGGTTTTTTGTGACAGGTTTTCTCTATCATCAGTACTTACAAAAACCATTGGCAAAGCAGGAACCTTGAACCTTTTGACAGTAAATCAGTGTATCCTGAAACATCTGACCCTGCCTGGTTCCAATGGCACTGCTGTCTTTGCTCTTGGAGTACCATTTGTGCTAAGGCTGAAAGCCAGTGCCCATCGAGGTTTGGAGTTCAGCTTCATACAGGAATTCACAATACTGCAAATGCAGAGACAGTGCACAAAGGAATGAGAAAGTTCCATTTCCTGCAGTCCTTTTTCCCTCTGCATGGTCATCCCTGGAAATTGGCCTGGCTTCCACTCCAGTCACACTTGAAGGCTTCTGTGGAAGTTCCCTCTCCCCTGAATGCGTGAGGTTGTACTGTTTTTTCTGAAGTTGTGTACTTAAAAACCATTGAGCCTTAACAAGGAAGTTGTTTTTAACTATGAAACAATGACACTTTGTTAGTTCAGGCTGCATGAGGAAGACAGAACATTCACATTTATGTTTATTTCAGGGCCTCCTGCAGAAGCAGAAGGAGTTGGAGAACACTCTGATTCCCATTGTAGCTCAAGAGAACTTCATGCCACCATTTTGAGAGGTACATATGAAAGTTCTCAATTCTTAAAATGGAAATGCACAGCACTTTGCTACTGTAATTAATTATGAACCACCTCTAGCTTTTTTATGAAAATTAAATTATGAGAATTTTGATAGATTACAGGGTCATGTTACTTTTTATATTGAAGATACATTAAACTAGTGATGGTTTGTCTCTTTAGAATGGTTTTCATGCTACCTGAAGACATGTGTCAATTTAATATAAACAACCAAATACATGGAAGAAAACTGTTATATGGGTTTTTGTAGAACTCAGTGTGTGGATTTTGATAAATAAAAAGATTAAGATGTATTCTGAATGGCTTTAGTCATCTTTGTTGGTATTTTTAACTGTACAAAACTGCTTGTATGACAATATTCAGCCACCTCTTAGGCTTATACAGTGAATATTAAGTACTCCCAGATTTTAAGACCACAGTTCATCACACAATTAATTGATACAAGGGAGTTCTCTTTTTCAGAAAAGATTATTTGCCATGTTTGGGGGGAGGGTAACAAGTGCTACACTAGTCAGGTACTGGTTCTTAATCTGAATGAATCAATCCACTATTTATAGAGGGAAAGAATCAACTTCAGGCAGAAGTCTGTGGGTTTTGAGGGTTTTTTAAAGCTGCCCTTTTTAACCAATAATTTTGTCCCAACTAATTTTGTGAGTTCAGTGTTATGTAGTTTCAAACACTCACCTGGTACCAAACAGCACATCCCAGAGAGAAGCAGTAAAATCGAATTACAAGCAGGAAAACCCCCAAACACAGGACTTTGCACAACCTGAAGAGGAGCAGGTAAAGTCAGGAGTCTCAGTAAAACCAGCAGTGCAGCAACAAGGGGCATCTGGAGCCTCCACAGCTGCTCACTGTGGCTGCTGCCTTCCAGGAGCCCGAGGCAGAGGACGATGAACAAAACGCGCTAAGAGAGAATCGCTGAGGGGGAAAAAGTTGGTAACTCAGCAGATGTGACATTAAAAAGACAGGATTAAGAAACAGATAAAACTGTACTGACCCTAGTGCTAGTTCACAAAACAAACAAAACAAAACCAAAAAAAAAACCTGAAAGCCCCAGGAATCATTAAGCTGAAGTAGGAGAGGATTGAGGTTTTCCTGATGCAAATTGAACTCCCACAGTCATTAAACCCAGGTTTGTCCTCTCATTACAGTAATTACCGTGGCCAGATGAAAGCTGGGAGGACGCTGATGGTGCTGCAATAGCACAGAGCACCAAGAGAATTGCTGTGCATGAAACCAAGCTTGGGTGTTCCCCAAGTACTTTGCAAACAATATAAAAACCACAGACAAAGCAATGTGTTAGCAAGTCCCTTGTGCATTAAGAGTTTATTTGATTTTCTGTAATGGAACTGCACCATTGGTTACTCTAATTGAGGTATTTAGCCAAAAATCCAGTATATAATCATGAAAATAAGTACACTGCCTTAGAGCTATGTAAAAACATTGTACAAAATTTGTGTCAATGTCAAATAAATACATTAATTTTAATATTTATGTAAAGAAACGTGACTTGGATAGTCTTACAGTTAAAAAAAGAAAACAACTGGCTCTTTCACATATTTTAGGTGAACATTCAGCTTTACATTAAACAGACCTCAAACTGAAGCCTAGGTAACAGGTCAAATACAAATGTAGAAACTTAAAAGTGCCAACAAATAAGATAATTCAAGTACAGTAAACGTTAAAAAATATATGTATTTATTTAAATTTTCAGATGGTTCCAACAGGGACAGGCCATCAGGAATTTAAATAGAACATGAAAACATCTGAGATAACAAGAACAAGAAACATTTTGTTCCAGAATAAAATAGAAATCGTTAATCCAACATTTTAGAAACAGAGAAGTCCACAGCAACTTAGAAAAAGAGATTTAAGAGTTCATTTCTGTTCTGAATATGGCCTGGAAGAATCACAGCAGCTATCCCAGACACCAGGTGATGATGACTTTTCCATATCCATGCTCTGAGTGTAGGCAGATAGAAAATAATTGCTCCCTTCTTGGTTTTGATTTGCAGGAGAAATTGGGTATGTTGTTCCCAGGAAAGTCTGATGAGTGAGTACATTAAAGTGGCTGAACTGATGGGACATGTTTAATTGTCTGCTATAAACCTGGAAGTTATTGAAAGGAGTTTGTTCAACTGCATTGTGTTTTTCTCCTTCAGCAGAGCATGTTGTAGAAACTGGAGTAATTGGCTGTTTCTCTTCCAAGTCAGCTTTGTAAGTCTTTTCCACAAGGCCAGTTTGTGCTTCAGGAGATAACTCTGTAACTGATAAGCAGCTTTCTTTAGCATCTACTCCATGTGGGCCCTTGGCCTCTGTCTGCAAAGCTTCCACATGAGTATCAAACTTAAAGGCATCACTGCAGATTTCTATTTGTGACAATTCATCCCCTGAATCCAGAGACATGTCCTCCTCATCCTTCGCATCCTTTTCTACAAGAACTACATTAAAAGAGAGAGAAAGTCCTATTCTACTGAAATACAAACTTTGGTTAAAAAGGCCATACATTACTCACAGTGTTACACTTCAGGTCTGCCAGTCCAACAGCACTTAAGTCTTGGTCTTCTGCCACTCGCGTTCACTTACTCAACACACACACTTAACCCTCTGTGGGACTGTCCAGTTACTCCGTGCTAAAAGCTTCTGCACACCGTGTTCATATTTAGTGCTGGGAAATCCCAACTCCCAGCTCCAAAGGGGACAATGTCAAAACAGCATCTAAAGTTACACAGCAGGTGAGTATTTGATCAGACAATCAAAGGAGTACAATTACTGACATCTCAGTACAGTCTATCTACTCTAAGTAGATAAAGTAGATAGAGATAAGTTTATCCTTTTTCTGAAAACATGCCCTGTCTAGTGCCTCAAATACCATCTTAGCCTGTACTTCTGTATTTAAGTCTCTGGTGCTCCACCCCAGCTGCCTTTTCCCCATCATTTCAAATAGAAAAAGAATAGCTTGAGAGTTGGGTTTTCCTCGCCGGCTGTGTGTTCATTGACCAGAGTCAAGGCACACTGTCCCAGCACCTCCCCCCCACACATGCAGTTTGCAGAGGAAAGTTTAGGTGTGTTTGACATTACCTGATTGTTGCTGGCCAGTACTGCAGGGAGGAAGGTGGTTCTGCTCAGTAACAGAGCTGTGATACCCAACGAGACTTCTGAAGTTATGCATAAAGTCATCAACAGCAGCAACCACTATGCCATTATCAAGGTAACTCGAGAGCGCTTTGAGATTCTTTTCTAAATACAGAAAGGAAGGGTTTGTATTAATAGTTAGCACCTACTATCAAAAAGGGGGGAGAGGTGTTCCCAAATGTGGTGTTTACCTGTTAGGAAGACAACATGTCTCTGTTGTATGTTTTGAGCCTGAAGCCTGATGAGACAGTCTAGCTCTGGAGCATTTCGAGTTTGAGAATCACAGTTATGGTAAGACAGAATCTCAACCAAGTGCTTCTTTTGATAGGTGTTCAGAAGGGTGAGCAGGTTCAGGGCATTGGCATTCATCCTGCAGTGCGGGGAAAGCTCACCATTAGAAACTATTTAAGGTCAGTCTAAATATCAAAAGACAAACAAAAGATTAGGTTCTATTTAAGTGTGTTTTGGAGGGCATAATGAAAGCTGAAGCATTTAAACAGCTGGTATTATAGAACCTTACTTACCTCCCCAGCTCTTTAAGTTTTTTTTGTATTTTGCAGTGGACTTTCCACTGCCATTTCCCATCTGGGGTATTGAGATCTTCCAGAAACTTTAGGAACTGTTTTAGTTTATCTGTTACAGAGACAATGAATAGAAGTTAAATTTTGTGGTATGCAGACTGAAAATACTGCTTCAGTATATACAAACAGCTGTTTTCATCACAGTACAGTCACACAATTACCAACAGCAGCCACTCACTTCAAGTTTTCTTCCAAGCAGACTGGCCAACAGCAGTACCACAGAACTGAGCTGCTGCTCTGTACCTCAGGTGCCCAGCAGTGGTATGTAAAAGCTGACCTCAGTCATACATGCTCTGCCTTGCTAAAATATTTCAAAAAATTGTAACTTCATCAACTATTCAACTTCAAATAAAGAAAAGGTATATATAGCATGTTTGTGGATAGAGCAGTAAGGAATAAAAGGTTTCACAGACATAACTACACAATGTAACACAAACTGGAGACAAAATCTCCCTGTTCATACACTGTTCAAGAAAGTCCCTGAGCTGAGAAAGAGACTGAATTAGCTGAAGTTCTCAAAAACATCACCAAAGTTAGAAGAGCTGATCCTTCACTGTGGTGACTACAGTACCTCTCAGGTACTGAAATGTCAGGATCTGAGTTCTAAAGCTCCCAGAAGCATCACACCTACCTGTAGTGATGGACTCTGGGTTCAGGACAGACTCATCTGACACAACAAAACCCCCAGACACAAACAGCTCATTGTAAGTGTGATTTTTCACATCATCCAAACTATCGACCCCTGCAAAGCTGACACAGGAGAGCCTCTTCAGAGTCACCAGGCCAGGGATCTGTTTAAAAACATTCAAAATCAGAGATGTAACCAGAAGTCACACAGAAAAAGGAACCAGAGAACTCTCATACCTACTAATGCCAGGCACCAAACTTCAAAACACATTTTCAAAAAATGACTGTTTCTTCTCTTGCCTGGTGAGGTGCTCTCTCTGGAGTGTTACAGGAATAAGGTAAATGGACACTGAGTACTTGAAATAATTTTACTTTCTGTCTAGCACAGGGTCTTAAGCCCCAGCTGTCAGGAATAGCTCAGGTCATCTGAGAGCTGCCTTCACCTGCTGGCAGAGCATCCCAGCACCAGAGGCAGAACTACTCAGGCCTCTGTACAGCTTTACAGCTTTGCAAGCACTAACAATAAACACGCATTAGCACATGTGTGGAGGTGGAAGAAGTTATGGGTGAATGCTGGGACAAGACCATTTTTGCCACAACCATTTTGTTTCTTCAAACAGCAGCTGAACACAGGGCAGCGTTCAATGCTCTGCTGTTAGAAGAAAGCAGCCCTGCTCCAAATGAGCTCATCTCACTACGGCAACACCTCTCTGTAGCACAGTTACCTATGTGGGACATACCTTATGGATGAGGTTGGCAATGTCTTCATTTTGGATAATGATCAACAGTTTATCTAAATCAGATCTTCTTTTAAGGAACTGCTCTGGATGGCACTCTGTATTCCCCAGCTTTCTAAGATATCCCTGCCACCACAGAAAGAAAAGACAAGGAAAAAGTCAATAGGTAGTCTGGTAAAAACAATGCCCAGATGACACCCACAACAGGAAGGTGTCCCACTTCAGTGAATCCCAGAGGGACTGGCTTCCTTATCTCTCACACACATTCATCAGAAGGACGCAGCAACACAGAGCAGCTGTTTCAGCAAGTGAGTCATTCCTATCAAATCACACACACGGCCAACTGACAGTATCAAACTGAGTTTTCACGAAAAGCCCGAAGTTTTGAACTTTACTCTTAGATATTTAACTACAGAAAAACAGTGATTTCTCAAAGTTCTCTCTACTATTAATTAAAAGGGAAGAGAAAAAAACCCCAAAGGCACACAAAATGACTTTTCATACATTCTTTCTAAAATGGTAAGCTATCACATTTCTTCCCTTAATATCTTCTTTCTGTAAGGCCACCCCCTGGCAGGATCTTCAGAAAGGACCAACCTGCAGCCTGTTCTGTTTCCCAGCTCTAAGAAAAAGACTTACGTAAAAGCTAAAAATAAGCAAGACTACCTCAAAAGCTCAAGGAAGAAATGGGACAGGACAGCCTGCTTTTACAATTCACTTTCACAGTCAAAGTGAGTCCAGTTTCATACAAGTGGATTTGAAAGACACTCTGTTCTGACACGGGAGAGAGGTTGAACTGAAACAGATTTACCTTGATTTCTCTGCAGAGAACACTTTCTTCCTCTTCATGAATATAAAAGCTGACCGTGTTTTTCTGTACATCTTTAATAATTTTGAACAAACTGTTAAATACTTCAGGTTTTAACTGGCTTATAAAATCAGTAAAAGCCGGTTGAGTTGTAATCTTTAAGTTCTCCGGGGATTTCTGAGTCTTTTCTGGTGGTTCCATGAGATCACCAGCAGAAGAGATCTGATCCTCTGGTTTAGCATTCCCATGATCCATTTTGTCCTTCCCTAGGGGGAGGCTTGCTGAAGGCTGCTCGTGAGAGTGCAGCTCCTCCCCCAGGTTATTGCACAGTGGCTCCGGGAGCGGCGCCGTGTCGCTGTCCCTGCACACGGCCACCGTGTCGGGCACAGGCCTGGGGGCAGTGCTGCTCACCACCTCCAGTGCCTCAGGACTAGAATAAATTGGGGGAGTCTGCCTCATGCATGAAGAAGCCAAAATAACACTATTCAATTTTTCACTCAGGGTCTCAATATACTCTTGGACAGAAACCTCAGATGCCTGCAAACACATGTGTTCAGAAAGTCTCATTATCCTCTCTCGGGCAGACAGGACTGGTGTGGACATGCCACTGACATAAGCAATGTTCTTTTGCTGCAAAATTTCTTGAATCTTTCTTGCAAAGAGCTTATATTCTTCTAACAGTGTTGTCTCTATTACTGCACTAATGGAATGCTTAGCTGTAAAAGAGTGATGTGTCAGCTCATACTGATCTTCAAGTTTCTCCACTTGTCCTGTGTAATGTCCATCTTCTGCTGTCCCCTTCTGTGTGTCTGAAAATGGAGAACATGGAAACTGGTAATCGGAATTTCTCTGTCGATTTACTACCCGGGGGTCATTGGGAAGTGCATCCGTTGGTGGCAAGTACTCCAGTGGCTCTTCTGGTGATTTCAGACCTACACAGGAAGAGTTCATCATTATCATCATCATCTCATGTTTGAAAGCCACACACAACTAATACACTAAAACCTCCAAATCACAGCCTGAAGAGAGGATTACTGTTATACCTCTCCCACCAACCAACTTAAATCCAAAAACTCGTGCTGCAGTCTGCTGAGGTACAGAAGCACAGTGCATTTAACAGCTCCTAAGACAGTAAAACAACATGGTCCAAGTCTGCTGAAAAAGCAGGATACAAGTTGTTTTCCCAGAGATAACACACAGTAAGCACAACAGGATATGCCTCCATTACAAATTAAAAATTAAATTAGAAATCAAGCAGGGTGACATATTATTCAAGTATTTTCATTTGCTACTAGGCTAAAATCCTCACTTTCAAAAAGCTTATTTTAGACACAAATTACTTGGTAGAGTTGGACTGCAAGCTGCATCTGATCTTGCAATTGTGAACACAAGTTTTTTTGCTTTAAAGGGGAAAGACTACCAGTCCAGCTGATTACTGACACAGCTTCAGTGATGCTGCAATGCCCCTCATAACCCCAGCTCAGTTTCTTCACCATCCATATTCAAAACTATAGTTTTGTTTGTTTTTAAAGCATTCACATTTCTAATCTGTGTCAATATGAAGCCAAACCCACATTCTCCACCAATATCTGTTTTCATCCAGCAGATTTCTGTATTAATCAAATACAAGAAACAACTGCATAGGCTATAGGTGTGCTTGTGTACCAACACGTGATCCAAGAATGGATCTATGAAAGCTACAAACTTTTAGAATATGTTTTCATTCACTATTTGTAGGAATAGAGGAGTGAAAACCCATGTTACCTGTAATTGGAATAAGTTTCCAGTGCATTCCAACTTCCCCTACGTTATCTGAGTTGGGATGGTGCCTGTGATAGCCGTGTTCTAAAGGTGCACTGGGACAGGCACTGTACTCTTCAAAAGTACTCACAGTGCTTGCTTCCTAAAAAACAAACAAAATGCTCATCTCAAAACAACTTCCTTTGGTTTTGCTCACTATTAAGCTTTTACATTCTGAGCACAAAGAACACACCTCTGAGCAGAAAGAACACTAAGTTCACCAGCACACTGGCAATTCTGCCATCAATCAAGTCCAGTCAAACTTGGAAACATTTCCATGAGGTACCTCCCTGGTCTGTCATGAAATAACTGAGGCAGCCCTGAGCACTGGCCTTACAGTGTGGAAGCAGAGGGGGACAAAGAGGAAGGGAGAACTGGCTGCTCCCTTGCTCTTTCCAGGCTGTTGTCCTGATACCTGACTAAAGCCGTAAGATGTTGGCATTGCTGAGGCACGGCCTGCAACTAGTACTGGGCCCTTAAGCCAATTTCATCTCACATTCCAGATGGGTAGAAACAAAACAGCATGGAGATTATGGGTAGGACAAACTCATTCCTGCTCTGTGACTTAGAAACTGGGCTTTGTGTGTCAGTACTAGTAACAGAGATCATGGAACAATCACTCTTGTAGGGTAATGAGCTGGAGCAAGGAGCTGGGGCACTGTGATCCCTAAGCACAAGGGTGATCTACTAGTTGTGAGCTGACAGAACTCGTGTACACCACTGCACCAAGAAGGCACACAGAGAGCTGGGCATGCAGTGAAATGCTCAGAATTCTTCAACTCTGCTCCTTTTCTATTAAAGAAAAGATACAAAGAGAACCAGGAACACACACTTAAGAGTGAAGAAAATTTCTGTGTATGTTCCTACCAAACAGGAAAGCTTTGCAGAAAAGTTAGTATTTGTCTGTGTTTACCTCTGTAAAAAAATAAAAGTTTTTTCGTTCAGTCTCATATTTATGAAAATAGTACTTTCACTGTCAGCATCTTAGCAGTTTCACTTACTTGTAAATGTAGTGTGTGCTCCAGGCCTGCTTCGTTAGGTGGGAGCTGCAGACTGACATCGACAGGGTAGGGCAAGCACGACACGTCAGCTTCCAGCATGGCCGGGCTCTGCGGGTCCGTGAACGTAACATCGTCAGCCTGAGCAGTGTTAGGAAGCTTGTGATCATCTCTGTCCCGAGCTGGAATGGATTCATATTCCTGTTTTTGTCTCATATCCTCTTCAATTTCCTCAGTGCCTAATGCTAAGGCTTGACTGACAGTCTGTGCCAGGGCTGGGTCCCAGCGGCCTGCAGTGGCCAGCGTCTCCAGCAGCGCTTTGATGAGCCCCTGCGTGTCGGCAGCAGGGTCAGACACATCCGCCTGCCTGAAGTCACTCTTGTGGCCACCATGGTCAGAATTCACTGACAACACAGAGTGTGGCGAATCCGAGGTTCTGCCGCCTTAGAACAGGGTGAGGAGGGGAAAGGGAATCCATTACTAAGTCTTAAAATAAAACCAAAACCAGATCCCCCCCCAAACATGTGCCATGTACCCACAGTCTCACCCTTTATCATTGGTTCATACGTACACATACACTTACTTTAACAAAAATGTAGACACGCATTCATCACATATTCTACATTAAAAATCAATGTAAAAAGACCTTTGAAGGTTCACAGAATTCCAAGCAGGAATCCCACCCATAAAGCCCACCCTCTGCCTCCTTCACCCCTACATGCCAGTCAGTATCTTTTGTCCCCCTCAAGAGGACAACTAAGACCAGTCACTTCATCTTCCAGTGATTCACACACACGAGAGTGACTGGTGCTTGATGGAAATCCCTCTTCTTCGTGCCACCCTGCTCTCCAGCTTCCCCCTTCTGCAGGAGGCCTCTATCATTGCCTTGAGGAAAGGGTCAGGGAAACAGAAATCAAAGGGGGTTCTTCTGGCAGATCTTAAGTCAGAAGGTGTCTGTGATACTTCTCTAGATAATTTCATGTGTTGAATAATTTAATCTTCTTACTATCAGGTTTCCTTTGTTTCCTTGTCCCACTACCCACATTACTGGCTATTTCAAAACTTAACTATGTTTTTTTCCTTCAGTCTAAACTTCTTATGTATTATACAGGGTATTTGAGCCATAAAGAATTACAGCAAAGCCTAAAGTCAAATTCTGCAGAAGACATTATAATATCAAGTCTGCTGAGTGTTCTGTATTAGAAAGTCTTTGGACAGTTCCACAGCTAAGAGAACTCTTTGAAAGTCTGCCTTCTTTGAAAGTCTGCCTTCTTTCCAAAGAGGCAGAACAAAAGCAACTTCCAGGACAATTCCAATTAATTTGTCTCCTAGGAAAAAGAAACCTGCAAAAAATAAACTTTATATCTATGGACAGATCTCAGGCCAATGTTGAAATGAACCACTATGCATTAAATATCCACAGCATGCAAAAAATAATCAATCTATAATGACTAAATGTTAAATATGATTTGAATAATAATGTTCAAAGAAGAACTCTAACCAAATACTTTCTTACCTTCGTACTGGCAAATATTCTCTGAAGAGTCACTCATTTTTAGATATTTCTGTAAATTTTCAGATTGTTTTTCCAGCTTTCTTTTCAGACCACTTCTCATTCTGGGGTCTTCAGAATCAGAATCTCCACCTACATTTTTCTTCCTACACTGGATCAAGTTAATAAGTTCTTTGAGTCTTTCAGTATCATAACCTTCAGAAGGAGGCAGTTTTTGTTTGGCAGCAGGGGCTTCATATTTGGAATGGATTCTTTTCCCACATTTTGCCTTGGAAAAGTCAGAGTGGTCTTCTGTAGCTTCATAATCCGAGATGGGACTGAAGCGCTGAGGCTTCCGATTCCTGTCCAGCAGCTCCTTAGCTCTGGAAACGGGGAGCTGATAGGCCTCACAACCAAAAACATAGCTATGCAAGCAGCTGTCAATGTGAGCTTTGTACTTCGGGGCAGGATGCAGAGATCTTTTGTCATCCAGCCATTGTGAGTACTCATGTAATATAAATTCTCTACCAGTGCCACTGTAGAGTCTTTTAAAATAGTCATGTATGTGCTTTTCCACAACAGCATTGAAATCTGCACTACTGTCTTTACGGGACTGGATTAAAGCAAAATGCAAAGACTGAACCAACTTTGTGCATTCTGGAATGACTTCCTTTTTTTCGTGCAAAACCATGGTAGTTGAATTTTTCTGTGTTCCATATGGAACACTTTTTTGTGCTGCCACAGAAGAAAAGGGAATCCACAATTAAAATCAAACCATGAAACTATAAATAAATGGCGACTAGTTAGCAATATTCTGTGTTAATACATATCGGGTGAAACACAGTTTGGAATGACCATGAAGAAATAATTCAGAAGCCAGGGAAGCCATAGCAAGAAATTTCAACAAAGTTTTACTTTCTCAAACATGAACAAATGAACCTACAATGTGTGATATTTGCTTTTGTGAAGAAGCAAATATTTTTAAACACCAACACTATTGACCATAACGAATGGAAACTGTAACTCAGTCCACACTCACTGTGAGCACTACAAAGTCTTCAACAGAACATCATCTCTGTTTAAACAAACCTGTACACAACAGTGAACAAACCTACCTGACTTAATTACACCTCTAGGCTCTGGAAACAGAAACAGTGCATGAAGCACACGGAAACGTCCAGTTTGGTGGTCTAGAACACAAAAAATAAAAACAGTTAAATGGAGAGGACCACTATGCTCCAAAAGACAATCTAGTACTCAAAAACCCATCCCCTTAAAAAAACCAGAACAACAAACCCAACTCAAACCCAAAAATCCAGAGTATGCTTACCATAAGGGGACATCATTTGCCAAGGAGAAAGAAGAAAAAGAAATCCTCTGTCCACAAGTGGTTTGACAAGGACCTGTTTTCAAATAAAAAGAACAAACTGCTTCAAAGACATTTGCTCACTATGAATACTCTTCCTGACTGTCAGATAATTCTGTCTTGGGCAGAGAAGTGCCCTGATACTTAAGAATATGCCAGCTAAGGAATTCCAGTGAGACTGTGGATCTTCTAGTATGCCTCAAATTACTAACTAGTAAAATTATTTTTAAAAACAGGAATAGTCAAATCTGTTGCACTCACAAGTTTCTCTTTCTCTAGTTTTTGAAGTAAACCCTCTAAGTGACTCCCAGAACGGGACTTCTCCACAACTTCATACAGGCTACAGTACATGCCATTCTTCAACACTGACACGATACAAGGGGAGAAAGAGAAGGTAAGAAAAAAAGAAACAAAATTGTAATTCAGAAAACTTGAAAATTCAAAATTTAAAGAAATTAAGCAAGAGCTACTTACCTTCTTTTCCTCCCTGATAAGCTTCTTTAAAGAACAATGCTGGTGAAATTTTTTTCTTCAACTGATCAATGCTGACTACTTTTTCAACCTCAAGTTTCTCAGGACTGGAGAAGAAGGGTAGGGGGGAGACAAAAAAAATAAAGACCTCGTTTTTACCTTTTATATTCTGACCCTCATTGATAAAACAAGAACTAGTAAATACATGCTCTTAAGAATAATTTCTTTGGACTATCTCATGAGCCAGTGGTGTTTATTCCTGCACAGGAGTGTGTGCCACTTCAATGAAAAATAACCCCGACAAACCCAGTTTGCTGTTTGGGGTCAAAACCCCAAACAGCAAAGAGATGTTGACAGCTGTGTGCCTCAACTCAAGAAAGTTCTGGACACTGTGACTCGAGTCTTGTTTGATATATTTAAGGCACTAAGTCAGTATTTTAGGTTTTCATCTGAATATATCCAAAACTCGGCAGTCTCTACTCCAAAGAGTTTAATAATAGAGCAATATTTTAAATTTACTGTCTACATGGCAATACTCACAGCTTGCATGGAAGGAAAGGTCGTGCTGCTGATTTCAGGGAAACATGGCACACAAGTTTGCCTTTATTCCAAAGCTGTCCCCTCCACAATGTAATGTTAGATTTCTCTAAATTAAGATGGAGAACGGAAGACTACGTGAAACCACTTGCCAGCTGGGACTGAAAGAAGAGGTTGCTGAATCTCCAAACCCAGGTGAGGGGAAATTCCATACTAATTTTATAATACTAATACCAGACAATAACGTTAAAAGGCAACAGAAAGGATGTTATCAACCCTGTTACACTTTGACCTGCACTGAGCAGAGGAGGTTGGTGTGTTACCTACACCTGTGTGCATAAACACATCCTAGATGCCGATATCTGAGGAATTATATCCTCTGTCCTTACCTGAACTGTCAACCACTTTCATACATAACAATTTTGCTTGAATGAGGTTCAAAACAAAGCATGACAGAGGATCATATTATTTGAAGTGCCACTGAATAGGAAATTCAGGAACTGAAGATCAGTTCTTACTACACTCTAAGTAGGAAAGGAGGGAAAAAAGACTTTTGATTTTGTTCACTAGTGGTTCACTCTGACACAAGAAGATAAACAATGAGCTGTCTGTTTGATCATCCAGTAGCAGGAACCATCATGGTTCAGGATACAATTCAGGTATACACTCAGCATAACTAAACTGGTCAAACATAAAACTACAGAAGAAAAACCTCAACACCTTCAGTGTCTGTATCATAAAACCAAAAACTGGAATTCATACTTACCTGTACTTCTATCTGTGTGGAAGTTGTTTGGTCTAAACAAAAGAAGACAGAAAGTATGACTAGGTTGGAACAGAGAATTCTGGCCACTGAATTTTACATTAAGCATACTACATCAGTCTAATGAAACAGCAAGACTGGTAATTCCCTCTCTAACCTCAAGCTATCACTGCTGCAGCATCTTATACTATTTTAGATACCTTGATAACTGCTTTTAGCACTTCACAGTACAGTCCCCACACCTGGACGCCTTCCCATCAGCACAGGTATCACACTGCATCTGTGATCAACTGGCCATCTACATATTCTCTCCACAAGCAGTAAGACACCAGTGAAGGGTTCAGAGACAAAATACATAGAACATTATTTTAGAGTACCAAACAAGAAAATGCCGCAAACATTTTTTACATCCATGAATTCCCTCAGTTAGGCAAAACCCCCCACTATTTGTGGATTCCACCTGGGCAGAAGGCAAGCAGGTGGGAAGAGCAGCAGAACTGCTTCCCACAGGGGCCACCCTGCTGCATAAAACCCATTCTGTCACCTCTTGCTTTGCACTAGAAGTATTTATTAGGCTAAGTCCCTGTGACACATCGCCTCATTTCAGCCCTGCTCATTTAAATCAGTTCTAAGCTACTGCCAAGAGCTATGAATTCTTCATGCTGCATGCAGTCTTTCCAAAATTCATTTCCTAGCTTACCTCGATGGGGGCACAAATTTTGGTCCTTGTACCATGTCATCTTTGTAAGTAAATGAAACAACAGCATAAGGACAGACATGTCTTGGTCTTCGCCTGATCTCATCAAAGCCGTATTCATAAAAGTAGTACTGGGAAAAAGAAGAGGCATAATGTTAAATCAGAAGCCTGTAGTAACAGTCAGTTTCTTCAAAAGCTGGTATTTAAAATAAAGCAGCTTTTAAATGCTCCTCTCATATGTACCACAGAATGCAATCAATTAAGGTAGTTTTTAATCTTCTCTGGACATTATCAACAGCTTAGATACAGACACTACTTCAGGAGTGAATCAAGAATGAAAAAATAATTTTGCAACATTTACTTGAAAGTATATTCTTGGTGAGAGAAGGGACAACTAACAAAAACAAAAATATTCAGAGGAAAGTAAATACTGCAATGAGTTTTGGAGTCTATCCTTAGTTCAGTCACAAAATTCTAACGTAAAATGTTAATTAAGGCAAGTTTGTAATGAGAAATGAAAAAATATATTCATTTTTTTAGCCATGTGATTCCGTGTCCAGCCCAGTGACTTAGAGAAGACGAAAGAAATTGTTAATACTGAAGAGAATGCTTTCAAGTAAGGATCCTGAAATCTACAGACTTGGTGGAATAATCTGACTGCAACAGATTACTGCAGTAAGAGACAGAACACCTGGAGGAACAAAAATGCTTGGAATTGATTTTGTTCTCCTCCCCACACTTCAAACTCCCCACATTATGTCCTCTCTTCCAGCCTCCATTCCGCTCCCATGCGCATTCCCCAGTTACTTCCTATTCCACCTCCACCCTGATCTGAAGGAGATCTCTGCCTGAGGTTCAGGAGCACACAATGGGAACAGGAGAGGCTGCCATGCTGTTCTGTGATTACTGATGCAGACACCTGTGGCTGTTCACACACCCAGCTGCAGCTTTACAGGGAAGCTCAGCGTTTGTTGTGCCTCAGTGATTTTCCCTCCATCGTTTCAGAAGCTGTGTTTATCAAGTTTTTATGTAAGGAGGTAACACAGGCTCAGCTTTACCTGAGTAAGTTCATAGGCTCTGTAAGCCAACAAGGAGGTGACTTTATTTGCGTTCTTTGAAACATGACACTCGTGCTTCGGGGTGGGATCCAACACACTCTTGACAGTGGATTCCATGGCTTTCATACCAATGTGGTCATATATGCTTTTCATTTTTCCCTGCAATAAAGCAAAAGAATTGTAAGCATGAGCTTTTTTATGGAAATTGGCAAATTGCTTCAAGTACCAAAGAAAGAGAAGGAGAAATAAAACAGGCCATTAAGAAAGCCACTTCTAGAAGTATATTATTTTCAAACTTTCAAAGAAAACAATAAATTTTTGCCTTTTATAACAACGCTTTAAGCTTAATATCAACACTGGATTTTAAATCTAGTAGAGTTATAGTTTCTCTATAAAGCAGATGATTGTGCAAATTAAAAGTAAGTTAGGTTAAAACCACCTGTGTGTTATCAGTAAGCAATGTAATCCTTCAAGAATAGCAAGATAAAATTACCTTTATTATTTTAAAAACAATCACATCTCCAGTTGCTCCAGGTTCTAGAGGATTAGGCTGCAATAAATCAGCATACTTGGAGATATATACACCTGAGAAGAGTATAAAAATAAACCAAATACATAATGTTAAAACATTATTAGAGGTTTAAAAAGCATTACATTGGATTAAAGCTCAATGTACACAAAAGAATAAAGATGCAACCGACACTCAGGTGCAAAGGTAAAATAATTTTGTGCTTTTCAGTACTTAATTAATTCATAGACTTTAAGGCCTCAAACACACACTGCCATTTGTTGGTCTGGCTGACTACCTCAAAGAACTATAACTGAATTCAGATACTCTGAGAAGCCTCAATTTTGCTTAGGTTCCTCTCACTCCAAGTCTGTATTTAGCTGCTTTAGCAAACTGCTCAAGACCCTTTACCAGCTAAACCAGTAAAAAATCAAATGCTCATAAAACTTTGTTCTTCTCCACCTCGCACCTATTCTGCTTTCAATATTCACATCACCTCTGAATCTCGTTCCTCCTACACAGGATGACCAAATTAGTTCTAATTTTCTATTTGAAAAGTTTTGCAAAAGGAACTTACTGCCTTGCACTCTCAAAACTCTTTAACACCTTGTGAGTCCGGTAAGTCTCCAATTTATCTACGCTCTTCTTGGATTTGTGCATTCAAGAATTTTAGTTCTATCTACACCAAAAGTGAGCTGAGCTACTGTGTCCATGAGGTATTTCTGAATGTACACACCTACAAACAAACACAGAGGCAGCCAGCCACACACTGCATTAGCTCTTTGGCCCCCCAGGTTTACTGGAAAGACATGGCACACTGCTTTGACTAAAGCCAAAATGAGAATTAGGTCTTCCCTTTGGGAAGGGAATTTAACTCAACTACTGAAAAACAGAGCTATGAAATAATGTTCTGATGTCTATTTCCTTTGCTAAAAACATCTTGCTGTGATATTGCTGCAGTCAGTCATAGAAAAAGGACTGAAAGTTCACACAACTGCATCACATTATTTGCCAACTGCTACTGAACAACACCAGCATTTATAATCAAAAGATAGTTACCCATGGAAGGGCTGCCAAGAATTGTGATTTTGGAGTGGCCAACCTGCAGCCCCTTTTCACATATGCTCTGGATCTAAAGAGAACAGACAGTTTTTTAAGCAAGTCTATTAGGAAAGCCAGGAGATGAACAGAACAAACAGTGAGAAATTACAATTACAGAATTTAAATTGAGATTTAAACAAAAGCCCAACCCTTACAAACAGAGGCAAGAGTAGTCTGAATTCTCTATAAAACTGTTAAACTGTGCAAGTCAACCTCTGATATGGAGCAACTACACAGACTCACCTGTATCTTAAAAAACAACAGCCTCCCTATAACCTAAACACTGTTCGTGAACATTACTTGCTTTTAATATAGAAAATTTTAATATTTAAAACAGAAGTATACCTGCCAAATGATTGCATGCTTAAGAAATCCTGGCTTAAAATAGCAGACAAAGCACAGAAATTCCCTTTCCATCACTTTGATTAGAAGTATATGATCAAAGAAGAGACAGAGATGACAATGTCCATTTTGTAATATTTCAGGTTACCTTATTGATGCAAAAAAGCAGAAAAAAACCCAAAACCCAAATGCAATGAAAACACAAACTATTCCTCCTCAATTAAAAAAAACCCACCAAACATAAACCCAATAAAAACTCACATGCCATCCAGAAAATCTGTCCTTTTATTTATAAAACAGAGCCTAAACCAGAGAAGATACAGAGCCATGTAAAGTGGGAACACATGGAAGTTTTACTTCCTTAAACAGCAGGGAACAGAGGATTTAAATGGTGACATATTAGATCCCTTTCCCATCCTTCGACACCTTCCAGGGCTGAATTTAGCAAAAGTAACTTTAAGACTGTGTCAATAAAAGCACTCTGAAAAAAACCAAAGCCCTGAAACCTCTTCACTGTCAAAGAAAGCATTTCCCTGCAGTGTTTCATTCCCCACCTGGCACCCATCCACCATGAGGAAGGCGTAGCTTTCCGAGAGCTCCCTCTCCATGCGCCCGTCGAACTTCAGCTCTCGGCGTTTTTCTGTGAACTGTTCACACAGAAAGTTCTTAAGACAGGGAGACACGACTGCTGGCACAATCAAGAGTCAATGTTTTAAGGCCCCATCTATGTTAGAAGATCCAAGTGCACAAAAACTATCAAAAGACAATCCAAATGAGTCATCGGATACTGTAATTAGATTTCAAAAACATTATACCTGTGGGAAATCTAACTGGATTAATCTGCCCAAGTATTTGTTTTTTCAAGAAAAAGACATTCCTCAAACAAGCATGTGCAGTAACATTTTAGTTTGCTCTTTGTAGCAGAACTTGCAAGATCCATCCAGCCCAACACCTTCCATATCATCTTTTAACTCCAGAAATTAGACTTTTCCTCTTTTGAGGAGACAGATCTCTTATGCTGGGCATGTACTTTTGTAGATGCACCTCGCTGCTACCAATATTTGGTTTTTACCAATACATCTCAGCTGTAGCCATGAATAATTAATGTAACAGCACAAAATGCTTCAGTTTACTTTATAACTTCAAGATGATAATCACAGCAAATGAATTATATATTCAATTACTTCATATGTGGAGCTTTTTGGCACTGAAAACTTCATTTCAGAGTGATGAGAGCAAGCCAAGGCTGGATTTAAGAGACACCAGGTAAGGTACAACAGAAAGGCTTCAACCAAGGTGCTCACTTACTAGTTCAGTAATCAACTTTAGTTAAAGTACTTCTTGGAAAACAACAAAACTACAGAGACTATAGAAACTTGTATCAGGCATATATTTTAATCTTAATTTTCACAGGAAACACCAGCCTTGCAAAGAAAACATTAAAACATCTTTCCGGGTTATTAAAATACATTAAAAATTAAGAAAATTTTTGAAAGCTAAAAACACATAGAAATAAGTGGTTCCAAATACAATTTTTCTTTTAGCCTCTTTTGGAGTATCTGGCAGGCAAGAGTCTACAACTAGGCAGTAATAAACCTGCCTGAAAAATAGCTGCTTACATTCCTGGGGATGTGAGTTTGCAATTAAGTACCAACCACATAATTGAAAATAATCCCCAGGTCTCTGCTTCTAGACTGAGAAGCAGCACTGTCATGTGTCTGGTGCCTTACCGAGAAGCAGAAGCCACAAGCATACTCACTTCCTTTTCCAACAGTTCACTATGAACTAAGCTGGCCCTCCTGTATTTAAAATTGGATTCTGAATTTGGATCCAAGTAGGAAGAATGCAGAATCTTCAAAATATCCTCAAATTCTCGAGAACCTGGAGGTACTGGCTGAAAGAGTGCTATAAAAGAGAAAAAAAAAATTAGCACCAATATACATGTGAAAACATCCAAAATTTTCTAGTTCACTGAGAGTTTATGTATGAAGACAAATGGTTTGTAATTCAATTTCAAATACAAAACATCTAAAATACTTGGAAAACATGGACTTTAGAAAGTTTACCTTAAAATTTCCTGGAATGATAGCACCTTAAAAAAATCACATTTATGATTTTTTAATATTACTCTTGAGCAGCTACTAGTTCTCAGAAGTTTGTAAGGCAAGCACCTCAAGTCTGAATTTACCCTTTGAAAAACTTTTAATATGTACTGCAAAATACTGTAATTAAACTTTCAGAACTGTAATTAACTATTTAACTCTTTTAAATTAAGAAGCAGGAACAAATTGTTCTAATAAAAACCTCAACAAGAGTTTCATAGCTTGGCCTCGCTTCAGAACTATTATGGGGTTTTGTGTTTGTTTGCTTATGGCAATTAAGCTAAGCATGAAGAAATCCAATACTGTTTAAAGAAGACAAATAGGCTCCTATTATTAAAAAACCCCCACTGCCGGTGTTCATGCTTGATGATGTTATCCCCTACTCTAAGTGCTTTAAAAGGAAAGCCCTTCATGTGCTGTACAAATTCCCTCCTGGGCAAACCTTTGCCTGAGTTCCCACAGGGAAGCATTCATGTCCCCGAGCTTCTTATCTGTGTTTGGGTGCCAAGGTGATCAACATATCAGAGGAACAAGCCCAGAGGGAGCCAGCAGAGAACGGCAGTGCAGATTTTCAGAGTAGTGGCTAGGAAAATAACATCTCTGGGGGGACTGAGCTAGCACAACATAAAAAGCGGCTTTTTTCCTCAGAGTAACTTCCAAAACACAACCCAAAAGTGCAAGATTTTTACTGTAGCTACAACAATTAGGAAGAACAACAACAGTACAAGTCTCACAAAAAACCCCAATCTACCATTAGTCTAACAACAAATTAAATTTAATTACACCTTGGAGTATATTCTCCAATTTCATTAAATAATACAGCAGTAGACTCAGGCAGCAAACTGTCCCTCATTTGCAGAAAAGATTTACTGCATAAGCCTCAACAAATGTTCCTAATGAAAACTGAACTGTTCTGTCTTATTTAGTAAAAGCTGCACACTTTAGAATGCAACACCACATCGGCAAACTCAACTCAAGCAATGGTTCCAACAGCAGCAACAATGAGCAAGGGATTTGTTAAGAGCGGAAGTTATGAAAGTGATTTAGAAACCATACTTATGCAACATCCTTTTTAGTAACTACGCCTTCATTCTTGAAAAGCTGACAGCAACATGGGAGGAGACAGCATTGAGATTGAACGGAATTCTCAACTTAGTATTACAGGGACTGAATGCTCTTGTACTGAAGAGAGAAACACTTATTAATAGGATAGAAAACAAGCCTGCTGTAGGTACACACACCCTGGGAAAGCACCCCCTGGTTCCATCCCAGCCCCAAACACCTCTTGGGCACTACAACACTAAGATTTAATAACTCCCTGTCAGAAAGATGTGGGGTTCACATGCAGCCAGCTCCTCAGAAAGGACCAGTGAAGGCAGAGGGTTGTATGTGCCAGCTGCTTGACCGAATTTCCTCTTTTCTTACCAGCGCTTACTGTACCTAACCCCTTCTCCCTCCTTCCCCCAGGACACAGCCTCAGTAAAAATCAGCCTCTCACTTCCACCTGGAGCCTAAACAAGTGGAAAGCATTGCAGGGTGAGCTAGTAAGAGCCATCACAAACCACAGACAATGTCTCACCTACTTTCCCAGATGCAGATCCAGAAAGAGGCACATTATTACATGACTTAAGATCCTGTCATATGTGCAAATATCGTCATCCATGTTCCTATTTGTGTTTAAACATCTTGTGCTTTGTGAAAAGCTCTGAGGAGTGAGCTGACACAGGCTTGCCCAAAACCAGCAAGTCCCCCTATTCTCCTGCTAGGGAGAACCTGCATAAACTACTATACACTTAGTTCTCAACACATTTATGGAAAAGCCCTACCTAGCCCTTTAATTATGGAATACAGAAAATAAGAAATTTTTTTAAGGTTGCTGCAGTGTTTGCTTCCAGACCGTGAGGCACTGCACACTACCATGTTCTCAATCAAAGCATGGAACACTAGCCCAGTGAGGAGAGCAGCCAGGCAATACTTTTCATTTTGTCACTTCAGCTGCGGTGTTCAAGGACAGCAATGGTCTAAACATTAATGTCACCATAGCAGGGCCTGTACCTCACTTCAAGGAAGGAGTTCAGAAACAAGACAAAACTAAAATCAAACCAAGGAGAAGTACTAAACTACACCTTGCACAGCAGTCACCAAAGCCTGTGCTCCCAGGCAAACCAGGAAATTACTGAGCTCATTCCCAGTCCTACATCACTTCAAAGAGCAGCAGTGTGCACATTCACATCTTCCAGGCTTGCTGTTACAAAGGTGATGGGAGTATGCTGCACCTTTACTGACCTGTGTTAATTAAGCAGTAATTAAAGTAAGGACTAACCTGCAGCATCCTTGTAACACAAATCAATTGTGGAGTTTGCTGGCTTGTTCTGCATAGGTAAAAGTAAATAAATACTGGGTTTGTTCAGCTTCTACGGTGGCCATTGGAACATGTAATTATTTTTAAGTGGAAAATGAATTTAGCTAGTAAGTACTACTCAAGGGACAGGGACTGGACTGGGTATTTGACTGTATGTCATGCCTGAGAGGCTCTACTTTTCCTTCACAGCTGTCTGAGGTTTCAACTTCAGGAAATTGAGATTGGAGTTAGTGAGTTTGGCTGCCTTAGGTCAGAATGTGAAGACAGAGCCATCCTCCTTGAGAAATCCTGAACAAACGCTGAAGTGAAGATAAGTAAATGACTGATTTTCTTATCAGCTAACTTGGCAGAACGCTAGCACTCTCCACACACAAGTGCTCCTGCTAAAAAAGCTCCATTGAGAAGCACCCTTTTAAGTCTTCATTTTTTTCAGCCTTTATTTTTTAAGAGTAAGACCAAAAACCTGTGGTGTTAACGAACCATAACATTTCTGCCTTTATGACTTTTTCAGCCCAAAATGTCTTCTGCTCTCAAAAGGCCTAAATAGTTACCAAGTTCAAGGACTGACAAGAGTTCCTCACTTAGAAATAACATGTAGTAAATAGCAGATGCTCATCTCTACCAAAGAAAAGGAAAATCAGGAGACAAAAGACAAAACAAAAAGATGAAGCAGAAAAGGGACAACCTGGACCTTCACGCACGTATTGCTGAGTTTCATGGGTAAAAGCAAGATCTTTTTCCTCCACTCAGCCTGAGAAACAGCAGCCATTTGCTACTTTTGATGGACTCCAGAAATAAACATCCAGCTTTAATCAACAAGTAACCCCTTAAAGGCACTGACTGCAATGTCAGCATCATTCGTGGAATTATCTTTTGGTGAGGGGATCACTCACATAGTTCAGCAAGTTAAAAGTGCTCTTACAGTGCTTTATCCTTAAAATTTACTTTCCTAATCCTATCAAGGATCTCTCAAGTTTCAAACAAACTTGCAAACCTCTGAAGATCCGACAGCTGAGTTAAAAGAGGCCAGGACAAGCCTGAAGACAAAGATAGATAAGCTGCTCAACAGAGCGTAACACCATTGCTAAACTCCGTGTACCAAGACAACAAACCTTCACGAGACTTCTAAGGAGAAAGACAAACGCAGGCACACCTTAAAAAAATAATGTTGCAACCAACCTTTCTTTCACTTGTTTCCTGAATTCCTATGCTAGGAAAAAGAATGAGGAAATCAGAAGTATCCTCTGCGCCAAACGACCAGAACTGTCTTTAAGAGGTATTTTTCCTCCAGATGCATTTCTCCAGATTAACAAGGATTTCTGTGGACCTTCAGCCCCTACTTAAGTCTCCAGGAGGGGAGAAAAATTCCAAAGAAGATAAATAAGCAGCTAAAGCCTAAATTTTCTAGGATATTTGTCTTACATTTTTGCTTTCCAGATTAAATTTTTAATCGCCTCAATACCAAAAATTGTTCCTGAAACACATTTTGGTGTTTAAAAAAAGAAACAAAACACCAAAAAAACCCCCTCCAAACAGACCCAAACACTTCTGACAAATCCTGTACATATTTTGTACACAGCAGCTAAGCCTTCACAATCAAGGCAGCAGGTATCTCTCAGGATGGTATGTCCAGGAAAGAAATAGTTTAAAAAGCAAGACAAGGACAATTCCAAGGCAAGGAATGATGAAAGAAGGTTCCATGTGTATTGCTTCGTGCTGGGCTTTAGAATCAAGACGAGAGAGCTCTTTTGAGAGGGACTGGTGACATTCACATCACTTTGCAATTTAACAAGATCTGTTTAAGCACTGGCAATAAGGATGCTGTAAGCATGTGCCATTACAGCATCAGATGATCCATGCAGGGCTGATCTTCCAGTTCAGCTCCAGAACTGAATAAATTGCATCATTTTTCAAATGACAGTACAAATCCCAAGAGCAGTTTGGTTGTCCTCATACTGCAGGTTTGGCAGTCCATGGTGTGAGACCAACACTCAGTACCTGTAAGCCCACAAGCACAACGGGCTGAACGCAGCAAGGTCTGCTTTGAGAGCTTTGGAAGCTCTAAGTCATCAGAACGATTAAAATGGCCGAGAACATTCCTGCAGGCTGAGAGGAAAAAAGGCGAGAATGGGTCAAACGACTTTGATACTAGCAAGTCAGCTTTTGAAGTAAAGTAAGAATGGCTTCCTCTTCTACCCTAGAGGCCACAGAAGCCTGAGCTTTGAACTACACAACCTAAAACTTTTTGCACACTGCAGATGGCTCTGCATAGGCAAATGATGAACCAGATGACCTGAAAAGGTATTCCGCAGGTTTTCATACACATTGGAACCAAATGCTAAAGAGGAACTTCAAATATCGTTGGTTAAGTACTAAACATTTCTGAAATACATTTAAAGGTATTCACATGTAACTACACTTGGGTGTGACATACAAGAAACTTCAGTTGTTCATGAAGCACCACGTTATATCCAGGTAGTTTTCTGTCAGATGAATTATAAAAGGCCTTTTTTCTCCAAATCAACCCGGCTGTTTTTGCAGCGAATCTCTGCCAGAGTTGTATCACCCCGCGGCGGAGCGGCAATGGGAAAGAACGGGAAGAAAAAGCAGCCATTACTGCCAAAAGAAGTTATTCCATTACTGGAGAGAAAAGACTGGATAACGAAATAAACCTACCTTCATCTCTTCCTTACAGAAGAAAGTATTTCAAGAAGTTAAGATGTTACACTCTTCTCTGAAGAACAAGAAGCCTACTCAAGTATTTTTGTGGTATGGACTAAGTTACTGACTCCATATTGCAAAACGGCAAGAACTAAGATAAGTTTCAGAGAGGAAATCAGACATGCGTCTTCAACCCCACTTAACAAAAATAAGGTTAAGCAGAAACCAGTGGAGTCTTGTGAAAAGTAAGAAATAGCACAGGCTTTTAGAGGAAGAGTTATCCAAAAACAACAAAAAAAACCCCAAACCCTGGACACTTGGAAGCAGAACGCTTCCAAGGCCAGGCACAAAAACGTGGGATGCTCCCTTCCTCCCTGCAAAGAACCTTCACCAGATAAGAACAGTCTTCTGCGTATCATCAATGAAGGACAACCCTGCTCAGTGTTTGTTTAGTCTATCCTAACCAGGATTACACCCCTCTCCTGCAGGGAGGAGGTTGGTGGAAGAGAAAAGCGAACCATCTTCTCCGATGTCGGTGTGTCAAAGAACCGTCTTCTCCACATGCCAATGCACCTCCAGAAGCAGAGCCGAGATCAACTCGAACCCACCCTGATCGCATCCAGCTTCTCCTCCTTTTAAAGCAAAGGTCTGAAATTCAAGCCGAGTTTTTGTTTTGTTTTGTTTTTTTTCATCCTTGTGACAAAACAAAAGTGAGAAAGAAAACAGGAAGGGTAGGGAAAGAATGTTAAAAGCCTGACACTAAAATCGGCTCCCCAGCAGCTTCGCGAGTGCGAGCCAGCAGAGCCTCCTCCACACCGCAGGGTTTGCATGCAGCCGTGTGAGGTGTCTGAGAGCTGCCTGATGAATCGGATGGAGAGGGGAGCGAGGGAGAAAAAAGGAGGGGAAGGGAAGGAACAACCTTTCTTTTCTCTGCTCTTCCTGGGGATCTGAAAGTTCCTCCTAACAGGCTGCTGGTCTTCTGGGGGCTTAGGCAGAGGGGGCGGCTCCCCGAGCACACCGCTGGGCGGCTGCTGCTGTTCATTTGCCGTCGAGATGCTGCTCCTGCGCTGGCTGCTGCTGCTGATGCTGAGGTTTGTGGGGACCTTGTCCTCTGCAGCAGCAGCAGCCACCAGCAGCGCCTCCCCAGCGCTACCGCTCTCAGAGCGTCCGCCATTTTGTGTGGTGTCCTCAGCGGCTCCTGCTCTGTTACTCTCCACTCCGAGGACGCCCACGCTGGTCTT
The DNA here is from genome assembly GCA_013398015.1 of Oreocharis arfaki. Classification (NCBI taxonomy): domain Eukaryota; kingdom Metazoa; phylum Chordata; class Aves; order Passeriformes; family Paramythiidae; genus Oreocharis; species Oreocharis arfaki. The sequence goes on from VZRR01007514.1 coordinate 812,151, forward strand.
CTCCGTCCGCTGATGCTGCTCCGGCTCCATCTCGCCGCAACTGCGGCCCACGGCATCCGCCATTCCCTCCGGAGAACCGAGACAGCGAGCCCGGCAACCCGCGCCTTCTCTTCTCCCCAGCACAGCGCCCCTGCCCAGCGCCAGCAGCGCCGGCGCCGCCCCGGCTCCCCCTCCGCCCGCCTCACGGCAGCCCCCGGGCCGCCCCCGCCCCGCCACACAACATGGCGGCGGCACGGGGGGCGGAGCTGCGGCCAGCCCGGCCCAGCCAATCCGCTAGCGGAACACGTTACAAAATAGGGGCGCGGCCGGGGAGCGGGCAGTGCCCACGCGATGGGGCGGGGCGGGCCCGGCCCGCTCCCGATCCCGATCCGCTGCCCCCGCCCCCGGGCACCGCTCGGAACTCGCCGCTCACGCCCACGGGCACCGCTCGGGACCCGATGCTCCGCCCCCGGGCACCCCTCGGAACCCGCCGCTCACGGCCACGGGTAGCGCTCGGGAGCCCCTGCTGCCGCCCTCAGACACCGCTTGGGACATGCTGCTCCCGCAAACCGGCACTGCCCGGGGCCCGCTCGGGACGTAACGCTCCCGCCTGCGGGCACCGCTCGGGACTCGGCGCTCCCGCCCACGGGCACCGCTCGGGACCCGCCGCCCTCCCGTCTCGCTCCTCCGGGGCGGGCGCGAGGGGTAGCGCTGGGGCAGCGGGGCCGGAGCGCTGCCCTGAGGGGACGCCGCGCTCCCGGAAGGCCGCAGCCGGCACAAGGCTCCTGCCCTGCAGCCGGGGCACGGCGCACCGGAACGGGCTTCCCCCGCGGCGAATCTGCCCCCTCGGGCCCGAACCCGCACTGGCACTTGGGGTCCGGGAACGCTCCGGCTCCAGGGCTGGCACAGCCGTGTGCGCCAACTCCCAACGCGAACTACAAGTTCACTGCACTGAGTGCCAGCGCGTACCTCTTACTCTCCGATTCGAAGGTTTTTTTCTAAGACTTGGGACAAAATGTCAACATTTCATCTTCGAAGAATAAAAATACATTATCATGGTTATGAAGGTCAGGCAAAAAAACCCCCAAAATTTATTTCAGCGGGATTCTTTCATAGTCTCATAATGAGTTAGAATAGCACTAAATAACCTATATTGGAGGCCAGAAGGTTGACATTTATTGCCCCTGTAAAGTTCACAACGTCTGGTGCAAGAGGGATGTGAAAATGTGAAAGCCAAAGCAAAGACCTATCTTAGGCAGCTCCCAGGAATGCACCGGAGTGAACAGTGCCTGCTGAAAATAACCATTCTTGCAGTGCCTAGGAAATGCAAACACCAGATTTTAGTTTTACAAGTAACTAGCAAAACATTAAAAGCCCATCATTTGTTTTCTTTGTTAAAAGTATACTAGTGCTGTAGTTATTGAACAAATGCATATATTCATTAGCTACTTGCACCAATTACCTTCAATCCCCATAACTGGAGCTATTTATATGTCACCTTGAAAGCAGCCACTGACCTTAAAAATAGAAAGTTTTCTTGCAAGGTGTGCCAGGAACAGATATTTTAATCTGCCCATTTTATTAATCTATTTTTAAATTAGCTGTAAATCAGAAAATATAAATAACCTATCACCTCACAAATGGCCTGGTGCTAGTGGTAGCCTCCAGGGTGTTAAAAGAAGATAAGCTAATAATTATTACTAGTTCTTAGAAGTGTTTGGGGACCCAGCAAGTTTAAACAGGATAATTAATATCTGTAACTATAATTTGCATAAATTACAGAAACATAGCACTCAATATTTATCTAACTGTAGAAACATGGTGTTCCATTATCCAGATGTAATAAACCCCACAAATGCAGTGTTCATCCTATGCATAAATTAACACTCTCTCCCTGAGAATGCCTCTGTGAGGATTCAGTGCTAGTAAAGAGAATATTACAGATGTGTTGATATATTATTGAAATAATTTTGTTGTGCTTTACCTTGTTTAAATAGAATTTCCATATACAAGAAAAAAAATGGAAATACCAATGTGGTCCCGCTTAAGGCTGTGTTGATCCATTATACATCTCCACACATGTCAAACTGCTTGATCAGTTTTGAATTGGCAGAGCTGTTAAAATCAGCTGTGGATGATTTCAGGCTGTGGATGTCTTCAGTGCACAAGTAGTTCAGTTAATTGGTGTTTGGACCAAACAAAGTTTGAAGTCTTGCTTATTTACCAAGCAACACAAAGTTTTCCTCATTTATCCCTTGCTTTCACATGGTACATCTTTGCAGTTGTACAGAATTATTTTTATCTATTAATTAACTTAAGTCTGGGAGAGATCATCACAAAAATTACTAGTTACTAACTGATTAATGCTCCAACAATTCCAGACCACTGCACCACACCGTGCATCTAAAAATCCCAACAGAAATCAAACAGGTACCAAGAATCCCAGTTCACAAAACAATGGTTCAGCAAAAACCACCATAGGGAGAGATTACTTGAATACTCTGAAGTGAAAAAAAAGGTTATGAAATCTGGCATCTTATTGTCTCTAGTTTCTGGTTTCTGTGGTTTTTGGTACTCGCCAAGCATTCGACCATGACTCCCAGGCTTGCACCAAGTGGTTTCCCACCCCAGTACAAAGCAGCTGCAGATCCCTTTGATTCTGAAATCAGACGCTTTGAACACTTTAGTAACACAGATTTCGATCAGATTAAGAGCCACAATATAAGACACAAGGGAGGGTTGCATGCTCAAGGAGCAAACTTGGGTGCTTCCTCCAGGGATTACTTCAGTATTCTTCTATGAAAGCAAATTTAGAAATTTGAAAGTTAAATTAGAAATTTGAAATTAATCAATCTGAGTATATTGTTATGATTTATAATAACCTTAAATTACTATTTTACTTTCCACTTTTACTCTAATGATGCAAAACACATCTAATTTCTTCAAAAGTTTAAGAGCTGATTTTGTGCTGACTAAATTTCAGGTGCCAGGAGATCAACAATAGGAGAACTGTATCATTTATCTTTCTTCCTAGACCATGCAAAGAGAAGAACCTTTGGAAAACTCAGGCACAAAACCTAATTTCCACACTTGGAAAGAGCTTTAGTATCATTTACCAGCCATGGAGAAAATATGCCTACGATATTAAAAGGTGAGAAAAAAGGAGGCAGTGGTCTTGACCTGGCTCTGTAAAACCAGGAATTAGTAGCAGAAATTCACCTAGTACTTTTTTTTCCCCTAAAAAATATGCAATCCTCAGGTAAAAGATTGAAAATACCTAGTTGTATTTTTAAAATACTTTCATTTTATAATTTATACATTTAGTATCTTAAAATATATAAAATTTAATGTAATCAAATGAGCTGTGAAACTACACCATTATTTCCAAGAGATGGCAGCACCAACCTGTAGAACACATCACAGTATTTTAAAATCAGTATTCCTGAATAACCATTAAATATGGAAGAGCTGCCCATTCTGGATCTGAAATCCCCTTTTAAAAGGAAACAAATCTTCTTCCATATATGTGGAACTTGGTTTCAGACTCTGTTAGATCCTGGGAATCAAGTGCCAGGCAATGTCACCAAAAACCATCATTTTTATCAAAAAGTGCAATCCATTGAACTGCTGTCTGAAAATACTGATATAGCTTTCAAATTCTAGAAATTCTGTGAAACTCCAAGCAACCTGGTTCCCACTGTCACAGAAGCATTCCTAAGGCAGAAGCCCTGGTTCAGGTGGGTCAATGCTAAATAGGAGAAGGACTTTTCCTACCCTGCAATTTTGGCCTTATCCTTACCCAGATTCTGGCTACTGATTCTTGGTACTGAGTTTCCCAGATCTCAGACTTACTGTTCCTGGTGTCTCCTTGCAGACCTTCTGTTCCCCATCATCATCCTGGCTTTGTTCTTTTCAGTGCTGCAGAGCAGATCTAGGGAAACAAAGATCACAGACAGTTCAATTCTGTGTTTTAGTCTCAGAGGACCCACGCAGCTCAGAAATTCCCAAGGCCATTCTCTTTGCTCATCTTTCTTTCTCAGTCAAGACAATCTCTGTTTCTACCTGTATTGCTTCTGGTCCATCAGCTCTTTCATAAGCGACAGCAACAGTGACTGTCCCCATCAGGAGCAGGAGAGCAAACAGGTTGCTAAGATTTGCCTCAAAGGGATGGATCTGCCACCTCAGATCTCCAGCTCTCGAGAGCAGGACACCTCATCACACACCCTTCTCCCAGAGTGTGAGATCCAGAGTGCTCATACCTCAGATTTAGATGTGTCTGCATCCCTCTCCTCATCTGGCCATCTCCTCAGTGGTCATCCTGGAAGCACCTCAGGCTTTTCACTGCCTCTTGCCTCTTCGCTGCTGCAACCTCTCAGACTCCCCTCTGGACACCAGGATTACTGACTGTGACAATCACTTGAATATATTTATGTATATTACTCTTCCTCTTCACTCATAATTTTACATTTTACCCATCCTTTTCGGCACATTTTATTGTCCAATCCCATCCCACCCCTCCACCACCACCACCACTCTCCTGCCACAATCAAAAGTCATCCTTTCAAAAGCAGTGGCATTTTAAAAGTGCTAGAACTAAAACAAGCTTACCAAATCCAGCATGATACCGGTATTATTACACTGGAAAGCTTAATTCTTAGGATGATTTGAAGAGAAAAACCCAACATCGTTAGGATTTATAGATCAATCAGTAGCTAAGTGCATGTCAACTACAAAGCACAACCAAAACACTTGCACTCCAGAATGTTGAACAGTAAGTGGGTGGCTAAATTATAGTAAACAAATGTAAATTAATCTTCTGAGATTCCCTGGGTGGTCGGTGGCTTCTGCATACCCCAGAATTAATCATCTGAATTGTGACCCACAAGGAATCATGAGGGAGAAACTGATGCCAGGGTGTTAAATTATTTGTTCCACCTACTTACTAAATTAATTATGTCATACAAAACTTTGGGGAATGTGGTGAATTGAGTGCAGTGACTTATTTCTGTTACTACTGTGCATTTAGCAAATTACATCCAAATACGTACCACTTTATGAGAAACAAAATACAAGCTTTGGTCATTTAAGTTAAAGCCTCACTGCATGTACCACTGAAATATTTTTGTAGCTTTCCTGCACAACCAACCAAACCAAATAAAAATCAAAATGGTTTAATGTAATTTATTTGAAATGCTTCCAGAAAAGTTTAAGGCTATTATTAAAAAAAAAAAAGTCAATACACACATTCATTCTTTCTTCTCTATCTGAACATTTTACATGCTTTTTGCTCTTTTTCAACATTTTTGCTGAACAACTTCCCTATGCCTTTTCTTTTGCAGGTTTTTCCTTTCTCTCATCTTCACTGGTATACTCATCCAGCTCTAAAATTGAAGCAGTTGAAATAAATTACAAAGTCTGAAACAGGAAAGAAAATTGATTTTTTTTGAAAAACTATAAATACAGAAATATGTTCTATAGGGTAAAAATGCCATTTTTTTAAAAAATAAAAATACCTTGTTTTATATTGTTTATCATCTTGTCACACTGATTTCTGTAATGCACATCAGCATATATATATGTAAGATACTTAGTAAATTTTCTGTAAACTTGTAGAACACAAGAAAAATATTTTTGGCAATAACTTAGCAGTTTTTCTACTTTTGTTGTTACAAGTACTTTGCACTGGTTATCTTGTGTAATACCAAGAGTCCTTTAAAATTTGTAATATATCATTTTCATAGCTTGCCATACAGCACTGGCATTATTTCTTATAGTAAGAAATAAAATATTACCCAGGGATTCCTGAAAAATAACAGGATGTTCAACTATGTGTTTTAGACTGCATTTAAGTGACTCATCTGCTTCTCATCATAATGAGTAGGTTAAATCAGCCACCAGAAAACACAGTAACATTTCCAATTACAGTACGAAATTAAATGCAACAAAAACTTTTAAAACAAAACTTGAGGAAAGTAAAAAGGATGTAATACATCCTAAAGGAAAAACAATTCCCTTTTTGCTTAAACTCTCTCTACATATCCCATAGGGTATTTGTAGAGCACCATTATTATAAAATCATCACTTAGTTTTAAAAACCAACTATATGTAATTGTAAACAGACATTTACAGAAAATTAAATGTTTTAACATTAGTGGTGCTTAAACCAACAGTGGAGGTCAGTGGAGTGCAAAATGCTGAAGAGGGCCTATTCACAAGCAAAAGCTCCTTTCCATTCTTATTCTGTTTGGGATGATATATATATATATATGGCACTGAAAGCAAACTACAAGCTTATTTACAAACATCCAGTATTCTCAGCATTTCATTTAATTCAGTGCTGGCTGTAGAGGTTTGGTTGTAGTTTTTTCAGTTGATTATTTTTAGCATTACATGCTTTGACAAATAAACCATTTTACTATGCTGACCATTTGAGATGTCCCAATTTTATTAAGTTTGGCTGCTAGATCTTAGGACAGTGCTTCATTTTGAAAAATAAATCCCTAAAGAGTCCCTGGTTCCATGGCCCGCTGTTTATCGTTCTTGTTGATTTAATACCACAGGAGTTCGGATAGGTTATTGCAAGATAGTTTTCTCTTTTTGTTCCAAGAAACTACTTTTTCTTTCCATGCCTTTAAGAAAACTTATTATCTTGCCACCCATCTTGAAATTCCACATTGAGTCCACATCTTCAGCTGCCCCTTTAAAGGGCAAATAAAGTACTTAAAAATTAGGAAAAGGTTATTTATGTAATGCATATATAAACAGTAGTTTAGAGATTCTGTTTACAGCAGGACATTGAGAATAACTGGTCAAGTACCTCTTTCATCCACCTTGGGTGCTTATGGAATATAATCACAGAACATAAGAGATTCCAGCTTATACAGATGGGCAGTTACAGTACAACACTCACAGGTACAAATACAAGAACTGCATTGACGTTGTCACAAAAAGTATTCTAAAAGTGCTTCTCTAAATGGTTCCATGTATGGAATGCAAATACTGTACAGGTAAGAGACAGATTTTCCTCCATGAACTGTAAGTTTTTGTCAAACATTGGTTTCTATTTGCTTTTCGCTCTCACAAGAGTTCGTCTGCTCCATGCGCTCGCAGTCGGCGCTGAGCTCGCTGGTGTCCATGCTGCAGTCTGACTCGCAGTCCGACTGCTCCATCTGCTCCAGGGCGGCCTCTCCCTGGGCCACGCTGCGTCCATTGGGTGGCACAAGGAAATGTGCTTCCAGCCCGCCAGCCTTGCCTGCACACGCAGCCTTCTCCTTGGCCTGGCGGATGCAGTTAAGCCACTGCTGCTTGTTGAAGGAGTCATTGGCTTGGAGAGAGTGAGTCTGGCTTTGGGATCCATTTTTGAAGCTGACTCTAAAGAAGTTTTTGACTGAAAGAAACAATACATATCAAACCCCTGAAAGCTTTGGCTGAATGGATTTTATAATCAAAGAGTGTATTTAAGTACTGAATCTGCACAATCTCTGCCTTAAGGTCAGACAAGACCATGTCAGACCAAGGAGAAGAGTCTGGGTATCTCCTTGTTTGTGAGAGAAGCCCACAGAACACTACAAGTGCTCCTAATAACTTCATATTGCTGGATTAAACAATTTTGGTTCCGCCATGCATGAGCTATCCATAAAGCTTAAAGTGAATCAGCAAGATTAAGGCTTCTCCCACACTTTAATGCCTCTTCTCCTACTTCTCTGCAAAGCAGATTTCCAGAACCTTCACTGAATACAGTGTCCTTGTGCCAGCCAAAGACTGCCTCATCTCTTCCATTCACTTCACTAATGCAGTGGATACATACAAAAAACCCTTGAAGTTTTGACCAGATGAGATTTAAAGGACCCTTGTAATAGAAAAAGCATCTTCATAATATACTTAACTGGAAGGACATTAACATGAATAGCTGCAGTCTTGACCCTGAGTACTACAGTATCTGCCAGCCTAAAGAGTTACGGAATAGCAATCAGTGTCTCCAGTACAAGGAAAGGCAAAACAGCAGAAGCTTAAGATTTCAAAATACACTTGCTTATAACTTTGCAGTTTTGCCACTACAGTCTGTATGTTATCCCCTTCTCAGTTCAGTACAGGAGCAGGTGTGTGGAGAAATTCTATTATCAATGTAGTGAGCGTTGAGAAAGAATCGAAAAGAAACAACTCAGAACACAAGAAACCAGTTTGAAACAAAAATCAAGATGTTGGATGGAGATAATGGTAATTTTAGAGCGAACATTCTGATGTCGCATTGGCAGGAATCTTTAGGTTATGATGACCCTAAGTGAGCAAATACAAAAGTTGTGTTCATACTTCTCTCATTGTTGCTGAACGCTCCTCGGATGGATCCGCCCAGGCGCACCTCCCCGTCCTGCAGGTCCTCCAGCACCAGCTCCCTGACGGGCATCGGCTGCCGGTACAGCTGGTAGCAGAGCTGGTCATTGTGGGTCACGGCTCGAGTGATCACCAGCACCTCTTCAAAGAGGAAGACATGCAGTTTCTGTTAAAAGATTATTAGAAAATAGGGCATTATTCCTTTCTTGAAACATCATTAAAACAAATGGAACAAATAAAGTTCACCAGAAAGATGAAAATCGCCGTTTTCTTCCTGCTAATTTGTTATTGAACTGCCTGATCTTCATCAGGTGACCCAGGAAACAGCACCTGTTTCATTTTTCCCTCTCAGCTGTGTGGTGAAACATGACGCTTCCATTGTAGGCACAAACGTGCTACATAGAAACAGTTCCAGAGCTGAAAAAATGCACTGCTTGCTTTGTTGCTTTTTAAAATAAATTTTCTCAAAGTTTTATTTACTTCTGTAAGTGTCATGTCATACTTCCATTAGTGTTAGTAATGAAAAAAGATCTTTTTTCATTGTTTGTCCATTCAAAAGTTCTATTTAACATTGAGAGGGAAAAAAATCTAGGAAAGACTATGTTCTCTTCTACTAATATAATCTCTTTTTTTTCCTTTTTTCTTTTTCTTTTTAACTGAAAGCTCAGATTGTGAAACTTATCAATAGCGCAGTGTCCCAGAGACTGGAATCTAAAGTACCAAATTTCTCTGGTCAATAAATTAACCTTGATTTCAACAAAGAATCAAGTAAAGTGTTTTTAATAACCACAGCCTTTGACAAATTTAAAATTTGTTGGTACATTTGTGTGTTTTTTATAGACATAAATATCACATCTCTGAGACCAGAAATTTGTGGGTTTTTCCTGCAAGTATTGAAATTGATCAGATTTACAATTTACCCAGGATATTGTTAGGCCCCATAAGAGAGAGAGATACATATAATCTTATTATCTCCATATACAGATACTTAACTACTAACAAAAAAGATGAGTTTTATATATAATAATTAATATTTATCAACTTCCTACATATTAGAGAGTGATGCTTCTCTATGTGTGCTCACAGCTCTTTTAGCTGTCATGCAAAATGAAGGTATCTTTAAAAGTTATTTATGACAAAATATTTATTCCTTACCACTCCCCTGTTGTTCTTCAGTTCCCCATGACAACACACAGCACGTGAATTATCAATCAATGAATCCCTTTGGCCTTCTTCAAGATAAATAAGTCTCTCTTTGTAATACTGGCATTCAGATTCACCAGTCTTAATGTTGATTTCAGCCACAATGCCCTGAATTATATTTATCTGCAGAAACACAATGAAAACACTTGAATTTCAATTACACAGTCCAATATCCAGGTGTTCATATAAGTATTTGCATTTTCATATTTTATGTAGTGTCCCTTAATTCACTAATAAGCTAAAACTGCTATAATCACCTAAAAACCCCCAAACCCAGCAGTAACTCACAGCTTCTTCCAGGTGCTGTTGATCTGGATGATCATTTGGTGTGTGCCTTAAAATTTCTCTGAGCAGCAGAGGGTATTTAACCAAACGGCTTCTGGGGATGTCAAGGAAATTCCAAAGGTCCAGTTTGCGGCTAAAAGGAGACTCCAGGCAGCGCTGCAGGAAATCCTGCACTCTGTGATCTTGTTTCTTGTGATCCAATAAAGCTTTGGCTGCTACTTGATTGCTGCAGTAGCTGTCATAGGAGTTCAGGCATGGAAGCTGAGGAGAGAATAAATCATTCTGTAGCTGAAGCAAAGCACGATTTCCTGCGCTGAAAGGTTCAGGTGATTCAGGATGGCAGAATTCATGCTGAGACTCTTTTAGCTGGAGATTTATCCACAGTTTGTTGGTGGCATGGTTCCAACAAATACAACCTTTACAAGGGTCCTCAGACCACCTTGTTCAACATTTAAGTAATTTAGAAGCACTCGCTCATCACTCGGATCCTACAGATCTCCAATACTATTGCAAAGCATTAAAAATATAAATTGCTTAAGACTGAGCACTCTTTAGTGCAGACAACAGCTGAATACAGAAGTCTGGCTTTAATTATGAAGGGAAATAAAAGCCTAGGAATGAGCACTTCCAAACCTGGCCTTTTTCAGATCAGCAAATTTCTAAAATCAGACTTCTCTATTGCCCGCAGGAACCTTGACCAAATGAAGATGACAAAACTGTGCCTTATAAATCTGAAAAAAGTAGTTTGTCTGTTGATTAGAGCAATATATCCATTTACAAAACCTGCTGTGTTAACACACAATTATATGCAAAATCTTTCAAAATAAGAAATTAGACTTGAATATATTTGAAGCAAGAGAAAGAAGTTCACTGATGTTCAACACACACCAGAAAACATATTTTAAATTACTTTAGGCAAATAAAACTGAGATTATTTTGACATTTACAAATCATTATCATTAACTATTTGCATTATAGACATTATATAGCAGTGATCATGCTTCCCTTGTTGACAATAGACCACACTTTCACATACAGCTGCTAAATATCATTACTTAATTCCTTAAAAATTTCAATCCCTTTTTTCCCTGCTAAATTTCATTACTTACATTTACTTAAAAGCATACTTCTCACATATCTAAAACCAATAATAGCTCTTTTTTATTACAGTGAACAATTTTATCAACAAAACTAACAAAAAGCTATTTTCAGTGTTTATGCTTTTGGATGCTAGTGAATATGAACATACCAACATTATCTTGTGTGAGGCAGCAGCATCTCTCTTGTATCCCTGTCTGCCTTATTTTAACAAAGTTCTAGAAATCAATATCTTTGAAAGCACTGACAACTACCTGTTACCTTGGATTGGAACAGAATGACATCCAAAACTAACTGGGGAGTGCCCTTATACAACATGACTTTTCAAGGAAACCAGAACACAAACAGGGGCAGATTCTTAAAGGACCTACATAAGAAAAACTCCAGTCTTAGTGCCCAACTCCTGAATAGCAAAAGCTTTAAAAACAATATCCTAGTCTAAATCTTTTCGTGGAAAATCCCTGAAAAGAGAAAATGTTCTATTATGTCTCTAAATAGCTGCATTTACCTTTTAAAAGTATTTTGAGAATATCATTTTGACATGTTACTCTAGATACAGAAAGGAAATTGTCTGATAAAAACTATGTTACAGCTCCAAACTAAAGTCCCAAAATTGGTTATAAACTCTGCCTTACCCAACCCACGAGGATGTGGCCAACATGTTCTGTTGATCCATCAGGTTTCCTGACTTCTTGAAGTCGCCTAAGAAGATCTGATTGTGATTAGAAAAAAAGAACAGAAACCTCACTTTAATAAACCTGATTACACAAATCTATGTGCAATAATTATGCAGACAAAGACTATTTGAGTTTTACCTTCATGCAGAGGAATTAGAGAGTCCAGTGTTCCAAAAATTTGGTTCAACTCTTGCTCTGTCATTATGGACAGCTTTAGCATCGGGTCATGATAAGCCTGAAAAGAAAAACAAATATTTGTGGTTGGTTGCGTAATTCGTGATAGAATTTAAAGCTCCCTGTAAGTTTCATAAGCAGATATTAATCTATCAATTTCATATTAAAACAAAAAACAGGCAGCACACTTAAGTGTTGCATAAAAAATGGGAAGATAGAAATATGCTTTGGGTTTTTCTCCTCTTTTACTGTCTTAGCAATTATAGAAAACAAAGATTGTTTTAAATGTGTTATGAACCAATTAATACTGTTTGTTGTGGTTTGGGTTTTGGCTTTGTTTTTTAAACATACCTTTTTTGCCAACTTCAGATCTTCTATCAAGTCTTCTTCACCCTGGGAAAGTTCAAAGATAGCCTGTAAAAACAGACACAAATATTATAAAATATCTTTATTTAATCCATGCTCCACTTGCTGGGTTGATGTTATATTTTGAACAGCTGTCTTAACACCATGTAACAGGATTTCTCTGCTAAATCTACAGAAATAAAGTAAGGCTTCATTCCATAACTACAGAATCAAGTGCAGTGTTTTTTTAAAATGGAGTTATACCAGAATGTTCATTAAATGCTTATCTCAAATAGCCAAAGAATTATTTTTTCCAAAGGGATGTGTTCCCAGATGGAGGAAGCTATCTTCATTGTGGTGTTTTGACTTGACTGTCTCTTAGCCACTTGTACAGCTGCTTGCATAGGCCTTTGCTGTGTTCCATTTTAACACTTGCAGTGGCAGAATTTACAGGGGGTTCTACCAAGTAAAAGACAGATCTTACATAAAGCATGTCTTTGGTACTGAGCAGTTTTGTTTTGGTACCAGTTCAGTTTTTGGTTACAAAGGCTGATTAGTTAACTGATAGCTGATATCAGTTACTCCTCTTGAAGCACACTGGAGACTTTAAAGCTAGCAGACTGAAAATAACAGTGCCCTACTTCACTGGTTTATCAAACCCCTGCTGTTATTACTTTATTGCATGATTTTCTCTTTAAACTGGAGTACAGTAAGAGAAAAGGACATTTTGGGCTAGAATTCCTTGCTTTACAGTCAAGGCTTTCAATCAGTGTAAATCATGGAAGCCCACTCCCAGCTGGAGCAGATTCCTGGGGCTCAGGAACACACATTCCTCCAGGTTTGCCATTGTGCAGCTCACAGGCAGAGGGTCAGCTGTCCCAGCAAAGCACACAGGATGGGAACAAACACACAGCAGAACCCTCCTGCAAAACTTCCTGGGATACAGCTCACTTATGTGGGTTGTACCAAGGACCCTGGCTCCTGCACCAGACAGCAGTGACTGCTATATGTTGTGCAAACAGTTTCTGCAGTTTATTTTTCAATAAGCTGTCTTTGAAGTTTTCAATTACAAATTTATTTCCTATTAATTCTCATACAATGTTAAAATTTGCACAAGAAATGCTTGTCACTGCTGTTGTTTGATTTATGACTCAGTCCCTGAAGTATTCTCAGGGAGACTTACAAGCTTTGTTGATACTGCTAGAAATTTCTTTAGAAAATAAAAGTATCTTGATTCTGAAGGAGCTCTGTGTTGACTATAACATGAACTATCTAGACTTTACCTCGTCTGACACATTAAAACCACTGGCATGCTTCTTTTTTTGCTTTGGAAGACACATCTTTCGATCAGTGTGTCATCCTTCTAGCACTGGAAACCTCCTCAAAGACAGTCTTTTCCAAAAGGGAAATGATGGTGCATTTTTGTTGTCTGTATCAGCTGATGAACACCTGTTCCGGGCACAGCGTGCTCACCTCGCATTACTACAACAACAAAATGAAACACCAAAGTATGGACCATGACTCCAGGAAGTGTCAGACAGAACACGCACACACACGCAGCCAATCACAGGACAATGTATCTCAGTAACTTCGGGTTTATTGAGGAAATACAGTGAGCTGGTTTTTACAAAGAATACATTCATCTAATATAGCTTGAGTCATAAAGACTAGGGATGGAATTCTGCTTCTAGTGGAGGTGGTGACACATTTTAATTGCAGGACATCTTCAAGTGCTGTCCCAATGCCTATGAGCATACCCACGTCCACGCTTTAAAGGTGACCTTTGAACATGAAATTTACAGTTAAAAAGAAATTTTATATCTATGTCTGTCTCTGTACCTCTTGACGCTTGATTTCCTTGGCTGTAAGCATGTGATTGACACAGACATCAAAGGTTTCACTCCACAGTTTGCTGTCTCTCCTCTTTGTGTTTGCAGGGGGCACATTTCGGGACCACGGCCGTGGGCTGAGCAGGTCGGGGCGGCTCTCGCTGCGGAAACTGATGGAGCGCTGGGAAGAGAGAATTTGGTTTATGTTGTAACAGTTTTATGGTACACTCTCACTTTTCTCATTTTCTAAGGAATTAATATACATAGTTCAGTACAACAAATAAATGTTCTCTGATTAGTTTTTATTTTGAACTTCATAGCAAGATTTAGTACCAGGAACGTAAGAGAAATTATTTTAATACATCTTCAAGGGAGGGCAGGACCTCCATTCCTGCAGTGAACTCTGTCCATGTCCTGTCCTCAACATGTACAAAACTTCTGCAATGCATTCCCATCCAACAAGCACCAAGAGTGACCTACAGGGATAATGCAAAATGGTGCAGCACACTAGCCTAACAGAACTGATCAAATACAGAGCTTCAGTTCAGTAACCAGACAGGAATTACTCATACATTCCACATCTGCCTCATCAAAAATTTAGAATTAATGCAAATATTAGACTCTTTACCAATGTGTACCAGCATCTCTGTATCGACTATGTGGTCTGATCCTAAGCTTCAAAAGAGCCAATTTCAATTTTAGGAGAGACTTGAGAGTTCTAATTGCCTGTAAACTCATAGAAGGATTTCAGGCTAAGGATGAATACTTTATGCTCTTACTATTCTATTATGGAAAGGTTTCTTTTTTCCTTCATTACAATTAGAGGCTTCTTTTTGAGGTCATACCTCTGAAATGCTTTAACTATTTCACATAGTTGAAATACTCTACATTTTTATTGTTATTTAAAACCTGCCTTACATAACACAATCATCTTTCAATTGCCTTGGGTAAGAATATTTTAAAAAAAAATAAATTCTCTCAATTTCCAGGTTGAAAGCAGCATATACAAAGGACATTATTTGAAATTCTTCTCTGAAGATAAGAGCCCATGAAATGCAAACAGTGCCTATAAATACTATGTTTTTACCATATCAGAAGACATGATATAAATAAAAACCTATCTTTCAACAGAAGCCATTCTAAGTCCCACTTGGAATTGACAAAGACCTTAACAATAAACACACACCCCCCTTCCAAAAATTTGCAAGTCAGGTACTAGCCTTCCTTCAAGAGTTAAGAAGATAAAGAAACACACGTGAAATTACATGTTTAATTTACACTTGTTATAATGAGGAATCATGGAGCAAAGTCAAACTAGGCAGTGTTTTGGGAAAAGTAACCTTTCCCATGCACTGACAGCACGTTCCTCCCTGCTGCATAAGAGCACTCCATACAATTCCCCACAGCCCTAAGCTGTCCTCATTGGGCAGAAGGGGCACAAAGAGGCTAAAAGACTCAAAATGAAACCAAACTCCCCAAAATCCTGCTTGCTTGTTTGCTTAGCATCCTTGCTACCTAGAGACAATAAATACATATTTCATTGATTTCTGTCATACATCAGCCTTTTCATTGACCATACTAAGTGTACCTTGCTTAATAAGGGGCACAGGACTGAGGTTACTTATTAGTGGAATAGAGCCCTAAACTGAAGTTCTACCAAAAAATTTTAAAAACAAGTTTGAAGACAGTCTGATGCTATCTTTGCTTTGTACTTGTCAGGAAGGTAAAAAAAAAATTCAGTCATGTGATAGAATCCCATGAAGGAATTGCAAGAATGTCAAAACAGCACTTCTACATCTCCAGTCTCTTAAAAATATTTTCCTGGTTTCTGGCTTCCTTAAAAGACATGTCCCACACACTGTTTAAAAACTATGGCCCTGTGGGATGATTAGAATCTTCATATAATTCCTAAAGTTAAAGGGGCTGGGGAAAAATCCATCCACAACCCCTCATTTTGTTTACCATATTTCTCTGGCGGCAACAGATTGCCCTGGCTGTTATAAGACTGTTCCTTGAAGGGCCTATGTGTTACTGATGTTAATTAATGCAATTAACAACCCTTAATTAGAGCTGCAGTAATGCAAATACCTCCATGTACAGGGCAAAGGCCACTACTGATCAAAGCCCTGGCGTTCAGAACTGATGTTAAAAACAATTTTCTTCTTGAGGATTTTTAGAGATTTCTGGTGTCCTAAGATAGATAAAAGTAATTTGGACTCCCTACTTAAATTAAAGACACACTGATGAAAACTGAAGTTGCAGAGGAAGCCAGCCAGACTTCAATTTCTTTCTTCAGCATCAGCTGGAGTTCTTTTTCTGATCCTATTTTCAGCTTTAAGCCAAACAGCACAGCTGTAAATAAGACCAGGCAGATCATCATAATCATTAGTTAGGCTTGATGGAGACTGAAAATACAGCTATGAAATAAACTGGCTTCCCAGGTGGGTTAACAATTAAGAATATCTGCATTAGGTATAAAATACCTATTAGCATTAGGCATCCTGCAGCTACACACAGACTCTGGCAGAGATGAAGCTAACAGCATTTTATTAGTCAGCTGCTCTACGCTGCCCTACATGATAGAAACACAACGACTACAAATAGTCAATAACAAACAAAAAAAAATTTTAAAAACCCAAAACAAAACAAAAAAAAACAACTAGAAAGACTTCAAGTATTTTTTACTTAGAATCCTTATGAAGAAGGTATTGAAAATAAGAGGAAAATTGAAATAAAGTTAAGTATACACAAAAAAATTGAATACTTTACAATCAATAAAATATGCAAAACATGAAAAGTTGCTAAGAAAATATCTTTAAAAACCCTACGCAAATCCCAGAAATGTTTCTCCTCATGCTGCATGCTGAAAGTCCATTAATGTAAAGTGGAAGTTACATGTACAGAGGGAAGGAAAATTATACACAATAAACTTTATTTTTCCTCTTACATGTATCTTCCATTTAGAAGAATGCCTGAGAAGGTTTGTTTGAACATAAAGGAATCTCAGAATTTTCTAACTCCTTTTACTGGTGCTGTTGGAGTGGTCTTTTTAGATGGATGTTCTGTTGACTTTGTTTTTATTTCTTCCAGGGGAAGAAGTTGTTTGTTCTGCATGTTGTGGTGATGACTGTAGTTTTCTTCATTTTACACACACAGAACATCTAGCAGCAATGCAAGAAGCAACATGGGTTTTGACTGAAATAACAATGAAGATACATAAAAGTTCACCCAGTAAGAAAAATCAACTTTTTTTTGTTTCTTTTTTACAGGAGATCACACGATGAAAAGAAATCTATACTGTTCTCAAGACACGGTGACAGCTGTGTCAAAACATAATAAATTGAAATAGCTATACATACTTCCCAGAATGTTTCTAAATAATTCCAAGTGGGACACCTGAGCACAAGGTCAACCTTTTTTGTCCCTGCTCTATAGCTACTGAGAAAATCAGGTAAGAAGTCAATTTACAGCCAGGTATGAAGGCAGTTTTGAGGGACATCACCAGCAGGATTTGGACAACACAGAAGCGGATTTCTCATCACAGCTCCTTCAAGCACATAGTTGGAGGGGATGATATAAATAACATCACTATTTAATCTGCTAATTAAAATATATTCTTATGGTCAGTATGAACAGAGCAAAACAGAAATGCTTGCAACAATAGGACTTGCAACAAAGCCATTATTTTCCCTCCTGTTTTTGACAAAATTTACCCTGAAACACATTAATATAGCTCTCATCTCAGGAAGCTGCTACTGCATACATGAAAGGATAGTTGTTTTGGTTAGTCTGAAACAACTTTATTAAATACAGTATTGTTCTGGACACTGCATTGTGCAGTCCCAGAGGCCTTCCCTGTGCAGAACAATAGCACAGGTACCTAAATGAGGCCAACAGCTGCCTAAGGCTGCGGAAAGGGAAGCACCGTGCTCAGCAGCAGTTTAGCCAAAAATTAAATCCCTTTCCAAATTCCTCACAACTGGAACCAATCTGGCCCTTTCAGAGTCAGGCCAATTTCTCCTGGAGGCACATTCTGCAGGAGATTCATACAGCCCAGGGGATACAGGGAGCTCTGCTCGAGTCACGCAGACCACACCTGCACCGAGCCGGGCTGGGGGGGTGCAGACATTTGGCTGATCCTCCAACTCCGTGCAGAAATCTACACTTCCAGCATCACAGGAACCAAAGACAAGAAAATCAATGTCAGAAAACCCTGTAATATCCATTTTCTAGGTACTTACCACCACAGAAAAATGGGGTTCTTGTTTCTCGTAAGACTCTAAGGTTTTATTTCTTTCCTCCTTAACAGGTAACTTCAGTAAAGCTCTAATTTAGGTAGTTTATGATTAAGGAACATTTCTAACACATTCAAGTTACTTTTAAAGCTCCTCTCGAAGAAATTAAGCTTGTTAAAGAATTTCCTTTAGATCTTTTAAATGCCTTCTTACATAAACTGTTTTAAAGAGGAAACAGTGGGTTTCTAGGCCAGACCCAGAGCAGTGCTGCAGCTCCCAGCTGTGACAGCAATCAGGAGTTGAGCACCCCAATATTTTGCCATCTCTAGGTCTGAAGGCACAAATACTTTATAAATTAAAGTTTCGTTAGTCTCCAAGTATGTTCAGTATTACACACCTAACCTGTAATATAGAAACTGCGTTTAAAATTTGTTTGCCCTTTATTAATTTTCAGCAGCAGCTTTGGAAAATGACTTGGAAATTTCCGATTGTTCACTAACTCTTGTTTAGATAAGGTCAAGGTTCACTTTACAGGAGGAAATTCAGGCAGCCCTACCTGACCAACTATACCAAAAATAACATTTTCAAAGAAACCAACCAACTTTAATAGAAAGCATTACAGAATATTCTCTTCATCAAATTTAAAAAGAAAATGTAATCCTTTAGTAAACAGTTTTTATATGCTACAGGTGCAATAGTTTTCCTACTGGTAAGTGAAAAACATTAACTATCTAGACAGAGAAGTGGTTTTTTTGAGGTGAGAGTTGTGAGTTTTAAGCAGAGTGACCTCGTGGCCACAAGGTGCCTGAGCCTGTTTGGCACATTACAGTGGGGGGTGCCCATGTGCATCCCTGCTCCCAGGAAGCCTGGAGGGAGCTGCAGCTGGGTGGGAGCAGCAGCAATTGCTGCCTTTACCTGCAGGGTCTGGCTGAAGCGTTTCAGCGGAGTGGCTCGCACAGGAGGGATGAGGCTGGCCAGGGATGTGACTCTGGAGAGAGGCTTGACCCGTTTGTTACTGGGCTCCTGCAGCACAGGGAGGAGGAGGGAAAGGAAAAAAAATCAGGGGAGTGTGAGCATAGTCAGATAAAGACTGCTAACAGTTCTGCTGATTTTCCTAAGAAAGCGTTTGCAGCAACCATGTTTGCAAACCTGGTCCGTAATTAGGGCAGTAAATAAACAAAGGCAGTTTCAAACGCTGACAGTGACAGATTGCTCTTGGCTGGTACACACAGGTCCTGGAAACAGCTGGAAAATGTAATGCTGGGGAAGTTGGCATGGCCAGGAACAGGGGAAGGGAGGTAAAGAAAGACAAAATCATTCGATTATTTTAACTCATTCTTAGCAGAGAAATTTTTGCAGTGCTCTGCAGCTAATGCATATTATAATAATCTCCTCACTGAAAGGAATATTTTCAAATACAAACAATTCTGTTTGTGCCTTTGCATCTGGCACTGTCAGCATGTGACTCTATTCAGTTAAATGTATTTTCTTCCAGAATATATAATTTAGACAGAAATCTCTAACTCTTATTGTCTTCAAATGCATGTTCTTACAAAAATACTCACATATACAGGCAAATGCATTAATAACATGCTTACATATACTTTTTTTTTGCATAAAATAGAAAGGAAAATTAAACAAAAATCTACGATAAAGCACTCAATTAAATGTTGCTCTTTTCATATAAATTTTAACAGCACAACAGCACTCAAAGTAATGTATAACCAAAATAATATGCCAATTGTCCTGCAGATATATACATTAAAAAAAATTAACAGAAATTCTAACACAGAAAAAAGTGATTATAAATACATAAAAATAGAACAGTTACCCTTGGCTTCCTAACCTCCATCTGACATTTAATGGATCTTGAACAGCACATGCAAAAGGCAACAGAAAAAGAGCCAAACCTTCCAAGTGAAGTTAAAAACCCCATCCAACACCATATTTCAAGGACATCCTAAAGCAGTTCATCTTTCTTTTTCAGCCATGCTTATAAAGTTTGTGTAGGTTTGCTATGCCTCCAATTGTCTGAACACAGCTTTAAGAAAATGAGGCATGGCAATTATCCTGTTCTTCAGAAATACAAATCCTTCTGGAAATAATGTGGAATTGTCATCCTTCTTGATGCAAAAAAAAAAAAAAATCTCAGCAGCAATGATCACCATCTGTATTACTGGCAAGAAAAATTCTCTTCCATTAGTGCAGCAACAGAGGAAAGGTGAGAAGCAGCTACATATTTAATTTACTTCTCAGCAGGCAGACCTGGAAATCCATAAAAGCCAGCTGAGATGAGCGACAAAGTGTTCAACCCTCTAGCAAAAATAATGTATTCCATCACACATGACACCTGGCATTAAAGAACTGTAGCAGTTTAAAGCAAGTTAAATCCTCATCTTCATCACTGCACTGTTATTCATAACCCTTCCTTTTCAGCAACCATGTCTTTGAGGCAGGTTTCAGGAGCATTTTTTACGTCATTGCAGCACCACTCACATACTCCTCTCCAGCAGCAGCATCCCACCCCTCCCCCCACTCCCCAAAGAAGAGGAAAAATCTTGGAGATTCCAGTGCAATTCTTCTCTAACTGGTGGCACAGCCATGAGCTGTTTCTGGTTCCTGATTATTCTGAGTGCTGGTGCCCAGACCACAGCCCATGGCAGAGGCAGCTGCTCAGGAATCGTGCTGCACTGCAGTGCCAGGACACGCAGCCCCAGCCGGGCGGGCAGTGCCGTGCCAGCAGCACAGCTTGTGCCAGCAGCTCTGCCTCAGCAGCACAGGGCACTTAGGCACCAGTACCCCAGCCCAAAAGCAAAACCTGGAAAGGAATGTTGTATGGACTTTCCAGGAGACAGAGGGAGGAGGATTAGGATTAATAGAAATTACTACTCCTTCTTCAGTGCTGTATCCTTTCTGGTATCCACTGCCCCCAACCATTTCAAGGAGAAAAATGCCAAGGCAGTATAGTTTTTACTGATGTTTGTGATGCAAAACCTCACTGAAAACAGAAACTGATTTTGAAGATAAACTCCAAGCAGAGTTTCAGCCACCATCAAACACCATGAAGATCTTCTGGAACCTCTTGCTGTGAGCCTCTAGAGGCCAGCTGTTCTCCCAGCTGGCAAAGCCAGGTCAGGTAACTGCAATCCTGCCCTTCTGTGTCAGCACTCCACCTTGAATTCCTCATGCAATGTATCGTGTTCTGATTTCACATGGAAAATTCTGACCAGAATTCAGAACAGTTAAATATGCAGTTCAAATTTAGAATTCAATTTTACGGAAAGAAATCAGCATTATTACAGGATTCTCTCAAATAGCATTACTTAAGATAACTTCAGAAAGCTGAGACTTTACACCTTTACTAGTGAGTTCTGAAAAAAAATCTTGGTAATCATAAATTCTTAAGTATGAGAAAAGCTTTTCTGAGTACTCCTAACATGATTTTCACCTTGCATTAGCAAGTTGTGTAGTAGGTTAAGATACTGAGCTGGAAGTGAAAACACATCAAATCTTAGTGTTCCAGGTGTCATTTTATTCAGAGAAGTCTAACAACAAAAGCCATCAGCACTGAGTCACCCTTTCCACTGTAGAAAAATGGAGTTTGTAAAGATAAGGCTTTGACTGTGCAATGAAAATACAGCACTCCCAGAGCAATCCTAAAACTGTCAGACAGTAATACTGAAACTGCTGCACACTTGATCACAGGATTTCTGCTCTACTGTCTGTCTACATCCCTTCTGCCTCTGCCTCCCCTCTCATCAACATCCTCATTCTCGAGCTGTGTCACCTCTCCAAACCAGCACTGCAGAGAAGCTGAACAAACTAATGAGACCAATGCTCTAAATAGGGAAAAATTCCACAGTCAAGGGCAAGTTTTGAACAGGTTTTTCTCACCAAGGACTCTGTCACAGCCAACAAAACAAATTGAAAGAGGAGACTGTGTGAACTGTTCTGCTTTACCAGAGATACTGATGTGCACTCGCACATTAGTCCGATCTGTTATTTCCCTAATTTGTCTCTGAAAACCCTCCAATTTTCCAGTTAACCAGAAGTCTCACAACCATAAAATTCTTTGGGGTATGAATCTTGAACTGGGTCCACCCAGCATGAGGAGGCTCCAGGAAGGACATGCTGCACTGGTAGAACGAAGATCAGACCCCAGACCTGTACTCTGAGTGTGCTCAGAACACTCAGAGCTACCAAAGTCATCACTCCCCCTCTCCTCCTGCCTCCCCCCTCACAGCTCAGGGAACTTAGAAATAGAGGGATTGAGAGATAGGATTTAGAGGCTGGACCCATTTGCAACAACCATCACCTGTCCAGACTGGGAACCGGGCCAAGTTATGACACAAAAAATTCAGGAGTTACAATGTTTTGCCTGACCTTTTAAAGCCATTATTATTGGTATTTTCAAAAAACTTATTTCAGAGTTTTGAAATTATCGCATGCTGGGCTGTATTTTCAGAGTTATGAAGGCTTGCCAAAGCAATACGGGAAGTAAGTCAAAAAAAAAAAGATCCAGACTACAGTTTGGCAGAGTTTCCAAAATGTGGAGCTGGTATATGTGAACAAGTAACATTAATCTGACAGGGCTTTAAATTTGATATAAGGCTAAATAAAGCTGAGGGAAACATGAGTGCAGGAACTTCAAAGGCTGAACAGTCAAGTGAAGTCAAATTAATACCTGACTAGGCTAGAACAAAGAGCAGATGTCTTTTGGAGGGAGCTGTATATTTGAACTCAAGATGACTTTGGTAACATTTGAATTCAGAGAGAAAAAAAATTAAGCTGGAAATACCATGAATACATGCAGCCTCAGAAAGAACTTGAAACTGTGAACAAACTGATAAAAGAAGCAAATCAGTGTCCAAAATACAGATGGTTCTGAAAACCAAACAATGGACATTTCAAACAACTATTATGTCCTCAGTACATTTTTATAATATACTTTTCTGGAGAATTAGTAGGAAGAAAGATTAATCACAAAGGCATAATCAGTGATTATCACCAATTTAAGATGGGAAGCTATCAGACAAGAAGTTTCAAAGATGCCATGCCTCTAATTAGGCACGATGGACACAGTGCTTCCAATTACTTCTTCATTCTAATTTACTCTTTACATATATGTGATGCCTTAGGTTTTAACTTTCATATTTTTCAAATCCTGTACTGCCTAGTGTGTAACTCTGAAGTTTCGTGTTGCCTGTTAGCTGCTGTTCTCTCATGCTGGTTAGAGGTAACAAACCCTCTCTAGGTTTCCACTTCAAGGACACCTTGATTGTCCCAGGCCCCAAAATGTGTAAACTAAAAGCCTTTGAAGAGGAGGGGCAAACTTGGGGAAATTACATTATTAACTGAAGTTATAATTGGAGAATTAACCCTGGTATGCAAATGGACCAAATTTATAAAAGTGTGAAGAACCCGTGACCCAGGGTCTATCTTGGGTGGAGCCCCTCGTAGGCTTTACACTCCCAAGGTGTACCTTTGAAGGCCCTTCAAATAAATACCTACTTTTATTCTCTTATTCTTGTCTAGCCTCTGTTTTCAGGTAGCCACATCAAGGCATCATATCTACAATTGCACCTCCAGTATCTTCTATATACTGAACTGTAACCCAATGGTTTAGACCACTGAGTAAGCAAGGAAAGCTCTATCTTTTAATGTATAACTCTCAAAAAATGACCCTTCTGCTGTGGGACAGCAGAAAATGCAGCAATCAACTACAACTACAGCATTACTGGGAAGCCACATTGAGAGGAGTAACAGCTGCCAGCTCCCTTTTCAGTAAAAATAAAATCTTTTTGCCTTGCAAAACTGAGGACGTCTTGCTTCCTAAACTGTGATATGATCATTTCAAAATGACAACATCCTGGCAAAAAGATAACCTTTGTATCATTATTTTGGGTCTGATGCACACAGATTACCACTTAAAAGCCTGAATCTTAGCACGCAGCACCTGCTCCCAGGGCAAGCTGAGCATTCAAACATCCACGGATGTGTGTTAAAGCAGAAGATCCTGTGAAGAATTAGGCACTTCCATTAACTGCAATGCACTGACAGCTAAGTTCATGCTATTTCTGCTTCTTCGTTAGTGAAACAGGCACCTAATAATGGTTATATTGTATCCAAGAACACATTACACAGATATGAAAGCTTCTGGAAGGCTATTTAGGGGAAGAAGGTAATATTTTGGTGCTCTTCATCAGGAAAATAAAAAAACCTCTTTTACTAGTGTATGTAAAGAATGGAATTTTCCCAAAGTTCAAAGCAGACTAAGTTAAACCCATTTAACTGTATCAATCAGTTTTTGATACATTATCATTCAAGACCACCCACAGCTTAATTATCACACTTTGGTGGATAAATTACTCCAGCAAAAGACTGATTTTCATTTCCTAACAAACAGGAAGAAAGGAAACAAAAAGAATGAGGCCAGATTCCCTTCATATTACCCTAAGAACATCAGAACCAATGACCTGGATAACACATGCTGAATAGTAGCCTAGGTGCCATATAAAAGGTTTTCACTTGCTCCAGTACCTCACTTCAAAATTCTTCCACTCTGTGCCCCCGCAGGGTTTAGCCACCGATTTCCTGCCAGTGAAGAGCAAATGTATGTTCACTGCTGCTATGATTGTTTTTCCACCTGACTCTCCCATCTCTTATCAGCAACTTCAACAACGGTCTCCATGTCGGAGAACTGGTGCTGAATCCGACAAACAAGGGAAAATGTGTCCCTGAGGGGCCATTATTCCTGTGTCTGCTGCACTACTGTGACCAGGATATTGTGTTGATTTTTCTGATTGTATTTAAAACCAAACTCAACAAAAGGAACTTACAGAGGTTTTTACGGCAGCCCAGAAAACAAGTGCTGTGTGAAAACTGGTACAGAAACTTAGCATTTTAGAACATTAGAATTTATCCTCTTTAACCTTCAAAGGCCAACCGACCTTCTCTCAACCCACACATAAAGTGGCTGAAATCATCAATGCCTGTTAGAATCCCAACTTACTGGAGTTCAGCAAGTTCTGAGACATTTACAGCAGTGATTCTGGATTTGGGGTAGCTAACTTGCTTAACATTTTATAAAAAACAGGCTATTTACCTTTTTACCATTTTTATGTGAATCAGGACAAAGAAAGATACCTAAAGCACTCATTCTGTGCTATGGGAGCATTCATTAGGGAAAATGTTTTAACTTAAATTAGTCTCAAGAGTGTTAACAGTGTAATAAATAGAAGACACTATAAATTGAAACAGTACAGTAACCTTTGTTTCAAACCTAATTCACAAGCAGTGCCAGTAAACTCAAACAGAACCACTCTGTTTCAGACTTCACGTAACTGGCTATATTTCCATACGCCTTAAAGGTTTCCATACTTTAAAGGTTATTAGTTTTTAGTCAACTTTATAAGGGTAAGTCAACATTTGTCATGGCAGGAAGCCCAACAATATTATTTTTGTTAGTCTGCTACTAGTTAAATTGGCCTCAGATTAAACAGTTCTAATAAATGCCCCCAAAACTTGGAGTTTAGTAAGAAAAATCCCCACATTCAAGCTCTGTTCCACAGGACGTTATCAGTATTTAACCTTCAGCAGTATAAAAAACAAAACAAAAAAGGTTAAATAGAAAAAACAACCTATGTTACAACAGTCTTTAACGCAGCAAATACTTAAACCTAAAAATAAATTAAATGAGGCATCTCAAGCTTTTTGTACCTTCAGAACGAAGCAAGTCTAAAACTAGAACAACATTCTCAATTGATTTTGGCACTATAAAGACTGGGTTTTTATATTGAAACAGCAGAGAATTTGCCTTTGCTTCATAGTATCTTAGAAATATTCTGATTGGAAAATTATAGAACATTGCTTCTTCTAGAACTGAGGCGTATGGTCAAGAAAAACAAAGTAGGTGGCTCTAAAGCAGTTCTAAGTACAGTCCAGTGTTGTACAAAGGTAACTAAATCATCTACATGAGTCCACACTAAAACCTGGGAGAGGCATCCCACTACTCAAACTGCCAGCATCTCAAGGAGAATTTATTAAACAATTTTAGTAAACTGACACAAAGACAACTTGATCATCCAATAAATTGTGTGTATTGGTGACACCATTTTCCTTCAAATCCATAAGATCCCATGCACCAGCTGCACTCTCTGATGGTAGCAGGAGAAGGTTTGTTATTCCTCCTCTCTCAATCTCCTCAAAATCAGCAAGCAAACAAAAATCCGGAGACATTTTGGTTTAATCACATCATTACAAAGAAGAGAACCTGAAATAATAGCTGGGGTACAATGAAGAGCCATTTAGGGAAGTGATGAAGTATTCCTGGTCAAAGACAACAGTGAACTTTGCATTATGTTATCCCACCACATGTTCGTCAAGGATTGGCTCCTGGCTGCACCTTGCTGGTCACCACCCTTAGGACCTTGGATTTCATTTTCCACAGGCAAGACAGACCCACTCAAGAGTCAGCAGCATAAGGACAAGCTGCCTCCAGCAATCTTGACTGATCATTCATTTGTCTGCAATATCCAGAAATCAACACATCCATCAGGAGTCAGGAAATGTGGGCAAATTAACAGAAAAACCTCAGACTGAGGTGAATTAACACAAGCAACAGAAACCCTGAAAAATCCAGACAACTAATGTAGAGTTGATTAAATTCTGCATTTCCTCTCATTAGAAGTTGCTTGTACAGGCAACCTAAGAAAGACCTTTTCCATTCTGGAACAAACTGGATATTAACCTGGACTGCCAATTAACCAGCAGACATCATACAGTGATTTACTGAATGGAAAAATAAAGATGAGCTGTTTGTATCACACTGCCATTAAGCAGAACAGATCAGCAATTCCAAGTGCAGGAGTTTGACACATTTCCAGCTACACCGCACATGAACTTACCTGAAATATGTCAAAACTGCAACTTGCTAATATTTCATTAAAATGAAATACATACATTTGGGAAGATCAAAGAAAATTCATGACTTGGAGTTTATCTCATAATCATTTGGCCCCTCTCCCTCTGGCTCCACGCCTGCTTCTCCTGTTAATGATGTGCCATGGCCTAGAGGCCGGTGGGTTCCCCTTCACATTCCCCTTCCTGCACTCCCCGCGCCAAATAAACACCGTCCTGAGCACCAGGCAGCCCAGAGCTCCTGCACACCAGTGCTGGGAGGATGGCAGGAGACAACAAAAGACAGGCTGCAAACAGCCCTGATCCCGAGGTCTGAGATTCTGCACCGTAAGAGCTGTAAGCAGACATACAACATACTGGAGATGCAGAGGAATTCTATGTCCCTGTTGTAGTTTTTGGAGCCTAAATCCAGGTACTGTGTTAGATCCTGTACGGCAGAACAGAACATCTTTACTCTGACAAATCTGGGAGTTCCTTCCCATGACTTCACATTCACACCTTTAAACCTCAATCTGTGGCTGTGAATTCTCTTTCTCACCTGCTGCCCACCCAGTCCGGGTGTTTGCTTCAGAAGGGGTGATAAGGGAGTTGCTTTAAGCAGTGAAACACGGAAAATGGTGCTTCTCATGGGGAAAGGTGTGGGACTTTTTATAACTCAGAGTAACCAAGTTTTACTAATTGTTTCTATTCCTGAATTATGAAAAAGTTGGGAAGAGCCCAACACCTCTGTACTGTTCACATCTAGAACTGTGTTACAGGATTTTGTGTGGGGCATGTAATGATGCACGTAAACACCTTAATAGTGTTTGCCATATTAACTCAGGAACTGCAGTATTTTGTTGCCCTTAAACTGCACTTAGAAAGAGCTATGATAACTGTACTTGGACTAGAACAATAGCTTTTTATCAGAATCCAGACTTTGTTGTTTATATATATATATATTGGAAATTTCCTTTATCATTGTTTTTTGACCGTGCAACTTTCTACAGAGTTTATGCCAAGGGAGCTGGCATAGCTTTAAGAAAGAGCTGGAAGTGGAAAACCTCAGTTCTCTTTTCTCCCTCTGACTTGTTCCTCAAAACATCAATACAGCAGCAAATCTGTTCTAATCCAAACATACCAACATTTATGCACCATTTGAGTTACTAAATAAATCAACCAACTTCACATGTTAATAACTAGAATGAAACTCGCGTTTCCAAATGCAGAAACGCCCAGCCCGGACACAGGAGCTCTCTGCTGCAGTGACACACAGCTATGGTAGAAGGCGCCCAACAGCTTTAATTCATCTTGTAAATACTAAAAGCTGATAGAACAGCTTAATGTTAGAGCTTAAGGATCTTTCCCCTGTACACTGACAGACTTCAAAGAAACAGGCTGCATACACCGGTCCTTACAGTGCCTTTCCCAAAAAGTAGCTTTTATTTCTGCTTTCTTAATCAATTTTTTTTGGAGCAGTGGGTGGTCTTACCCCTCCTAAGACAGGATGTTTAAAAATTTCTTTTTCAGAACGCTGGAATCCCATCGTACTTTTAGAAAACAGCTCGAAAGCATAAGACTACATTTTCTTATTCATATAAAACACAAGATGTTTGCACGTTGTAATTTTGATTGATCACATCTATCATTCGATACTTCCTCATGCTCTCAGCTTTCATTGAGTCTTTTTCTTTGGAATTTCACTATAATCAAGCTGCCCTTCCTAACTGTAAAAGAGCAACACTCCAACTCTTCAGATTTGACAATTCAATTCATTTACAAGAAATCCCTTCATGCAGTAAAGGCTAAAACCATGTTTCTTTAATTCTACCATTAATTTAATGAGAACCCATAAGAGAAACATTTAGTACCTAACAGCTTGTGTTTTCCATAGATGCATGCATACACACACACACACTATCAGGGTGTTACTTTTCAAAAACACACAGCTGAAAAGAATTCCACTTCCCTTAAGCTCAGTAATTAAGTCTCTCTATGTAAAAGTCCATTGAAAAGCAAGAGTGCTGCATCATCTTAGTTCTTAGCTTAAGCATCATGATTAAATAAGGTCACTGGGTTTATGTTACTTTTACTTTAGATCTATTCAAGTGGAGAGGTAATTAATCTTTGATGGAGACGTATTAAATGAACCCAACTTAATATGTTGTCTTCAAGTTACTCAGCAAACAAGATTAATAAAGAAACTGTATATTTAAGCAATAAAAACTTTCAAAGAGAAATGTTCTTCCTTCCTCCAGAGCAGTCAGAATCCTTATTGTCACTGGTTTTTTCCCAAACACAAACCACCATTAACCTAAAGTATCAAATATTTAAGTTTTTCATGAACATTGTTGAATTTGAGTTAATGAATAAGATTTCTAATGCCACTTGAAAGGCTTCCATGCTTTTTAAGAAATAGAGCACTCAATCTGCTGATAGGGCAGGATTTTCAGTTAACTGTACATCAGATTAATTTTTTGTTTATTGTGATGAGGAAAAGACAGTTAATGCTTTAAGACACCATTTTACTGATTCCCTTCCAGTTCCTACATAAGTTTAACAATCTGTATGTAATGCTTAGTCCTAGAATAAAATACAACTAAGTATCTTTAAGCTACATATGTAAAACAGGTACTTCTCAATCAGCTAGTCTCAAGAATAATTTTCCTAAAGTGATAGATGACAAAAATCTAGATTCTGTTTCTTGCTTTATTCCAAACGGAAGGTGAATACCTAGAGAAGGTAGTAAAGGATGCCTAAAAAAAAACGAGTATCTATACACTGCAGCCTGTTCCCAAAGCACGTTACTTTTCCCCAACGCATTACAGATCACACCATAAAGAAAAATAAAGTTGCAACCGTGTCAGCACTACCTCGGTCTCTTTAGCTGGGCTGGTCACCGTCTGCGCTTCCAAGGCGAAATTCGCCCTCTTGGCGGACAGGTAGGAGGGATAATCCCTGGCCACCATGGTGGCTGCAGGAGCGGCGGTCTCGGGGGTCAGCGCTGGCTCTGAGCGAGCAGCGGGCGAGAGGCGGCGGCCGCGCCGGCCCTGCCCGGGCCCCGGCAGCGCTGTGGCTGAGCTGCGCCCCGGCCCGCGGCTCGGAGCGCATCACCCGCAGCCGCCCCGGAGCACAATGCCGCAGCGCAGCCGGCGCCGGGGCGGGACGG
>VZRR01007514.1:842423-915232 GCA_013398015.1 Oreocharis arfaki
GGCCGGGGCGGGGTCCGAGCCCCGCACAGCCCCGGGTCCGCAGCCCTGGGTCTGAGCCCGGCACAGCCCCGGGTCCGCAGCCCCGGGTCCCGCTCGGTGCCGCTGCCGGCGGAATGGGCGCCCTTTGCCTCGCTGTGCGTTCCCCCTTCTCGCTCCCGCAGCATCAACAGCGCACGGACACAGGGACACATTAACCGTGTGCTTCCCGCAGGTGACTGCGAGAGCGCCCGGCTTTTCGGGCAGCCGAGTGTCCGACAGGAGGGCAGGACTAACAGCCGTCCCCAATGGCACAGTCCCAAATCTGGACTGGACTCCAGTCCTGCACACGGCAGTGGCACCTGTGTTCAATGCGCTGTGCTCCGCTGATCAGAGCGGGAATCTGCATCATGACACGGATGTCATGGTGCCACAACACTGAGCACTGCTTTTACTCCCTCCCCAGCATGCTGCTTTTTTCCTTTTTTTTTTTTCCTCCAACGCATATTGCTGCTTTTTCCTGTCTGGGAAGCAGGAGTTTGTTTTTTGTGTTTTTAAAGTTCCACTTCTGTTGCTATTGTTCAGCCAAATGGCTCCCTTGCCCGCACCTCTCATTGTATCGAGCCGAGAAAGTGGAAAAACACCTCTGCCTAAGGTGTCTCAGTGTGTGTGCAGCCAGGCAAATTCTGTTTGATGGCTACGTTAGAACAAAGGTAGTGAAAATTTCCTGAAAAGTCAGAGGAAGCATTAGGGGCCCTGTCTGCAACACAGGATCAGTCTGACAGAGACCATAATACGGGAGACAAGGAAAAGGAAATTGAGTAGGAAGCTGGATAGGGGAGAAGGGAAGAATATTTTCAGCCACAGGGAAGTAGCCCAACCAAGAATAACTTCACAGACCTTGAAAAAATTAACTGATTTTAGAGGAAGATCACGTGATGGATGTTGCTTTAAAAGCATCTATTTTTCTAAAGGCTGTTAATCAGATAATGATGACTTTAGAATAAGATTAGTCAAATGGCAAATCTAGTCCTCATTTGGACACTTTCCTTTGACTTTACCAATATCCCAAACATATAATAAACTTTCATATTTACCCTCCTAGGCTTTTTCAAGAGCAGCTGCAGTACAACCAGAGATGCTCTCCTGTGCCTGTTATGCACATCTCCCTATTTTATGGTAGTCTGCCCTTAAAACAAAAACTCCACTAGGTTCCCAACCCTGAAATTCCTGCAAAATCACTAGAACAAAGTTATCAGTACTTCTAGATGCGCAATGATTTTAGAAGAAAATGTGACATTGGACGTTTGGGTGTTCTGTGCCTCCTCATCTGCATCACAGTAGGGCAGGACAAGGTTCACTGAAAGCTAAAGTGTTGACAAGAGGCACAGAACAGCTTTCTTGCAGATAATGGTCAAGCAGACAGGGCATAGAGAAGAAGACAGTGAGAGAGCAGCAGGTGTGATAAAGACCTACAAACCACAATTCACAGAGGAAGCAAATATGGAATGATTTTTCACTGTATTCAACTACAGGGGGAAATGGCGCATCAGATTAAACAAGATGGTGGCAGATTCAGAGCAAAGAAAAGTGAACTAATTCTTCATATTATATACAACTTTTGTATTATACACAGTGGAAGTATCTGTCACAAGATGCTGCTCCTAAGAAACATTCTCAGACACAAGTTCTTGACTACTGGGGCAGTATTTTGGGAAACACCAAGACAGGCTATTTGTGTTTCAGAGTCTTCTCTAAGCATCTACTGCTCACCACCACTGGATATTTGGTGTCAGGTTACACCCCCTTTCCTTCCATATTAAAAAGAAAAAAAAAAAAAAGAAACAATGTATTGTTTTATTTGAAGACCACCTACAAGTCTTAGCTCAGGATTTCTATGAGCTATGAACAGCTACGAACAGCTACTTCAGTCACATGAACATACACTCACTTCTGCAAGTCTTCTTCCATGTGATGTCCAGAAGACACAGCTCTGAGCACAACCTGACAATGTTGGGCAGTTTCACCTCACATTTCAAGCACCACTACATACAAATTGTAAAAACAGCTCAAGAACCTCCATGAGAACACTGCATCTGCTGTGTAACCATTCAAACCCAAGAAGCCTTGATTTCAAATACCATCTGGTATGTTTGTTTATGAAGGTGTATGCTAACACCATTTCAAAAATCAGCTTCACTTAAATCATTTAGACAAAATACCTTCAGGGCATGTTCTCAAAGCAATCTAATCCTGTAACATGCTTCATGGCATGAACAGCACTTCACACAGGACAAGAGTGTACTGGTCTAGAGATTGAAATAATGAACTTGGGTTTATACACATTAAAAAATATGCCAAGAAAGGGATTCTGTCATTTCTCCATTAATCAGGCCAGTGCGCTTCAGCTTGACTAAGTAGCATTCTTGAGAAACATGAGAAAAATTAATTCTAAGAGGAATATGATTGTTAATAGGCAGGACCTTCATGTCAATGAGTTTCAGAGCATCTCATACCCACAAGATAGGCTGCAGTGACATGGAAAGTAGGATTCATTAGACTCCATGGATGTTTGTTTACTCCACCAGAAGAGTGTAAATACAGTTTTAGAAATGAAATTTGGACCTGAAGTTCACTGATGAATGGCACGGAACTTTATAAGGATAATATTATCTGATGGAATAACAAATGGTACAATTGCAAACAACTCTCTCTTTCAGAGAGCTGAATGTGTGTAGAATGCTATGTGCATTTATA
The DNA here is from genome assembly GCA_013398015.1 of Oreocharis arfaki. NCBI lineage: Eukaryota > Metazoa > Chordata > Aves > Passeriformes > Paramythiidae > Oreocharis > Oreocharis arfaki. Next base: position 845,157 of record VZRR01007514.1, read on the forward strand.
ACCAATGAATTATGATTACAGTTTAGTCATGGTATTGAATCCCTTCTGAACTGCGTATCAAACACTTGGAGTCCCTTCTGAAAGGTCTTACAGTGTGATTTACATTTCCCTTCTACATGAATGCAGATTGCACAGTGACTGCCCATCAGGAGTCACTGCATTGTGTGTGTGCACACGGGCCCAGGCAGAGCCAAATCTCAGCTCATAAACTTGTGGCTGAAAGACTCCCTAGAGAACTCCGGTTATACGGTTGGAGAAACAAAGGTTTCAGTGATTCCACTGAGGAATTTTGTAAGTGTGGAGCCAGTGTGGAGCCACTCTTTCCAAAAATTATACTTAGACTACAAGTCTACACTAACACTATAAAAATTGTAAATCTGAATTGTAAGGTACTTTCAGAAAATAAACGAGTATTTCAGATAAAACGATGGTAGTGACTAGATTGCAAAGCAGGCCAGTGCATCGGTTTTGCCATTTCTGGAACACATTTTTTGTGGGTTTAGTTCAGTGGAGGAGGTGTAGAAGGGGTTTTTTAATTTATTTAGGCCAACACAGAATTTAGTCAGAGTTACCTGTCAGGGAGAGGGAAGGAAGGTATTTGGTAAGTCCGGAAAGCCCAGCTCAAAGATGCCTACCACTGCTGACCTGACTGAGCACTGAAATTCACTGACAGAGCTGTTCTGTGGTCATGGTGTTGACACCAACGCCTTTAGTTCATTTCTTCACAGATTCAAAACCTAACACAGCAGTAACTCTTGCAAAAGCAGCTGTCAGCACAGCAAAGCCCTTTTGGATGTTCGGGTTCAAACCTTACAAAAGCCTTGAATTAAATAGAAATATTGCATACACATTTCAAATTAAAAAAACCTCAGTAGTTTGCACTTTACGGAGTATCTCTCATATAATATATGCACCCTTCCTTTCATTTAAACTGAAAGAAGGTAGACTTAGATTAAATATTGGAAAAAAACTTTTCACAGTGAGGGTGGTGAGGCACTGGCACAAGTTCCCAGAGAAGCTGTGGATGCCCCATCCCTGGAAGCATTCAAGGCCGGGTTGGATGGGGCTCTCACCAGCCTGGCCTAGCGGAAGGTGCCCCTGCCATGGCAGGGGGTTGGAATGGCATGAGCTTTAAGGTCCTTTCAGAATCAAACCATTCTGTGATTCTATGCATGTGGTTTCACAACAAGCACACCAACAAACAAACCAATAAACCAGAAGCCACTGCTTAGGAGAGGTAGAATTTTGCTAAGAACACTCAAAGCAAAGCTACTATTCCTACTACTCTGAAATGACCAGTGAAAGTCAGCCAGGCTAATGCTGCACATACACACAATTCTGCACCTGTTGAGTATTTCTGAAGCCTCTCTCCAACATGCTCCAATATCTCTTCAGGATAACCATTAGGAAGCTTTCCTGTTAGAAAAACAAACTAACAACTACCAACAACAAAACCACATTCAAACAATCCAAAGAAAACTTTTGAAGCAGTCTTTTCAATCAAACTTTAACAATTTAAATCTGCTCAGAAGCTGGAATGCAGAACCACTGCCAGTGTTGAGTGAGAAGTCAGAAATCACATAAACTGCTTTAAAAAGAGCATTTATCAGGCAGTAACCCAGCTGTTCAAGAAACTGCAATTTCCTCATGGTAAATACAGATTGTTCACATGGTAATGAGTTACAGTTTACTAGGTAATAAATATCACAAAGAAATTGCTTGATTAAACACTTTGTTGCTGAGAAATTCCAATAAAAATATTAGAGAATAAGTGATTACCATTAAAAATGTGCTCTCAAATAATTTTTCCAGGCAGAGTCCTAATCATGGAAAGATCAGTGCAGAATAACAAAACACATCTCTGTGGAAGATGTGACATCACAAAACTGAAGCCCAAATTTCTGTTCTGTCTACAGTCTCCATTTGAAGACCTTTCACATGATCCTTATTTGTGCCACGTGTGGAGTAACATGAGGAGGAGGAAGTTATGTTTCCTCACTATTATCATGGGCTGTGCTTTGGGATTGGCAGCCCAGACACCCTGAGCTGTTCCCCTAATTTTGTCAAATACACTTAGTCAGTAGCAGGAGTCTCCCATGTGTTCCACTCTGAATGATGGCTATTTCAAAATACCACCTCTACCCTGAAGAACACTCGTGTTGAAGTGATGGAGAGCCATGATTCTCATGCCAACCATCACGAATGGTTTATTGTATAAACACACACCCAGCTGTAAGGCAGGCTGCAGGCTTCCAAAGTCAGATACTCAGTGTTTCTTCAAACAAATGTAGCTGGTAGAACAATTCTGCACTGGGAGAGAAACAGATCAAACCACCTGGCAAGTTGTTTCGATTTTGCTACATTCATGTAACCTTTGTACCACAGGAAATGCTGTGCAGTTAAAGGATGCCCTGTAACAATCACATTCGCACCGAGGCAGAAGCACTCCTTTTATGAGCTTCTCTAGGGATGCCAAAACCAGCCCATTTTAAATCTGCCTCAGATTTTCACATACACTGTTTTGGTGACTGGTCCGCAGCTCAAGCCTCAGGACAGCTGGCCTCGAGTCATTGAGAAGGGTTCACACTTCTCCACCCAGCTACAACACCCAGCAATACACACCACTTGGTGGGCCCCGAGGAGGGAATCACAGGGTGTGGTGAGGTTGGCTAAAATGATCCCCCACAAGTCACACTCATAAACAAAGAAGCTGGTTGAGTTTGTCTGAGTACACTTCCCTGGGGAGAGCAGAAAGGAGGAGGTGGGGAGGATTCATCCATGTGGATTTTAAACAGCTGCTCAGGTTCTGTAGAGGGTGAAATGATCACCCAAAGCAGAGCGTCCTTTCCTGAGTTTTTCACTGAAAGACATTCTAGGGAGAGGAAATTACTGGAAACACTTGTATGATGTTTAAATGAGATTAAATGTAATTAAAATACTTTTGTTTAAGTTACAGGCAGTGGGGGAGCAGGAATTTCTCTCCAGAGCACTCTTGCTGACTGGAAAATTAAGTAACATTTCTTTATGAGAAATCATTATCCCTAATACAAAGTGTTCAGCAAGACATCACAGTAGTGGTCTAATTTTTTGTCCTGATTAAATTTTACTACAATAACATTTATATTACATGAGTAACTCTGTAATATCTGTCCTCAGAGTGGATAATGTTTTGTGATTTTTTGCTGCATGAATGTTTTGCTTATACATGTATGTATGCTCAGATAAGAGCAAGAAGAAAATTCTGTTCTATTCAGGAGCAATGGGAATTTCCCCTCTCTATAACCGATCTCGCAATACTGCCCAAATGCCACTTGGTTTGTTCTTCCAACCACGCCCTCCAACTGCAATACGTAAAGCAAAGTTTGGGGTTTCTAGAGTTTATTACACAAATCACACACCTGGGAGAGAAAAAAAAAATCAAAAACCAAACCAAAGCCTACAAAAAATCCCAAACACATATAAGCAAACAAAACCCCTAAAACAACCAACCAAACAAACAACAAAAGAAGATCTTTCAACTACACACGTCCTTCTTCAGGTCGGAAATAAAACCAGCAAAAAAGGATAAGACTTGGGTCTTTTGAGTTGTCTTTTCCTATTTACCTGTTCACCTAATTATAAACACTTCAAGCCTTGCTATACATTTTTTTGTGTTCAGTTTGACACAGTTTATTGTGCTGTATTCAAAGTCCCAAGTGCTGACAAAGAATAAGATTTTACAGTACGGCTGAGGTGAACTGACAATCTTGTGAAAGTATAAACCTCACTTCCCTCTCTACCTAAATTCCTCCTCCTCCGTCTCTTCCTGCTCTTCCACTGGCACTGCACCCTCTCTCTGTGTAGTCCTGCCCTGCCACCTTATTGCAACTCTAACATTCATCTCACACAGGGAAGCCAGCAGTCCAAAAACCCCAAAATACTTTCTTTTGCCAGATCTCTCATCTGCTGTTTTCGTGAGCTGAACAAGTTACTGTGGCATGAGAAAAGCACCAGAACTCGCTGCAGATAAATGGTGGAAAAGCTCTCAGGTACAAATAAGCACAAGACAGGGAAAAGGCTGTTTTTTCTCCTCCTAGTAGCTCTAAACTGTTAGCTCAGCTTGTTTCATGAAGTCATACCCAAAGAATACTGTCATCATTTCATTTTTTTGGATGAGAGATTTGGATCAGAAGCCTTATTTATTTATTTTTAAAAACAAACCCACCTATTAATTTCCATAACAACTGTGCACTGTAACTCATCCAGTCAGTCATTTTTGCCAATTTGACTATCTTGAAATTAGGACATCTGTGCTTCTTGAATAAATACTTAGAACACAAACCTTGAGACTGATTTAATGTTCTCCTGAGCAACAGAATTAAGGTTGGAAAAGACTTTTACGATCATCACCTCCAACTGCTAACCCCGCACTACCCACCACAATACATTAATTGCAAAAGGTATTTAAAAAAAATTAAAATTTGCAAATTAAGATCACTGTGCAACACTAGTAGTTTAGAGACACAGGAAAGTCTAACAATTGTGGGAAATGAAATGAGAATCATGAAAATTACGATTCATGTACTCTTTTCTAGACCATAGCCAAGGATGTGCCAGCAGTGTTTCTAGACCCAAAGTTAAGCAAACAAAAATTGTTTGACACAGATTGCAAGACATCTGCGGGAAAGAGTGATGAAAATCAAGCAAAACAGTGACACTACTCAGTGGTTTCAAACCGAAACAAGAGTCTGATTTCTCCACTACAGTAAAGCAGCCTTGAACCTGAGAGGCCTTTTTTCATACTGCAATACTGACAAACCCAGTGCAGAAAACATCCACATTTGGTCCTGAATAGAGTGCCTTGGACCCCACAATGCCTTACAATCCAGATTGTAACAGTGATTATGCAAATTACAACATTGCACCACAGTGGTCCATTAATACCTTTAGAAATGTTGTTCGATTCCCCTATGCTATGACTTGCTGTACAAAAACATCAAACAAAAATGAACTCAAGAAACCAAACCATCTTTCTGTTACCCACTCCCTCCCCCGAAGAGCAGGGAGGAAAATCGTGGTACAACTTCAAAAAGAAGTGTCCTTGCAAAAACTGGTAATGCATCAACAACTGATAGAACTACTCTACTCCCAGCACAACTGCACTGCAGACCTCTGTCCTCAGAGATGATGTGGCATGAAGCAATAATATGACTAATCTTTAAAAGCTGAAATGGGACATAACATCTTCAAACAGACAACAACTTACACTAGGATAGAACTTCTTTGTTCATATCCCTTTATCAAGGATTAGGGAATCGAGAAACCATTGCCGGGAATAAAAAAGATTTTATATAATGTTACAAAATAACTGTCTTCCCAAGTGTAAATATAATGACATAATCCCATCCCATGGTACAGAAGTTACTATAACAAGTTTTAATTGATACAGAAATAGAAATAAGAAACAGTTTTCCTGAATACTTTCCTGATTTGAGAAAGCCAGCTGTGATTTTGGAAGGCCATCTCCTCTCTGGTCAAGTTGGTAACCACAAACCTCTATCTGGCCCTGATCTAGTTCATTCTGCTTTTATGTGATCTTCGTTATCAAATCTGCAACCACAACCCACCACAAGTGTTCCATTTCCATTCACGTTCAACTACGAATTTGGACAGGTGACTAATGATCACAGTTAATTTAGTTCCCAAGATAGCAGAGAGACTCAAAGTTGGAAAAAATGTCTCTGAAAGTAATTCCAGCCATCACAGAGAAAATATCGTTTACTACTTTAAAAGCTAAGAAACAACTCAAAATTGCATCAGAACATACTTCTTGTATCTAATAATCTTGAAAACATAGCAATTGACTGAACACAAAAGCAAGATATTCTAGCAAACATTCTGATTTTATTATATAATTGGGATTGGTGTTAAATGACATGGATATCAAATACTGTATCTTCAAATCCCTGCAAAAACATGAACTCTTAATAAAACCTCTACCCTAGTAAACAGTGAAGTGTTAATATAAGTGGCTGAAGAACAACATGAGGAGACTTAAGTATTAACCATAGCCATAAAATTATTTTGCTCTAAAGATGCATGTTAAGCAGAGAGTATAGCAGGGGAAAAGAAAAGCCATGTACTTTGAATGCAAGGCACAGCTTTCAGAGCTCAAGATCATTAACAGCTGACAAGTTTGTTCTGACCAACATGTAACTTTTGGGAAGGATTCTTCTGAAAACATGGGGATGTATAGCAGGAGAAAAGCACACAGATTTAAAAAAAAAAAAAAAAAAAATTAAAAATCAAGTCGAGAACGAAGGCTTTTATTCTAGGCCAGACAAGAACAGGAGAGAACAACCTGAATGGCAGAATGATTTGTGGGATCGGGGTAAATAATTTATCTATCCTTTCAAAAGCCTTTGTAGTTTCTGTTTGATGCACAAAAGAAGTCATTAGAGCAATGCAAAGAGGAGAACAGAACAATCAAAGTGATTACCTAGGAAAATGGCAAATAATATACAAACTTAGATACGGGGTATATAAAAGGCCCTACTTCTCTTGATGCCATTCAAGAACACAGCACAAAAATTTTAGAAGAGAAGGCATTGTCAAATTCAATTAATTCTTGTATCTGAATTTTCTGTGTGGCAATATGTGTTCCATAATTGATGGGCACAACAAATTCCGTGCTGAAGGCTCTGTACCATGAATACCCCACGAGCAACCCACACACAACACTTCCCACCATGAAATTCCCAGAGGCTGTCCTTTTACTTAACATGGCCTTCAACCTTGCACACAAGCAGCAGTTTAAGTAGAGGTGCAAGTGATGTTGAATTAAAAAAAACCAATCCCTCCCAAGGAATTTTATTTCACTCTTCAGCTCTCAAACCGTGAGTTTATTTACAAGTTCTAGGCTACTACAGAAGGGAACAAGGTTACAGAACACTTCTTGGGAACTAAATTAGCTGTAGGAAATGGACTTGGAAGCATTTTAACAAAGAACCATTTTCTGAACTAAAAAACAGAAAACAAACTTTGCAGCCATCCAGAATTGCTAGCTTTGGTTGAAGCAAAAATATTTTGTCACCTATAAAAGTTGAAGGATGAAAAGGGAAGTAAAATGGGCAACAGGAGTAAAAACCGTATTTTTCCAGGCTGCAGGATACAGGACCTTCATTTTGATTTCGATTAATCATTACCCATTAGAAACATGATAACATTTCTCTGCCTGTATACTTATCTTGCTCTGGATATGATGGTTAAATAATGAATAGAAAAGTATAAACCAAGTATCAAACAAGTGGGAGAAAAAAGTGAGCAGACCACTGGCATGTGAACACATTGCAATAAAGCAGAAGGAAAAATGTTAATCCTTGTGTTGCACTTCAAGCACATTGTCTGGTACAGGTGCTCTCAGTGCGCTCTGCCAGCTCCCCTTGAACTCACTACTCCATTCCTCTAAACAAAACAGGACCTGGGAAGAGAGCACAGGCTGGGTATTCAAGACTACTTAAGGGAGTTGTAATGACAATCCACCAAGAGAAACGGTTAAGTCCTCTGAAATGTCCAGCCATTGCACTGATGAATCCAAACCGAACGGCTGAAAGGACGGCTTCATAAAAGCATAGCTGCACAATAAAGATTGGAATGCACCTCATATCTGCAATAGAAACACAGGTATGTTATTACATAGTGTTCTCTGGAATTTGCTGGGTTTGTTTTTGTACAAACACTTAGAGACTACCTGCTTCTGTTCCTAATTGCTTCCTCTAGATCTGGTATTTTTATTAAAATAAAGGATATCTATCCAAATGATTGCAGTTTTGCCACAATAAGAATCCATCTATTCTGTTAGCTCAGGAAGTGCCATTTGTTTCAGTACGTGCTATCTAACAGCAGATGTGCATTATAACGTGTCGTTGCAGGATATATTAATCACATCACATAAATAAGCCCAACAGCTGAAATAAGAAGCTACAAAGACCTTTTTGAACATGAGCAGCCTCCCTGATCTCTATGAAACTAAATCACCAGTCTGATATTACTTGCACATATGGGAAAGATACAATAACCAGGAAACAGATCTTTTGTAAGGCACAGTCTAATGCTTTGCACTTGTTTTACAATTGCTACCTACCCTACTAGCACCTTTTTTTTTTGTTCTGAGTTACACATTTACATCCCTACAGTGTATCTAGAATAGAGTTTTGATTCAGGTATTATTTCCCCAATATACAATAGCTCAAGGAGGGAAGGTTGATTTGTTTGTGGTGTACAGGCTTGGTTTTTTTACTCATTACCTGCCCTCACATTCTTTCTCAACATCTACAGCATTTGAGCAGCAAAAACCTCTAAATCAATCAGCTTCTGACCCAACATTTCTGTCAGAATTGTAATAGCCCCCCACCCTCTGCAAAGTGCAAGGCAGTCAAAAAATCCCATTAGCCAACTTTTACATTTGTATCCAGATTATGAGAAAGCACTTTTGAGTGAGATACTGCCCATTTTCAAAAATAACAGTTAACAGAGATAAAACAAATCACTACAAAGAGAGATATTCCTTGCAAAAAGAGAAAATAGAAAGAGGGAAATCTGTAACCCTGATTCCATCTCTGGTGTTAGATGAGCAGCTTTCATTATGGCTGCCTATCCAAATCAGAAGGAAAATGTCACCAAACACCATGCTGAAAAACGACACCAGCAATACTGTCCAGTGTTTCTCATTCTCTCTCTAACCTTACAGAAGCATATAGCACAAATCCAGTTTTGCCTCTGACCACAAAATACCCATGTACAGTTATCTCTGTAAGCACATTTTGCAGGCAAGTGGCTCAGGAACTGGACAATCTTTGCAAAGAAAAGCTACACAGATTTTGTACTGGTAATCCCCAAATTTTAGGGGTCATGGATGACAATATTGAGCAAGTGGTATGCTTACCAACAACTTTAGGCTTGTCATCAGGAATTTTTTCTTTCGTGTGGTCACAAGAATCATTCAGCTGATCTCTGAGACAGTGTTGTCTACCACTCCTAATCTCAGGACCACTTTTTCAGACCTATTTACTAACTAGTAACAGCTGTATTTGTGAGGTGACCAATACTGGCAAAGTGTCTGAACAGTTCACATAACACTAAAAAAAAGAACAAAATAAAATAATGAAATTGAATGAGACTCAATAGTCCCCCCCAGTATTCACCAGTGAAATAAATGGGCAAGAATACTATAGAAACATTTCAAAGAGATAACACTTTGATCATAGTTTTTAAGATTCTTATACAATCATTTTGCTAAATATTTTTCCATATGTGAATGAATTCCAATACCTAGGACCACAGTTTCTCTCCTACTGTATTCAGTTCTTAAAGGGTGAGGATTAAGTCTTGTTTGTGAAACTGGCTGGAAGTTTCTAATGGTTCTTTTCAGGAAGCATGCATCTGTTTTCCAAACCTGTTCCTTCCGAAACTTGCTGAAGTTGGCCCCAAAAATGTATCAGGAAATAACTGGAGGATGGGGGGGATGGGGAAGAAACTTAAAAGACACCTTGTCTTAATTAAATCTCAAAGTGTTACTTCTTCCTGTTGAACTGAGTCATGCAGGGCTGTAGCTGTCACACCTGACAGGGGGAGGGGAGGTGTCAGCACGGAGAAAGGGTTTGTATTTCAGCTGCTTCCTGTAATTGGCAGCCTGGAATTAATTAATGCAGCGGAACCAGCACACACTTGAATGCAGCACACAATTAAGCATGGCAAGCAGTATCGAAAAACACTGCTGCTTGTTTTAATACTCTTTTATTGCTACAAAACATGGAGAGGTAAAACAGTGAAGGCAAATGCCAATTAACAAAGACACAAGGGTGCCTCTGGCTGTCACTGGTACCATCTGGGTCTCAGTCTGCTGCTAAGCTATTACCTGAACAAGCAGGTACAGTGAGAATAGTTATCTTACCTAATAAACAATGGCCTTCGTCATTTTTAGTCTTTTCTGTCTTAGAATTATTTTAAATATTCTGTCTAAAGCCATATGATTCATGTGGCTGTTCCAAGCAGTCTCAGCTGGAACCTCTCAGTTCACTGTATCAGCATTTCAACTACTAATTCAGCTGGAAAGCCAGGGTCAGGAATGTGTCAACTCCGTGGATTTGTCGACTCATGACAGGAATGTCATTTCTGTAACCCTTCTTGATCGGCTCTTAGTGCTCAGCACAAGCCACCTTCCCATAGATGAAGCCAGATACTTAACTTCTGTATTTTAAAGAACAATCTTTGGAGGGGTATAGGCTAAAAAAAAAAAAATCCCCAGTTATTTTTGGAGCATTTCCTTCCATTTATTTTTGTTGTTAAGTAACAGCAGATCTTACATGAATATTTTTAGTACTGGGTTGTGCTTAACTGCCCTGACAGAGCATTTGCAAGGCAGCAGCTGATTCTTTCACAAATGAACTACATAAACAAATCAGCACAAATTACTTTTGTAAACTTACAGCTACATTACATGAATACCCACCAGAACCTCAGTGCCAGTGACTGCTGCTCACAGGGGAACTTGGACCTGTTTGCAGCTTCACAGAGCTGCTGTTGATTCAGTTTTGCTGTCCATAAGCATCAATTCAAGTGGTTATTAGTAATAATTCTATAAAGGAGAAAGAAGCTATTGAAGCAGTTTTCAGGTGATGCCATTCCAGACTCACAAGTGCAAGCTTGGCTGGCTCGAACTGTTTCCATAGCAGGAAGTGACAGTATCTGAGAACAATAAAGGGTTCCTTCATTAGCTGTTGTAATCCCCAAGGATAAGACCTACTTTTTCCATATAGAAGCTTCCACATGGAAGGGTTATAACATTTTAGCTTTTCTGATGATCCTTTAACAGACAAAAGATGTCAATGTTGCCACTAACAATTTGTTCCTTCTTCTATTTCCTTTTTCTTTACCCAGGGGGAAATTTCAACTCGTTTTTTTGGAGTTACTTCTAAGAAGTGGAAAGTGATGCAAGGCAAAACAAAATCTGTCATAGCTTCATTACCAGTGTAGCTGTACCTACATATACCACAGCAACTGTTTTATAGAGGCTTTATCAACTCTCCCTTACCCACTTGCATTTAGGTTTACCTTTTGGAATGACCTCACACGTCAGGTTACAAGAAAAAAACCGGAATGCTGCTGAATGCACCGATTCTTTGCTTCTTAAACTAAGGTCACTAAAAGGAAACTAGGAGATGAGAGCTCCATCAGTAAATCCCTCCAGCACTTGTATATTTACAACTTTGTGGTCTGTTTAATGTAAAGAATTACTTTATAAGATATCCTAATCCGTATCTCTCATTTGTAGAGGGTTTTTTAGCCTACTTAAGTGAACACCACAAAGAGGAAGTTATTTTTAAAGAGCACTAAGAAGTGACAAATGTGAGAAAATATATCCAGCAAGAGATACATTGTTGCTTAACTAATGGATGAAAAATTAATATGTTGACATTATTTATGTTGTCTGTAAATAAAAACCACTAAAAATGTAAATAAAAACCACTAAAAGCTGACAACAGTAAGAATCAGAGTATAGCTATACTATTGCTGTTAAGAAATTACTTCGGAAACAAGGCATCTCATTTAATGGAAGGGAACATTCATTCATTCATATCATGTCATATCCCCAGACACAGGAAAGAAAAAGTCTCCCTGCCAGGATGCCACAGGGAAAATTATTTTTCCAGAGGCAAACTATCTTAACTTCCTGAGGAGTTAGGCAAAAGCTGCCAGTTAGGCATCTAATCCTATCCATAACCCAAGATTCCATTTAGAAAAGTCACTGAATTTGAAAAAACAAGGTAGAGGAATGATGAACGACAATGGCAACAAATGGACAACAAATATTAGCTGTCTCTGACCACGTAGTGTACTTTGGAGCTTCTGTAAATGACATTTTTAAAGCCTGTGTGCAGATTAGTCAAGTGAGAATTTGATGCAGGTGTTGGCTAGAAAGTATTCTGGCAGACAGCTATGCTCTAAGGGCTCTTATCCTTTTGGGGTTTGAGGTTTTTTTCCTTCTTACTGTGTGACAGAACACCATTGCATTGACTTCATGCAGTAAACTGATTTTAACAAATTTGTACTGAAGTACTTCCTGGCACTGCTTTTACTTTGCTTATTCTACAGCTAGGCTTCCTGCATCAAAAGACTTTCTCAACCACAGCAGGTCCTGAAATTCTGCAACCAGACCAAGCTCAATTCCAATTACGTCACAAATGAGTACAAGAACCGTAGTTTCCATTTCAGTAATGTTTCCATATTCCTTTAGGTTCAATGAATAAATTTTCTTAGTACCGCTAAGGAAAAATAAGCTCATCAGCATTTTATAAGCAACAAAACCAAGCCACAGATTAGATAAGTGATACATGAAGTTCATGAGAAATATGTTCTGTAACCACAGACTTTTAGCTTCAGGCAGTGTCAAACCCAGCCTCCATGTCACTTCCTTGGCCAGTTCCACATAGATACAGGTAGCAAGTTCATTATCATTACCCTAACTGTTAAAAACTTCATGTGAGCAGAAAAGGGCATAAAAAGCTGCTTATTCAGACAAGAGGTTCTACTCTAAAAGCAAAAATGTCTTAAAACATCAAAACACAAGCTGCTTGAATTCAGAGCACATTGCATACAGAGTGCAGGAAGTCACTGTGCTATTCTAAGTGAGGGTACAAAAGAAAAAAGCCACAAAAAAAGCACAACTGACATTCTGTAAGCAAGAAACACCAGAACATGAAACAAGAAACCTCCCAGAAATTAAACAATGCATACAATAAATAACAATGTAAACAACATATTCCAACACAACAATGCTCTGACAACCCTCAGCTTTATGCTTCAAAGTTGATTCATTTCTCCTAATTAAGCAACTGTGGAGCTTTCGCATGGCACTTTTTTTAAAAAGGTAAGAAAAACTTCATCCAACTACTCTGTACTACCTATAAATACTTTCAGAACTTGAATTAATGGTAATTAGTAAATAGTATAACAAACACTTGTGTAGACTCTCAAAGAATGCTTCTGCCCTCATGACAAAACCCAGTTCACAGTTTGCCTCTTCCAAAGTCTCGTCCTGTTTACACCCCATCACATACACATCACTGACCACCTTTGGATCCAACAACAGATATAAATTAGACAAAAAATATCTGATTGAGAAGCTGAAAGATCTGATACAAAGATATCTATAAACAATAAATAAGACCATATGCCTATTCAAATTGCAACTTGTCTTTGTTAATATTTTCACACAATCTGGGTTAATTGGGATTTAATCTAGTCCTTAGATGAAATCAGTGGTTTCTGGAAAAAACTTCCATTAATTTCACAGGAAGAAGAAATTTACTGCCAGCTTCTCCCCCTCCAGCTAAAGTCTTGCATTCGTTTTGTTCATTATTGAAGTCCTGGAAGTGCACAATTAGTTTCATTTACTTTCTAAGGTTTTCACTAAACTTTGCAGAAAAGTAACTGCTATGACAAGAGCACAAAAGATCTTGCCCAAGCTTATCTATTTAAGCCTCAACTATCCTACATTTTCATTTGCATGTCTCATAATTTAAAGCTACAACAAAGCCAGTGAGATCTCTTGAAAGATGGAGGATTCAATAAAGGCTGAATAACACATAGCCAGTTTTTACATTTCATTGAAGAACTCACCTAGAACACAGCAAAGCGAAACCACAGAATTAGAACTTTGGCCTTAAGCAGGTGAATTGTAATTCTAGCAGTGCTCTGGACACTCTGTGTAATTACCAGGGCCCCTACACAGACAACAGCTACAGAAGCACGAACACATTCTTATGCTATGTAACATGAATTATTAAAAGCTTTAATAATTGGTTGTTTATCCACAAAATTGCAAGACTAAACCTTTATAAATTGGAAATTTATTTCAGTAATATGCAGCTGATACAGAATAAACTTAACATTCACAACAGCACCATAATGCTGTGCTTTACTTTACCAAGTAGAAAAGTCACTCAGGCTGTACCATGCCTCACCAGGTGAGTGCCCTGCATATAGTAAGATCAAATTTGTTCTGAACACAAGGATGACAAATTTACATTTCTTTAAAAGTATAATTCAGTTTAGAAGGGAAAAATCTCAAGTTACAGGTTTTAAGAGGAATAGACAAAAATTCATACAGTGTTTTTAATCAACATGCTAAAGAAAAGCCAAACCAGTGGACTATTGCTTTCTTCTGAACTACATTTTTAGAAAATCAAATCAAAAGTCAATTACATTCTCACAGGGAGTTGAAATTGCGTAGAACCATTAAGCACACACCAACAGATATTTAAATGCATTAAGTTACCTACAGTCAAGTTTGGAAATTAAATGCTTCAGCATCTTTGACAATTCTATGCAGATTAATGCATCCACCACTACCTAAGCATCTTTCAAAAAACCTGGCATAAAATTCTAAGCAATGCAAAGGAATATCTCTGGCAGCTAAGCTGCCTGCATTCCAGGAAGGAGAGCTTTAAAACGATTGTGGTTTGGTTTCCAATTCTATCAAATGTTCAGTAAAGAAGCCAGATTACTGAGATAAATCAAGCGAATCCCTCCTCCATGAAGGGATTAAGCTCTTAGAGGCAAACAAAACTCAAAGGGCAACCTCTACCAAAAGTACAAAGCAAATATATACAGTTTAAATAATGTATGTTACGTACAAAAATAGTAGATGAAAGTCTGAACATTTCCCAAGACAAAGTCAAATCCTTTCAGTATGGGTTTCTTTGAGAACAGTGGTAAAAAATATCAGCTAGATTGTCATAAACATTATAAACATTGCCCTAAGAACTAACAGATCAATTAAAAAATAGACCTTTTAATCCAACTAATGGCTGATTTAGCAGATAAGACACAAGACAGTATTGAGGAAGTAAGTGAAAAATCCTCTAATATAGCAACAGATTTACATTTTCTCCTCCAAATGTAGAATTGAGTGAATGATTCTTGCAGGTTTACAGCAAAATTTTTCAATTTTTTTAATTGAAAAAAAAATTGAAAAAAATTCAATTTTTAAATTTCTGTAGTCATCTAAATGAGCAAGTTCAAATAACTAAATATCTCAGAAGTTACCACTAGAGATGTTCTGCCCTCATCCATGTGGGATGACTTTACAAAATACTCTTGTTCAGCCTTCTGTATGTTAGTAGGTATCTCTTAAACCCCAAGAGTATTACTCTGCCAGTTTTAATTCTCTGTTTTCTGCAGTTTTGTTCATCAGCAGTAGAGGTGACACACTAATATTCTATTGACAAGCATATTCACACACTTGTAAAAAATAACATATTGTGTTTTTTTGTAAAATACCCTTAGAGCATTTAGAAACACTTGTTAAGCTTCTGTTTGCTGGGGGCTTTCCCATCCTGGCTGCTTTCCACACCATGGAAAGGGAACAGGGTGCAGGTGCACGAGAGGCAGCAGCTGTAAGCAGATACCCTTCAGCTGTCCTGATTACAGATTTACAGTGATAACAGAATGATAGAAATAATAATAAAAAAAAATTTCCCTAAGAGATAAGAGGACCTAAAGGCTACCAAATTAAATGAGAAATCACTGCTATGCTGAGATAATTTTCTAGGATTATCGTGGCATTACCACAGCATTCTAAGATTACCCCAGAAAAAGTATGAAACTTATGACGAATCACGTTACGCTTCTCTGTTACAAGACTGACCTGCTTGTGTCTCCCTACACTGCTGTGCACTGGAGTGGCCTTGGCTGACAGGCTGCACTGGGATGCACTCCTTCCTACTGCAGTCACAGCACTGGCAGTGCAGAACACTCCTCCAGGAATTTCTGCATTTTGGTCTCAAAGCAGGTTAGGAAAACAAACACACATAATTACTCGCATTTTTCAGATAAGGATCTCATCAAGAGAGAAGTCCAGTGATCCACTGAAGGGTACACAGAAAACGTAATGCTCATGATGGAACAAAAACAAGCCAAATAGATCATGTAACCACAAATATCTGAGTGAAACTTCTTATCTCTCTTTTTTTTTTTAACTACTTTTACCAGCTAAAATTAGGAAATACCTATCAGAAAACTTTTAACAGTAAGCTTTTCTTTGTTTTTCTTGTTGCTAAGCTCTTGCTGAAGAAGTTATTTGATAATGATTTTCCTGATAAGATGCAGCTTGTTTTAAAAAATACAAAGCCTAGTAGAAGAGGTTTCTTCAAAAGATAGAGGCAAATGTTATCTATTATTTAATGAAAATCAGCTCAATACATTGATAAAATTACTTTAACTTCCCATTAGCTGAAACAAAAATACCTCTTCTGACTTGCCTATGGAAAAGGCATCATCTGAAAGAACTGGTTATCTGCAGGTCCTGGCTACAGTAAAAAGCACAGGATAGGATCCCCTGCCCGTACCTGTTCAGGGGATTTTATACTCTTACACTGGTCTGAACACTCACATGTGGTATGAGACAGTGCCTTAAACTGGTTTGTGACCAGGAAACCTTGTTACCAATAGACAGAGAAGCTCTAGGCTGGATTGCCTGCAGAAGTAGTGAGGCTTCTAAAAAAGATCATGCAAAACTATCTGTAATGAATAATTTCATTATGATTTAATTCAGCCACTGAGAGATGGATGGAACAATGCCCTCATAAGGCCCATCCTAATGCTGTGATGTACAGAGGCATCCTGGTGTATTTATGTACAAACTTAATTTCCTGTTATGGTTGGTCACTTCTAGAGGCACAGCCACAATGTAGCTGGCATTGCAGAAATTTATGGGCTTTTAACTATACAGCCATGCTAATCCAATGAAATCCTGACTTGGCTTCCACTTGAGACTTCAGTAAGCACTGGACTATGTCAAACGCTCCCCATGGATATTGTTTGAGGATGAATGGGCCATCCTTTCCCTCTTCAATAGAATAAATATAGGTGGACTGCTTCAGTCAAAAGTTTGACATAAATTGAAAAACCTCAACTCTTTGGCTCCAGGCCACACACAGCACATTGCTTACATGGTGCCTTCCTTCTTCTTACAAATTATATCTGCACAATATTATAAATTCAATATAAAACACAGTTACCATAATGATGTATAAAACTTAATTTTAGAAAATGTATGTCATTATACAATATTTATCACTATAGAACTAATATCGGTTTTTATTTTGACCCCTAAATAAACCAAATTACAGTAACTCATTACTTGATTCAATTTCACTCTGAAAACCTCCTCTGCAAATCTTCATCAAACCAACCACCACATGCATTGCTTAATGGATATCCAGCTTCCTAGATGCCAATAACATCTGGCTAATTTCAGTTCACAAATGCTCCCGATTTGCCATGTGAAAAATAAGCAAATGTCAAGCCTGTTTCTGTAACCCAAAAGTAATTTGAACTGAATTCAAACTTCAATTGCCATTTTCTGTTATGGCAGAATATCATAAATTACATTGCTATTACTATCCAAAGCAATTCTTTGAAATAGAACACAGACTTAAGTATACTGCTTTTGAGTGAATCAGAAAGATAAAGAGTGTTACATGCAAGTACCATAAGAATAACAAAACCTTCATGTTTCTGAAGATAAAATTCTCTTTTGTCTCATGTATTTCTCACTGAGGTAATCTGCTGCTGTTGGGAGCAAAGTCCACAGACTGAGTGGATGTTTTTGAAACATTTGTGATTTGGAGGCAAAACCTTAGCTCAATTTCTTCTCTTTTGTCAGTATAGCCAAGGGAAGAAAAAATTGGCATCTCACCAAAACACACCTGGTCTAAGAATTGGTATAACCTGTTTCCAGATTTGTGTCGGACGTCTTCCACAGTTCCCAAGACTTTATTACAATCTAAGATTTGATCAACAACTAGCCCCCATGGCAAAAGTATAAGGGATAGCTTTGCACTGTCTGAAAATCATCAGATTTGGGGTTTTATCACATCTTTCTTGCTCCATAGTTATACATATTTCAGTTTCAGAACAGTAACACTGAGCATGCTTCATCAGGAAAAAAAAATTGAAGAAAAGTCATTTTCTAGGAACCAACAAGTTCCCCAGCAAAAGTTCCCCAACAAAACCATTTTGTGGCTTTTCCCTCAGAGACTGCATAATGTCAAGAATTGTATAAATAAGGAATTTCAAAGCAATGGAAAAGCATATACAACAAATTGATGATGTTGTATCAAATTATGCCTTGCACATGAATTTAAGTAGAAGCAGACAGATGCCAGCAAGCCACAGTAGGATACTGTTATAGTTTGAGCTAAACCATGAGAACAAGTTAGTTTTAATGATCATACTTCATTTAAGGTATCTATAGGCCATCGTTGATTTCTGGGTGAATAGATACAAGAGAACATTTTCTTACTCAGTTCCCAGTTGCTCAAGTACGTTTCAAGACAGTTTGGTCTGTGTTTCCAAAGGTTTGGCACATGTGTACAGGCAGATCTGCACTGAAGATGTCGAAGTTCATCACACATTTGCTGTCTTCACCGAAATAATCCATGAAATTTACTGGAACAATTAGCCAAATTCTGAGAAGTTGTTCAGATAAATAAGGAGTAATTGTATAACTACACAGGAACTCTTGAGATCATACAAGAATGTGGGGCAGGGAGAGGGGCGGTGGGTAGGAAATGCAGCCCAACCAGCAATTCACACATTTTCCAATAGAGCACTTGTAGGCCTTATCTAATGAGAAATAGCAGGAGAGTAACAAAACAGAGCCTTAAGATACAGAACATTACTCCAAATAATGCCAACAGCAGACAGGGTGTAGTCTATGACAATCACATGAGGGATTAATAATGGATTAAGAACAGTCACTGTATAATGAAGTCTGAATCCAGATGAGCACTGACCACCCTGCTGCACAGCAATATTCAAAGGTCATGAATAATTCAAACATATTGTATACATCTTACTGGGCAAGCTGAAGACCTTTTACACTGTGAACGTGCAACAGACCACAGTTTATAGAAATAAAAAGACCCAGACACAATATATATTTTAATTATCTTGGCTCTGATAAGCTGATGTAGAAGTAATCCTCTCTAAGCTCATAAAGCTAGCTCGCCATACCTTAGCAATCAAATATAATTGAGTTTATAATTAAGTTTAATTAGGTCAAATAATGTTTCAGCTATATGGGCTATTAAATACATAATAAATGATCACTTTGCACTAAAAGCAATCAAAATTAATGAACTCTGATCTACTGCATGCAAACGTAGCTTAAGTCTGGGTTTTGTTTGTATTTTATACTGGGCCATATTTTATTAACTTGCAAGTAGACAGATGAGCAGTAAGACATCTCCAGTTCACTCAATAGTAAGTGGCTCTTTGGCCGAACTTAATTTTCAGTAATGATAAGTGTTCTATATAATAAAATTAAATAGCTCTTCTGAGATTTTACCTTCTTTATCAAACTGTTTGACATGTCTAGCTCATCATGTATTTGTTGTATGTTCCTTCTCCTCAACATAACAGCAGCAGCAACTTCCATGAGTTTACAACAAATTTGCATACAACCAATTGCAGAGGAGAATGCACACAGCTGCCCTGATTCTTTTTCTGGATGGAATTTTGCTTAAGTATAATTTTATTCAGAAAAATCCTAGAGTTGTATTAGGTTTTACCAGGTTTTTGTTCCGGTTACCTCCTGAGTTATTTATGATTTTACAGAGTTCAGACATAAGAGGCACATGGTATCATCACTATTACAAGATTTCAACTACTTTGCAGTTACTCCTTTTACAACAACCATTAAAAATGCATTGCTGTTAAGCACCTTGCTGAGTGCTCTGTGCAATAATCTCCAGATAACAGCATTCACCACCACTTTGCTCAGCGTGATGTATTAACTGTATTTAATAGCTCTGGAATACAGCTAAAGAACCAGCTGCCTGTGCCTGAGTAAGGAGCACAACCCTTCAGTGCTGCACCAGGGTTGCACTTCATTACTGAATGAAGAACCACGTTTCAAAGCTGGGTTATGAGGAAAGAACAAGTGTCACAGCAGCAATGAGGAGCAAGAGCATAGACAGAAATAATCCAGAAGCTGCTCAGAATTTAACTAAGGAGAGACTGTCTGCAACAGGAGGAACACGGAGCAGAGCTCATGGAGGTGTTTTAAATACAAAAAAGTACTTTGCCCTCTATGATCTTTCAAGCTGTCTCAGTTTCTCTGTCTCAATTCCCCAGCCTTTAAAGGGATACCAGTAAAATCTGAAGTTTATGCAAGTCATGTTAATTACATAATGTCTGTAAATCAATATGCATATGCAGATTGAGAAGCTGTCACCATTTTAAGAGCACAAGCGTGAAACACCAGTGGCTGAGTTAACTGGACAGACTGAAGTCCATTGACTGAGTTAAGCCTCCCAGTGGAGGCCAATATGAACAAAGCCATGTCAGATAATATGCACATTTCCCTTTAAATACCAACTTCCGACCACAGTGGCCTTGTATGTTCATGCACTCAACCCACACAGTCTGCTGGCCACATCTGTCACAAGTTATCACAAACTATTTGACATTGAGGGGATTTGCAAATCCACTTCTTTAAGCTGGCAATAAAATGAGCCAAGTCCAACCAGTCAGTTTAATAAGCCAGTTTATCAACTCCTGAAGCATCAACACCAGTCCAGGTCACTAAACAAATACAAAGATCATTCAACGTGCTTAGTCCTTGTCCTGAGTCAGCAAAGTCTCAAGCCGTGTTTCCTGTGAAAGGAAATTCTGTCAGTATGACTGATTCCCTTGGAAAAGACAGGTATGTCTGGCAATGGTCAGTCATAGAAGAAAATTTTACATCGATTTTTGTAAAAGGATTGTAGACACACGGTGATGTAATCAGCAGGAGTCCCATATGGATGTTGCTTTCCCAGGTATGAAGCAATCCAGTCATTAAATAGTTAACATCCTCCTTCTTTGCCATCCCCCACCCTCTCCCGGACAAAGGTGGCCAACAGATACGTTTACACAAATTGGAAATGTTAGACAGTAAAGATGGCCAGATCTTTCCATTGCCAAGCACAAGAAGGAGGCACATCCCCGAGGCGCTGCCTGTGAAGCCAGTGCAGAGTGAATGCACCACGAGCTTCTTACATCAGCAGCTCAGGGAGCTGGAGAACTGACCAGACCGGGAGCCCTTCACCTCATCAGGCAAACCAGGCAGCGTGCTGCACAGGAGAGCCTAACATACTTATTTGTTAAATATATACAATATTTAATGAAAAATAACCAGTTTTATTACACAGCCTGAGAGATTTATTATCTGTAAAAATTTAATGATATATCATTATCCCAGTTAAAATCTAAATTCATAATAGGGAACACACGCATTCAAATTTTCATATTCTTAGCCCTGGAAAAGAAATGCATTCATTGAAGATATACATGTAAGTTGGCACATCTTTTCAGGGGAATAAGAGAGTTTCTAGAAAAAGGAACCTGAACATTTATTTGTTTACATCATGCTATAATCCAAAGACTCCAATTAAGCGTAGAGTCCTCATTAAGTAATTTCAAAACTGTCATTGCTTGGAGGAAAAGAAGGTATTGCATTGGGCTAATCAAAGTCTCCTCAGCATGGCCATGACAGGCTGAGGATGGATCTCAGGCCAGCACCATTTCTCTAGCAATAGTAAAAAAAAAAGCTGTCCAGGGAAGCGTGTGAAAGCAGAGTAAACACCTAGTGACAGACACGTAGCTTGCTCTCCCAGACTCAGAAATATGCAACTTCAAGGGCTTCCTCAGATGGGTGGCTTCACTCAGTCTAATAGCTCTTGACGGATTTTTCTTCCATTAATTTACCCTATTTGTTTTTTGAACTCCTGCAAAACCTCTGGTATCCACAACACCCCGTGCCAGAATTCTGCCACTGTGTGGTAGGTGAAATGGCATCCCTTTTGCTTTGGTAGGAACCTACAAACAGCTTTATTTCATGCCCATAATCCCAAGAGAAAGAATGACCTTACACGGACCATTTCTCATGGAACTAATGAAGTGCCATTTTGTTCCCAGGATATTTGATTCCAGTTTATATAAGTTTCAGTATATTTGACTGTTTTTTAAACAGAAACTGTTCCAGACTTTTCTAGAAGTATCTAGAGGTATTCTAGATACTTCTCCTCACCCCTCTCTTCAGCCCCCTCTCAATTTTTGGAAATAAGTTACTTTGTATGTGAGGAGTGGAGAACAACACAGAAAGGAAAAGTGACCTTGCATAACACCACCACAGCTGGTTTCTGTGAGGTGTGAACTGATTCTTTTTGACATTTTCCTTCTTTCTGAAATTTGCCATCACAAACACAAGAACAGAAAACAGCCAACTCTCTGCCTTGTAACAAAAATCTTGAATTACCTATAATGTCAGCTATGGCTCTCTAAAATCAAAACCCAAGACACAAAAAGAAACATTTCTCCTCAATATAAATAGCATTTAAATACACACAGAGAACAAAATGCCTCTACAGGTAAGTATTCAGCCATGGACTCCTGGGTTCCAACCATCCCTTTTGTGGTACAACATTCCCCAGTGCAACTAGAAGACTCCCCGATATCTTCTAATCACATGAGACACTTGGTATTCAGTCTAGATCCATCCTCAGTGCTGTCTTTATCATTAATCATAAGCAAATTATTATGTGAAAGGAAAAACAAAAGTTTATTTGCCATGTCCAGGAGGCTCACAAAGGTGATAGCCCTCCCTTACTGGGGGGATGATAATCTAATGGGCAGGAACACGAGCTGTGAGAAAATGTGAACTCTTCCTGCCCAACTTGTTTTAATGTCAACAGCACCAAGTTTTGATGGGCACACTTGAACCATCACCTGAAGCTAAAAATCCTGAGGGGGTTGTTCTGAAGTCACATTCCAGGCTCTTTTTCTTAATCAAAGGCACCTTCCCCCTCCAAGTCAGTCACCACGACAGTTTCAGTCTCCTGTCACAGCCAGAGGCAAACCGGCCCGAACACCAACTCCTGCCAGTGGTGAGGGCACAGTATGTATCACATGCTGAACAGGAAACTGTAGTACTGGAATGTAGAAGAGTAAGTTTCAGAGACACATGAGACAATATAGTCTGTACAACATAAATTAATCAGCATTTCCTGGTAACAGAAAAAAGGGGTGAGAGGCCTGACGTTACCTCAAGCAAAAAAAAAAAAAAAAATCAGCTAGTGTTTATATAAATTGTACACTTAAATAAATGGATCATTCTTCAAGATACAATGCATACCCTTTATATCCTCATGGGATATTCCCCAGCCTGTTGACCTGAGTCATTCTGAAGCACTGTAAAGAAAGACTCAAACTTCTTCACCCATTCATTTCTCACCCCTATTTTGTAATACAGACTCCAGTACGCATTTAAATTGAAACAGTGAAGTTCTGTTGATGAAGTTCTGCACTGATGACAGTGGGAATAGTTTTCTTAACAGCCCTTCACACATTTTCTTGACAAGACTCCTCTAAAGTAGGGATTTACAAATCTTTTAATGAAAGTCCAAATTCAATAGTTTTATTAGTCATGGTTTTATAGATCAGCAACAACATTTAGTGAATTACTTTTATTTCTTCTCAGATTCATGTCTGTCTTGCCAACAATAATGGTTACACAGAAAAGCAGTATCAAGGAAGTAATATTTTATAAATTTTAAGTGGTATTTAATAACTGCAAATGAAGGACATTGCTATTATTATTGCTATATCTATTGCTCATCAGTAAACCACAAACCTCACTTTGCACGGTGCTTTCTGTCTGCATTTCCGCAGGGCAAACTCAGAGGTAAGATCACATTAGAGCACCCTCCTGCAGGAGTTCTTCTATTAGCAGAAACTGTCCCTTTTGAGCAGTATTTAAATCTTTAGCTATTAGCCAAAAGAGAAGCTATATTCATCCAAGTATTTCTACAGCAGTATAACAGATTCTACACAAGAGAATTTTATCTAATTGTCTTAACCATGGAAGAAAAAATACACACTCTTTGCAGAAACATAACAATAGTTAAACCCAGCATTTTCCATCCCAGATCAGAGTAAAGCACCTAAAAAACTATCGATTTGTCCAAAACAATAATAAATAGTCAACAATTTCCAATTTTCCCTGAAGAACAACAATTCCTTTAAAACTCCTTTAAAGGAATAACAATTTCTTTGAAGTTGGGCCCAGCATAAAGCCTGATGGGATTAACTAACATTAAACTATGAGCTCACAGACAAGGTCAGGCTACTGTGGGTTTATGATTTCCCGAATGCTGCTGGATTCTACCCAGCTCACTTGAAGTGCCTGCAAGAGCTTGAGTTTTTCTGCAGCCATCCAGGCAGGTGAGCCCTTAAATGTAATTAGTTCTTCAAAGAACAGGTACACTTCAAACCAAAATTAACATCTGATCATTAAAGAAACCACAGCACTAGGTTTGACACCTGCTAATAAATAAAACTGTTAAAACAAGCAGTGTTTATTCTCTCTTTTTTCCATTCCTTTGTCTGTCTGTACTATGTGAGAGGCCTACAGAAAAGGAAAACTGGTTCAACAGCTGACTGTAAATAGAACACTGCAAATACTGATGAAAACACTGAACAGAAGGAATGGCAATTTTTCCTACCTCTATTTTAGTTCCATGGATTTGAAATAATAACTTCAAGTGTACCTTTATGTAACAAGTTTACAGGGAAAATAACACACATTGCAGTTTACTGCACAATTACCCTAANAGGAAAACTGGTTCAACAGCTGACTGTAAATAGAACACTGCAAATACTGATGAAAACACTGAACAGAAGGAATGGCAATTTTTCCTACCTCTATTTTAGTTCCATGGATTTGAAATAATAACTTCAAGTGTACCTTTATGTAACAAGTTTACAGGGAAAATAACACACATTGCAGTGTGTGTATAAATTACCCTAATTAATACTTTGATTCAACATCCACCATAATCAACAGAAAGAGTTTGGTTCTTATAGCTCACATTAAGCACCACTGACAACTGAAATGGAATTTCTCATACACCCAGGCAGTGGTATAAAAGGTCTGCATTTAAATCCTGCATTCACAAAACCCTTTTATCATGATAATTATTTACTAATAAGAGATTGAGTGTTTTACAATAAACTGTCATTATTCATTATTCATTTTTCTTTTAAAAATTTTAATACAGAAAATGAGAGCAGTAATATAAACAAACTTTTTTTTTTTCATAACAAGCAGAACAAGTCATTCATACTGTGAAACAATACAGCTGAGAAGATAGAACAGGCTTATTTCAGAATACTCCTAACAGCCATATTTTCATTTTAGAGAGTGGAGAGGGAGGGCAAAAAAGAAAATTAAATTACTCACACTTGTATCCAGGCTGCAGATACTGATTGTATCTTCATCTTGAGTACTCTGTTTCCGTTTTTTCTATAAAGCAAAATGAGAAGAAAACTCAGTTTTGATGAACAATACCAACTACCATTAGCTTGATCCTGAAACAAGTATACATCATGATGTCATACACATAAATATATGTGTGTATATATAGTTAATTTTCTCTCATCATCATTATAATCACCATGTATGTGAATATAAACTCTCTTTTCACAAGTTGAAAAGCTACCTATTAGCACACAGTGAGTTAAACGCTGTTCCTTTTTCTGCTCAGATAGGTTCACTTCAGTGAAGAAACTTAGTTCTAACTAAAAGCATAAGTAATTATTCCATGTTGGAAATTGTACTATGGCGCTTGATATGAACTTTTGTAACTAATGAGACTGTCAGGAAAAGAAATTCATGTTTTTTGCTGAAAGCCTGTACTTCAAGGCCTACCTTCAGCAATCAAGTCCTATCTATCCCCAGACAGTCAATATAGTGAGGATAAAAGGCGAAATGTACTGCAGGAATTACATTAACATATGTTAGGGTTTCACTCTCCATGTCAGTGGTTGCATTCAGCTCTGTATTCAGGCTTTGGGTTTGCAAATGGCAAAAAGCCCTCCCTCGTGTCATTTCACAGGTTCACCACAAGATTAATCTTCATGCACTTCAAACAAGTATGAAATGTCATTTAACAGAGTTCTGTGTCTTCTACCAGGCCAGGAGGACTGAGGAGACGAGAGAAGTCACAAAATATGTGATTCTTATTTATCCAGCTGTGTTGTCTTCCACTAACTCTTGTTGTCAACCAGGGATAAGCAGCCACACATAATTATAGATGGGATTTAGTTTCCAGTCTATAGCAGTCAAAGATGAGCAATTTAGAGAGCAAAACACCCCAGACAAATGCCATACAGAGTCCATAGCTTATGGGATGCCCAAAGCTCAGCTAAAAGGCAGAAGCTGCACACAATGCAGGTGTTTTTCATTAAAAATAAACCACATAGAAAAACTGTATCGCCCCCCATCCCCAGTACCCATTCTCCCAGGTCTTGTGAGGCCTGGAGGTTTTATTTCATCAAGCCAGTGAAACGACTTCGAATCTACTAGGTCAAGCTTATGGTTTCTGAGAACTGTTTCTTTGATGAAAAAAGATACGGAATATTTATCACAAAATCCAGATGTTTTGATTTCATACTGTTTTAAAACTAAACTATAGGCGTTGAAACCTTTATATTTACTCACTGGTTTTCAGCAGATCTTTGACTCATTTAAATACAATTTTTCTTTTTTTCAGAAAATAACTTCTGATACTTTTTCTAACAATAATTTCGAAGTCAGCAACAGCTGTGTTTTAACATCATTATTATCCAGAAACTGGACAGTGAGTTCTGTCACCACATTATAGTGAGAGGTGTTCTATGAAAAGTAATTCTTCACCCTCAGGCTAAGCACAATCAAATACCCTTTACTGTTATAATATGGATTTTTTGGCAACAAGTTAAAGGACTGACCAGAACACAGAAATTTCTGGACCAGACCACAGTGAGCTATGAACAGAAATATCCAAAATAATACTATATTTGCTTATCCTCTATCAGTCTTTTGTAAGGTTTGGTTTTTTCCCCACAGGATAAGCCAATATGAATTACTATTCTAGGGTTAGCAAATGTGAATTCATGGTGAAAACACAAAACAGGGATGAGATCTGTCAAGTCAGTACTTTGCTCAGAGGGTAACATCTCCTAAGATTCTAGTGAACATGTTGCAGACTGTTCTTCAAATCTAATTAGAATTCTGGGGACCCAAATGCATGCATCCTTTAGTTGTACTCAAAAAACCATATATTGATTCCACTTAAGTCTACATCAAGTCTTCACAAAAAGAAATTATAAAACTGAAAAGTATCAGCCCTTCTACACAGTGGACACAGGTTAACTAAAAATGAAGGGTGGTTGGATTTGGAATACAGCTTTCTACAAGAGAATAAATTAAATAAATTGATTTATAATAAGATAAATTATAATTAGATAAATTAAAATGGTGCAAGGATCTGGTGTACCTGAGTCTATAGTAAGTGATGCTTCTGGGGCATGGATGGACAGGATGCAACTGCATCCACAGCTTGAGATGGTGTTGCTTTAAGTCTGACCTCTTAGACTCAATTTCACTGCTAATGGAGGGTGACAAATGACCACACACACAACAAATAGGCAGCTCCTTTGTTAAACAACCAATTAGAAGATTCTTACTGCAGTCACATGGCTACAGATTAACACAGAAGGTGGCACTTCCAACATGGGCCAACTCTAATGAAAGTGGATTGAGACTATAAATTACATAACACGAAGTGCAGGTGCACCAGGCAAGGCTACAGGATTAACGTGAGCTTGAATGAGGCAGGACATCATTTTCTGCAGAGGGAAAGTTACACAACAACTACGTGTGGGCTTCTAACTGCTACATTCAAAGTGGGGAACTGGGTCCAAAATACAAGAGGTATCGTGGCCAAAGCAGTGGCCATGAGGACAAGCATCCACAGCAAGGCTATTCAGGTAAAGCACGGCACAAAATGCACTTAGCACGAATTAAAATGCTCATATTTTATTTAGAAGCAACCTCTTTGGTTATATAACTAAACATCAATACACTCCCAAGGAACAAATCAGTATCAACTGCGATATACAGACCAAAAGCAATGAAAAGACAGGTAAAGTGTAGGAAAGGCAATTACATGTTGAGTAAATCTGGGACAGCCTCCACAAAATAGATCTCCTGCTCTACCTCATACTTCATTGTGCTAATCAAAGGATCATTCCTCACTTTATTTTTGATCTTCTACTTACTGAAAAGTAATACACACTCAGAAAAAAAATCTACTGAATAACATGTTATCTGGAAGCTGGCAAATATTATACTCTTTATGTTCTCTGTTTGTCTCAGTGGTTATGCAACACCAGCCATTTCATATAGAAATTGTTAAGTATTAACCACTTCAGGCAAGATTAATGTTTTAATATTTCTGAGAGTTGCAAGGGCTGTTACCATTGTATAACGGGGAGGCAGAACTCCGTGGAAAAGGAAAAAAAAAATCCAATAATTGAGCTACCACATCACAGATAAATTTCTTTGCCCGTAATAAGTGGATTAGAATCTAAGACTGCAGTGGATATTGTGCAGGGAGCATAAGGTGCTCATTAAATTAATCCCTGCTCTTTGTGAAGATCTTTTCCCCAAAGGAGTTACAAGTCCTGTCTCAGCTGCCATAGCACAACGCAGCTGACCCCTGAATCTGCCACGTCTCACAAAATCACCCCTTAATTGTTGCTCTCCATTTTATGTTTTAACTCACATGGCACACGAAGCAGTACAAACCTCTCAGCAAAGGAGCCCAGAAGCTCAGCCCGGTGTAGCAGCCTCTGGCCAAGCCCAGGGCAGGGCTGGGAGAGGAAGCACTGCAGCATCCCACAGCAAGGCAGGCCCTGTCCTCACTCCAGCCCTGCTCCCTCACCATCCCCAGCACACTTTGACATGAGAACGTCCCACTGCAGCACTGAGTGACACACTGGACACGGGACACCATGGGAACTCCACACTGGGCTATGAGCAAAGGACAAATGCCATCCCACCACAGAGCATCTCTTTATTAGAATTTGTATGTACATGAACCAAACTAAATTGAAAAATGTTATGATGCTGTTTGCCTTACTGCGAAAACTGCAAAGCATGGAACACTTCAATAACTTTTTTTTTGTACAATATTTGGAGACCTTAAAAAATGGGTACACACCTGCATGAATATAGTAGCAAGTTCACCTTCTGATCAGAAATGTGTCTGTGTTTTCTGACTGACCACACAGGTGCATTACCTGCATCTGAACATGTATCTCTAGGCTGAAAAAGCTTCTTGTATCACAACTTTGAATCCTAATGTTTGTGATCCTGTTGCCCAAAAGGCTGTGGCTATATCCACAGTTACAGAGACAGGACACTTCCTGGCCTTAACATAGCAGGAAAGCGTTGCTTTCCATAATTACCTCGAAGGAGATGGGATTGTAAGATATCCAATTCTATATTAAAGTAATGATTTAATTAAAGGAATTAGAGCAATGTGACATTGTTATAAGGAAGGCTGGATTAACACAGTCTCCCTCATAGGGCTTTAATTATCAATACCACAGATTTATACTTTACCACCTGGGACATGAAATGCCAAGATGCACAAAAATAGCTTGACAAAACCCATCCTGTAATGGGGAAGAAAATGCTTTTTAGAAGAATTGCTGACTTTTGTTAAATCATCTGTCCATTTTAAATGCTTAGAAATGTGTCTGCACACAGATTGGTATCAAAACAAATAACAGTTCAAGGCAATGTAGTTGCATAGGCACATCATACCCTTAGACCTTCTTAGTCACAGACAGACTCATTTCAAAACCAAACACTAAACAACTTCAAGCCTTTTTTTCATACAGAAATCCATTCATTCTAATGAATTAGACTTTTCCCATGCCCCCAAAACAAAAAGTCCAAAACAAAGAAAATTTTTTTTTAAATTAAATTGGTCTGTATTTCAGATTGTTTTCATATGAAAATATTTTTTAAAAGCCTTTCCAGAACATACATTTGAACACACTCCAACACTGCTAATTGGAAGAAAATAACTTTGTAAATAATGGAGTTATAATATATGATTTAAATAAATGTAAGTAGGTAGAAGTGCATATATATACACATACACACACATATATAAAAATATATACATATGCATATAACAAGTGTATACACATTTGTAATTTGCAATAATACAGAAAAAGGAAAACCATTCAGCTAATCAAGTTTTGTATAATTTTTACTGTTGAGAAAAAGGCAGGAAGGGATTCGCTGTTCTGAGCTTTATGCTCCTCTCCAGTTTATGGTACACTTTTATCAGGGACAATATCTGTATCAGACCAAGTTAAAAAGCAAAACTAACCAAAGAAAATCAATTTGAAGAATTTTGCTCTACTAACAAGTAGAGCAAAAATAAAATCAAAAGGGATTAATGTGGAAGGAGGAGAGAAAACTGATCAAATACTCAATAAAAAGTCAAACATTACAGGCAAGGTTTAAGCCACACTCCAAAGGGTGGGTTACATCTGCATGAAAAGCAGCATTATTACATGTTTGGGTTTTTTTCCTTTTAATTTTAAAAATCAATCAGTATCTCCTGAGCCAGCTGAGAACACCTCTACATCTACAAGGAACCTTCCCACCCAAAGCCTTTCGCCTTAGGAATCACAGCCGGTGTTGAAGCAGGTCAGAATAAAGCAGGAGCAGAACATGATTTCTTTATAGACAGACATCAAATCACAACAATAATCCAGATTTCCATGTGAATTTCTAGTCACACTGTTTTTATACAACTTCTTTTTTTTTTAAATCCAGTTAGCTTATAAATTCTCTTGATGTGTAAATACTTTTTATCAGCAACATCCACACATATATACTCAAATATAGATGTGCACTTCTAAGCACCCTTTTAATTCTTAAATCTCTAATGTGTACAGAAGCTAGTAAGTTCAAAAGAATATTCAGACACTACAATTCTCATTCTTTTTTCTATGTAGTTTGTCAGTGCATCCACACCCATCCAACCAACATGTCGATCTCTCTTTTAAAAGCCCTGAAAAGCACCACTTGCCAAGACCATATTTATGCCTCTAATGACTCCAAAAATTCCATCTGCTGTTGCTCCTGTGTTACAAGATCTGTTTCAAGTTTTCACTGTTTCCATTTCAAATCACATTCAAATGATCTCAAAGTTATCAAGCTCCCAGTTGGTTACACCACAGAGTATGGAGGACTCAGAACAGAGTCCAGCAATGAGGCACAAACAGTACAAAACAGATGTTAAGAGGAATGCAAAAAGGGAGGTATGATGAAAGAAAAATCTACAAATTGGACTGGAAGGAAAGTTGACAATGTTTCAATTCTCCTGGCTAATTTAAAATCTTTCCAAAAGTTTAGCAGATGACACAGCCAGCAAACAGAAAAGTTAAAACATTTCAGTTTAGTCTTTCTAATACAAGAGGAAGAAATTTTGACTAAAAGCTTCAGCATTTTTCTTACCCTTTTTCGTTACTCAGTTAATGAAATATGCCTTGGATCCAGCTCAATTGCTGGGCAAGAGATTAATAACCTCCTGTTAAGGTTAGTTGAATAATCATTAATTTAACATTTCCTGCCACAGGTGGTGGGCTCTAACCCCCCCAAGCAGAGTTCAGAAGTGAACTAGAAGAGGCAGCAGTGGTGTTGCATTACCCAGTT
This sequence comes from Oreocharis arfaki, assembly GCA_013398015.1. NCBI lineage: Eukaryota > Metazoa > Chordata > Aves > Passeriformes > Paramythiidae > Oreocharis > Oreocharis arfaki. Next base: position 876,808 of record VZRR01007514.1, read on the forward strand.
TCAAGCCAGAATGATAATGATACTGAAAAAAGAGTAAGCCTCATGCAGGATTACACACTTTCCATCATATCACACTCCTGCTGCACTGACATTCAAGTGTCTAAAATGAAATAAAGGGAGAAATGACCAAAAAAAGCCAAACAAAATCAAAGAATTCGAGCCTGGCTGATACAACGCACAGTTCTAGATAGTCTGTGTAGCAGCAGAATGTGACGTATTAACCACATAAACAGCTCTCTCTGCAATCCCCAGAAAGAAATATCTGCATTTCCTGTTGAATATGGGGCTTGGTTCCAAGATAACCAATCACAATTTCACAAGAAACTGACAATTCATTCCCTAGAGTTTAAGCCCTTTCAGAAAGAGATGGTTCTTCCACCACGTTTAAAGGTCAGCCCTCTTCTCACTTTACCACAGCCTGTCACTCACCTTCATGCCAATACCAGTGAGCCTCCCTGTTCATCTCCCACTTCCGTGGCTTTACCACTGACAAGAGTTTGAGGGATGGGGAGACAAAAACATCTTGAAGCAAGTTTCCCCAGAGCATGATGCTTTTTTCAGCTGAACGATGCATCATACATTCTTTTGGAGACCATAATCTCAAAATAGTGAATTTTAACACAAAATTTCTTTGAAAGTCCAGAACCTGCTACCCTGCATTTCAGTATGACAGTTCTTTATGTTACATTGGCAAAAGGAACTTGCAATCAAAAATTCTTTAGTGTTATAACAAAACTGGTTTCCATGTACATTTCCACTGCCCTCTACTGTTTGGAATACCAGAGACATTCCAGGTTTCATCTTCTCAAGACTGACACAAAATCCTAGACATTATTGCTTTTAAGGGAGAAATGGCCAGAGATGACCCCACTGCACAGCCTGCACTGAGCCTGGGACACAGCGTGGACAGTCCAGCTTCCCACCCTGCACACGTTCAGCTGGCAGGAGCCCTGGATACTGGTGTTAGGAGCAGAACTTGCTTGGTTCCTGACATTCCAAAGAAAACAAACAAATGAAAAAACAGACTGCTCTGTTACAGCCCAGCAAACACTGCAATGGAGGTGAGATCATCTCTGCCACTGATGGCTTTCACACTTTTTAAGCACTTCCAGGAGTCATCACATCTCTGCTGGCCAAAATGGCAGCTCCTTGCCAGCCTCCCCTCTCCACAGGCAGCAGGCTCTGTTTCTGCACTGCTTGTTGTGATGGATGGGAGATTTTCCGGTCAGTGTAATGTAAAAGGAACACTGGAGTGAACAATGAAATGAAAGTTATATCCAATGTGTTTAACATTAACAACAGGAAATGGGTGTGCATGTACGGGATGCTGTAAGGACAAGGATTAGCACAGCTTTGTTTGAGGACTGGTATTTACTCTGTCTTTATTTAACCTTCTTCCTTCCCCTTTTTAGAAGACAGGGGAGAGGACCAATAACTGGAATCTAGAAGAGTTAATACACTGAAACTTTTGCAAACTTTACTATAAAGTCCAAACCAAATTCAGCTAAATAAGTTACATTTATTTCTTTTCTGTAAGAATTTTCTGTTGCATGAGAATCCTTTCTCAGACAGAATTTGAACAATCCTACATAAATTATGTTTTTACACAATCAATATCTAACGATTCTAAATTCACCTAGTATATAAGTAAAAAATAAGATGCAATTTTAAAGAGTCCATATACTATTTAGATTCGTCTTCTGTTCTTCTCTCAAACACTTTCCAGCTGGGATCTGTCAGATCCAGTTCTTTATGTCTCCAAGTAATATAATCAGTCAGCATGCAAACAATCCCTGGATTCCTTAGTCTTTGGCAAGCTGAGGTGATGAAGTTGCAGCTCCTGGCCTTGAATGTTTGTGCTGAGGGAGTTTAGCATAGGATTGGTTATAAAAGCGAGAATAATCAAAGTTGGGGTGTTTTAACGCTCTAACTCTATCCTTAAAGGTTTTGTGCACTTGCAGGGCACACAGGCCCTTGAACACAGAGTCACAGAATCGCTTAGGCTGGAAAATCCCTCTAAGATCACCAAGTCCAACCATTAACCCAGCACTGCCAAGCTACCACTAACCCATGCTTCTCAGTGCCACAACTACGAGACCTTTAAACACTTCCAGGGATGGTAATTCCACCACTGACCTGGGCCACCCATTCCAGTGAAGAAATTTTCCTTAATATCCAATCTAAACATTCCCAGGTGCAACTTGAAGCTGTTTCCCTTTGTCCTGTCTCTTGTTACCTGGGAGAAGAGACTGAGCCTCACCTGGCTACACTTTCCTGTCAGGTGTTGTAGAGCCTTAACGTTTCCAGACCCCTGATTTGCCTCACACTACAAGCCCCCACCTTGATCACATATTTCTAAGAACTTCAAAGTACAGTTTTAGTCAACATATATGCAAATATTTTGAAATAACTTGGCTTCCTAAATGAAAGGACGCTCTCTGGTTTTCCAAGAAAGGATGCTGTAAACTGGGGCTGGAGCTGCAAGATTTGAGATCACATCTGTTCACTGGTGTCCCTAATGGGCTACTCATATTCACATATTAACAGCCCAAAACCAAAACTCGACACAAATCATTAAGAACAACCAAGAGCTAAATGCTAACCACTGCAGCATGTAAGACAGGTTAGAAAGTTTTTCTACAGCAGTTTGAAATGAAAGATTATAATTCTATGCTTTGTTCTACTCTTAATGAACATGACAATCAGGAAGCATTTATCCCCAAAATATCTAACCTGAATCTCTCTTGCTAGGAAAAAAGCCCATTTATTCCTGTGCTACACTTGGCAAATACAGAGAACAAGTGCCCACTTTGCCATTGTTCACACACACCCAGAGATAAACCTATACTCACATCTTACATCAAGTCTTGTCTTTCTATACACAAGATGCACTAAATCTTTCAAACCTCCCTCAAAGGCTGTATTTTCTACAGTTATTATCAATCTTGCTACTTTTCTGTCCACATCTTTCCAAAGTGCAGTGTCCATAACAGCACCCAGTTTTCCAGGGGATACCACATCCACATGCTGCAGAGCAGAATCATCCTGCAGTGTAAACACACTGTAAGTAGGATGTGTTGCAGCTTTCACTTTGACAATGGAGACAAGAATGAATATTGCTACAAATATTCCCCTTTAAACCCTAGCATCAGCCAAAATTCACATTTTCAGGCTAGGAGACTGAGGCAGAGATGTTTACATGGGTATGACAGAAAAGCAGAAGCAAAGACCTAAACCCATCATCCTGCAGCAACCAATGACCAACACAGAGAAAAATAAACTGTCCTCCATCCCATTGGGAATAGCAGAGTATATTACCTCAACCTTCAGCAAATCTCTTTCCTAACAGAAGGACACATTCCTGCCAAGCAACATTTTGGTTTAATCAATACCCAATCTGAAATAGTGGCATGCTTGGAAGGAGTATCTGTGAAATTCCAACTTACAAACAATAAAAAGTTACACGATCCTGATTCACGCTTACCTGATGATGCACAAACAAGCAGCACCACACCATGAGTTATTTCGTATTGTACTCAGATTTTAGGAGGTTTCTTAATTTTCAGCGTGACAGTGAAAAGCCTTTGCTACAAAGGAGTCCCTATGTCTGTCCTTCGGTTTTCGGCAGGAACTCCTCCCCATGCAGCCTCAGTTTGCTCTCGCTTCCTGTCATGCAGCGCACTGCAAGTGTCAGAAGCTGAGGGATCTGTACTGTCATGTCTGTCTCTGGCGTGTTTTTTCTCTCACACACTGTTTCAAAATAATACTTTAAACAGACAAAAGCGTTTTACAAACAGCCAATAAGGGAACAGCACCAGTATGGTGAGGGTAAAGATATCACTAACAGGTTTCTAAAATAACAGGTAGGTGTCCGGGAACTTTGAGCGCCAGTAACTGAAACAGTCCACCTCCCCCACCTGTGCAATTCTTAAACGGCACCAATGGGCTTTAAAATCAAAGGCAGAAAACTATCTACAAATGTAGATGTCTCAGCAAACAAAACAGCTGGCAGATACTGGGCAGAACTTTAAAATATTTATTTTACAGATTTTTTTTTTTTTAGCATTTTAAAAGTTAGGGGATGTGATTAGCAGGAGTTCTTAACTAAACAGAGGCATAATGGTAAAAACGAAGTACAGAGTGTTTTAGAATCAGCCCAGAATAAAGGAGCAAAGATAAGCATGGCAGAGCACCCCAATTTTGCATGTAAGGTCAAGTGCAGACTTTGATTTTATCCCTAGTAGTTCAGTATAACTGAAGAATTACACCTCACTCTAAACCTGTCCTGCTCAGTCTTTTGTGACTTGCTCAGATCTACAAATACAGAGCTGTTTTTGCCAGCTGCAGAATTCTGCATTATTTCACTGGGCAAGAATGTCAAGATAAATTTAAATTTGGGGAACAAGATAATCAAACTTCACCTTCGAAGAAAACAAGTCCTTACTGAGCTGCTGCAATTTTCTTCAGAATTAAAAATTTCTGCTGAGCTTGGAGGAAGAAGATAAAAGGTGAAACTGATACCAGTGAGCAACCAGTTCCTATGAGAAGAGGAGCCATGACATCCCCGCACAGACAGAAAATACTGACTGAAAGACCTTTCAGAATGCAGACATTTTAGGCCAAGGCTTAGAAAATTACTCAAGTACATCCCTCCTGGGGAATGCTATTGGCCTGTCTTCCCTGCCCAAAGGTGACCCAAAACCCAACCTAGCTGCCTTCTTTTCAGACCCTTCCAGCAGAACATAGTGTATTTTTCCAAGGAAATACATATAAATTCTATATATAAGCCTGCAATATTTTTCAAGTATTCTCTACTCTCTGTTTATTAACTTAAATTTACTTCTTTTACCCCATACAGGAAACCCTAATCCTCTGCTATCAGAATTTGGCAACACCTCACCCGGATCAAACATAGGAGTGCAATTTTTTCAAGCGTTATGATGGTATCTGTAGCTCTTTAATTGCACCAAAGATGAAGTCAGGTAGGCAGGCATTTTTCAATCAGTTTTCCTGGTGACATTTGGATTTCTGTATTCCACTTCCTGGAGACCACAATGTTTAAAGACTTTAACTTGCTACACTTCTTCATATTTGCACTTGCACTACTCGTCAGGCCACCTATAACCACCTGCCTCAGCAGCCATCAGAATTTAAGAAGCCTAAAGGCAGATACTACAGATTTCAGCTTTGTGTCAGGCTTTCTCTCATCAATCTAATAAACAACATTTAAAGCAGTCTGGCCCCCTACCTGTATCAACCAACACAAATTAACAGGATGGCAAAACCCGCTTCCTAAGCTCCGAGGAAAGAAAACATTCTGTCTGTGGTTTTTCCCTGCAGCTGCACATGAATCACCTCCAAGGTACTCTTGCACTTTGTTGACAGCAGCATCAAGGGCATTCACCTGAAAGAAAGTGCAGCTTGAACTTACTTATATTGTAAACAGCCACACAAGTACCAAGGAAGGAAATCTAAGATACCCTATCTAGAATCCAGACAGCAACTTCCTCAAAAGAATGAGGTCCAGAAATCAGAACTGACATATTCAAAATATGTAAATGTATGAAAGCTGCTCCTTTGGTCCCTGTGCAGTTACAGCAGTGCTGCCCAGTCCAACAAAACACAAAATGAAACAAGAGAGCACCATGAACATAGGATCAAATAAACAGCCAGAAACATCCACAGAGCTCTGGGTAAAGGGAATTAAATATTGCTGTAACTATAGTTTTCAAGAACAGAGATTGAGCACCAGCTATTCGTTACTTCATTTTTTAAAAAATTAAATTAAAAGATCTGACAACACCATGTCTCAGAAAGTTTCCTGCCTTAGGATTCTCACTTATAAAATGCCCAAAGCACTGTGGTGGCATAAGGCTGGAGCCTGTCAAATGTTTGTAACCCATAGCACATGGTAAGTCATTATTCAGACAGCACACAGACAGTTTCCAGTTGCGGTGTCAAAAATCACAGCAAAATGCAAGCAAAGCTACCTAAGCAGATTCACTGCTGCCTTCTTCTCCACAGTTCTTAAAATTACAGATATTACAAATAGGAAAATAATTACATAAAAATCCTTCTTCCAGGGCAGTATCCTACTGCTGCAACCAGGGTTTTTAACTGCACAGAGGGGAACATACACATCTCCAGTGTTGTGAGGTTTGACCTTGCTCCTTCCAAGGGCTCGGAGAGATGCTCATTAGTAGCAAATTCCTTGCAAGACATCGAAATTTACCCATCCCGTCTCCCATAGTACAAACCACTGAATTTTTAGTTTCTCACATACTCTCCCAGAGATAAAGATCTGGGGAAATCTAAGATAATGCTTTCCCAAATGTGAAAAAGATTGCTGTGATTTACTGAAGACATTTAGAAGAGAATAATTTTTGTTTTTGCTTCCAGGACTGTAGTAGTCCAGAAGCAGCTGCCACACCAAACTGCACCAGCCACTGCCCAGCTGAGGACCCTCAGGAAGTGCTGCAGTTCTCTCCCATCTCCTCCCAGCATCCCTGCAGTCAGGACATGCAATCTAATCCAATCTTCTTAGGATCAGTACAACTGCCCTCATTTCATGACATTCTCACAAGGCTCCAGCTCTGCTTTGGACTGGAAGTATCTGGGAGGACACAGCGATTGTAGAAACTTAAGACTGCTACTTCTGAGGATATTTAAGGCTATGAACAAATGAAAACAGTGCTTGGAAAAGAAATAAGTTTTGCAAATTCAGTGGGGAGCCTGCTGGCACAGAGATTGAAACTTTTCTCATTGTGCATTATGAGTGTTTTAAGAACACTAAATTTAACTCTCTCTGAAAAGCTTTACAATTAACCACAATCTAGAAAGAGACAGCCATCACCAGTGTACAATTTTTGCATTAAAAACAATGTAATAAATATTTTTAAGTGTGCATTTTACATATCCTTAGAACATTACCTCAAATCATGTCAAGATCATATCATATACACTGCTTCATACATCTTCCGTTAGAATGGGGTATCTCATTTCAAAACATGTAACAGAATCCACGAATTACGAAGATGTGTCATCGTGAATGAAGTTTAAGAGCTCCAACAGGTCTGAATTTACTTTTCAAAATTTAATTTAGTATTATTGAAGAAATGATACAGTATGTTCTTATACATGCTTAGATTGTAAATTCTTTAGAGAAAGAATAGTTTGTTATTACATTTATGTGATATCCAGCAAAATGGAGACCTTGTTTTCTGGTTGCTACTGTAATAACAAAATTTGTTTCCAGGCTGCAATAAATAGAAGACACCATCATACTGCTTTTGTTATGCATTTGTGTCCGATTTTAAAAGACGGCCATAATTGTTAAGTGCTGTGTACATTCTAACCACAGCACTAGCTTTCAAGAGGAATCTTGCTCTTATGTTTAGAAATAATTAGGATTCATTCTACAACTGAGATGTTTGAGCAAATCTGGTTGTGAAAGCTCCTCTATGTTTGGAATGAACGGGAGTCCTAATGGAGAAACCAACAAACCCACTCAAAATACCTCCTCCAACTGAAAAGATCGGGAGAAACTCAAATTTCCTTTTCTTTTCCCATCAGCTCTAGGACTGTTTATAAGCTGTTCCAGAAGTTCAGAACTTTTCAGGAGGTTTCCCTTCTCTCCTGGTCCTTAAAAGGATTTTGTTTAAGTTTCTGTCACAATTACAACTTGACAAACTAAATTAGAACCTGTGGGACTGCAGAGGGACTGGAAATGGAGAGAGAGATGTTAGAATAAAACCTCCATATAGAGGATTTCCCAACTGTCTCGGGAAATGGTTTTAAAACCTTTTCCAAATGTGTAGTCCATCTATATATTTTTATTTAAAATTTAATCCACAGCTTTAAATAATAATACCTAAGAACTACCAAATTGGAAACTTTTACAATCAGTTTAGAATGATCTGTGAGTTTTTACAGTACAAGCACTAGGAAATTAGACCACAGACCATCACAACAATTTGGGGAATATGGTAAGAGCCACATTAATAATGTATCTTTGTAACAGGTTGTGATAACACCAAGTTCTCCTGCAAGCATCACAGCGAGTAAAACCAAACAGCAAGCCAAGTCCATGTGCGCAGCCATTCATATTCACTAGACATTTGAAAAATAAAATTGCTAATATAAAAGAGTGTAGCATCAATAAAATAATAATTATAGTTCCAAATTGCTTCTAAAATGTTGGTTTCTCAGACTGAGCGGCACCAAATTCAGCTGGACAGCAGCACCACTCTGTTAACCATTCCAGGTTTCTGAAACGAAGTCATAGGAAATAGTAATTTCACATCACGTGTTCTCAAAGAGCAGCCACTGGTGGAGTGGGTGGAAACAAAGACAAAGAAATGGGCAGAGTTTGATTTGAGTTAAATTGAACAGGGGTCAAGTTCATCTGTTGCTGAACAAAGAAAAGAACAGTAAATGACAGCAGGAGTACAAGGTAACACCCAGTCTGTGATTAAAGACAGGAAACCTGCTCTATAACAGAACATCCAACTTAGCCTAAGAGAATCACAGTTGGACCTATCTGCTTTATCACATGCTGCTTCTAGCTCAGTATTGTTCGTATGTGCAAAATAGCTGGCATGGAGGGTTTATAGCATATACAGAATATTTCTACTATAAATAACAAACCACACCCGGAACAAAAATAAACTTGTTACAAAGCACTTACAAAGATCCATAAAATAAAACCCTATGACAATAACAGAATGACTGTATGAAGTATTAAAAAAAAATCCGTTCTTTGAAAAGATAAAATGAAATTATACAAAACCCTTCCAAATGGGAGATATTACACTATTTTCATTATCAGAAAAATTCAAAGTACTAATTGAATGACTGAGCTTTAGTAAGCAAAAAAAGTCCTGGGGGAAAAATCTTGCAGATGTAAAAGCGTAAAAGTCTGTGAAGGCCTTTTCAGGAATGCCTCAGCCAAGTGCTCCATAAGGGCCTCAGTATTCTTGCCCCAAGAAACTTAGAATCTAAAGTGTATTTTCTATAACTACCATGTAATTAACTTGGAAGCACCCCTGTAAACTAGGTGGACAGGTTTAATGGCCATGTACTTAACTCATAGATGACTTCAGATGCATAAGCTGTGGAAGTTTAATAAAACAGCTACTGAATTGAGTTAATTATGTCAGTGCAAACTCCTAAGCAGTACAGCACTCTGCAAGCAGCACAAGCAGTAATAGCCCATAAAACACGCACAAGTTTGTCTACCTGAGTCCCAAACTATCAGAATCTTGGAATGCTGAAGTCTAAAGGCCAGCCAGCATCATTCTCCTTATACTGAGTTATAAACATCTCACAGATGTCTCTCCAGCACATTCATGATTTTTGCCACATTACTGCATGCAGAGGACCTTGTAATTTACAGTACCCATTGATCCTACAAATAGAATGGCCATCTATCACAGGCCTAAGAACCAACACATCAACAAACCATGTTTTGCTGGAATTTCAAATAAAACATTCTAGGGTGACATGACTAATCTTGCCTCACACACTGTGGGTAGAAGCTACCGTAGTTAAACCATGCTGACTCAGCACATGGCTTTCGAATAATGTATTTTTTATTCTTCAAAACTGTCTAACTGGTCACTCTGAATTGGTTTTTGAATCCAGTGTATACATTAAGAATACTACAATTCTGATGTGTTTGAAACTGTGGATGGAATTGACTGCTGTCCAGTTACGCAAATGCCACACAATGAATTTCTGATAGCATCTCTGTTTGTTTGCCAATATAAACCTTGCTGTTCCAAGAGAAATCAGTCTTGTGACTAATCAACAACAGTTCCAATGGTTTGTTCAAAACCAAAACCAATAACAAGCTAAACCGTTTAAAAGTCCGCCCACAGATTAAGCAGGGAGACATCAAACCCAACTCTTTTACAAACAAAAATTCGTGTCCAGGATGTCCATTTGCTACTGTTTATAAGCTCCTGTCTTCTGAACTAGAAATTCTGTATCACAGAAGGATATTTGTAATGCTCCTTACATTGCTGCTAACCATGGTGTGAAGTAAAGCTTCCCTGTTCCTGCCGTGCTCCCAAGGAAGAACTGCAAGAACGGACTGACAGAATTGCTTCTCACTATTTCTGGTGTCAGGTATCAGGGGCATTCTGGCCCAGGAAAGGTCAATGCTGGACAGCAGCACAACAGCTACTCCACAGAGGCAGACTAAAGGCAAGTCTGAGCAGAGCCAGGCAGTAAAAGAGAAGGGCTGAGACAAATAAACTCTGAAATGGAAGACCTTGAACCCACTGTAAGAAGACAGAGGAAGAGATCTAAAAGGAGCCAGTGGCACACAGGAATTCATCATCTCTTGGAAAGCAGAAAAGGAATATGGAAATCTTCCGTTCAAAGACAAAGGGGGATAAGACGGGTCAGGGATCAAGCATCCACCTGGCATCTCCCTAACCTGCTGCAGGTCAGAAGACACAAGACTCTCTGCAAAGGTAGAGAGGAGCTGCAGCACCAGAGCAGCTATGGGGAGCAGGGATCCCAGCTGGACTCCACGGCTCAGAGTCTCTCTATGGCACGGGAAGGAACTGACTCCTGCCTGCTGTGTCACAACAGGTACAATTATTCCACTCCCAGCTATGCTGTGACTACACAAAGTAATCACTTATAAAAATATACTGTCAATGACATAAAGTAACCATCCTCCTCCAAGGAAGCTGCTTAAATTGTGCATAGGAGTATATAGAAATAACAGAAAACCACACTTGTTTTTTGATGTATATGATAATTTGTGTTTTAAAATCATACTGGACATACCAAATTTAAGCACATTTAATCTAGAGACATTAGTGCATACCTTTGTTTCAACAAGTATGAAAAAAGGCCTGTGTGATACCACTTCTAATAAGTTTCTGTTACAGATAACATCATTGCTTAAGGAAATAACTATCAGTGGATACAGAAATTAAGTAAAACCAGGCAGGATCCAGGAGAGGTACAGAGGTGCTTTCTATGGTAGTAAATAATTATGTAATTTATGCAATTAATCATCAAGTTAAAGCCAAGAAAGAAATTCTTTTCTCTTTTAGCAATTTTTATTTTGTTGAGACTGGTGCAGCCTGAATGGGATAACTGAAATGTGCCAGTCTGCACAAAAATATACTGTTTTCCAAATACTTCCTGAAATGTGTGTAATTCTTCTCATTTTGCATGACAGACATGTTTTCCCCCACAAACATTTGTGCAGTAAAACCAGCAAAGAAACCACTCATGGCTAAAATTGACTTTCAGCATATTTAACACTTTTTTTATGTCAGGTTTCTCATAAATTAGATCAGCCTTCCTCACAGGTGACCACATCTGCAGCTCAGTTAAATGGTTTTGCAAAACTAGAAAAAGAAACAAGAAAGGAGGAAATAGGAAGAAGCCTCGATGCAATAAATTATTGTCAATCTTTGGGCAACTGCATACTAATCACATGCCTCAAACTATTTCAAGTACAAAATGTTGGTTTATATTTCACTATTTATTTTTAGAACTGAAGATCTTCAGCCAAATTTGTTGTGTGTGGCAGGGAGAAAATAAAGAAAGCATCGTAATGGTTCAGATGCTTGCTTTAAGCATGCAGGAAATTATGCTCTCTCGGTGGAAGAGTGGAGAGACATATCAGACACAAGAGCAGACAAAACCAGCATCCTCTTCAGTTCTGCCTACAGCCCAACATTCTTCACTACTCAGGTAACTGCTTTTCTTTTGATTGACCGGCAGTTTCTTCATAGCCACCTCCAATGTCATCATAGCAACACTGTGTACCACTACTTCTCCAGATCTACCAATCTTCTTGGTTTTTTTAGAAAAACCATCATTTGAAGATTTCCATTTGCACTTCTAAGACTAGAAGTTTATCCTGCTGGCATAAACAAAGTGGGTGCCTTTAAGGGAGTAGGAAGGGAGAGAGATAAAGCAGCTGAAATCTCAAACTCTCAAGAGAGATTCTTTCTTCTTGAATTCAGAACTTCCTTATTTATAAAACTGACTGCTCTTAATGTGGCAAAACACAGCATACAAACATATAACTCAAGACTGTATCATAACTACCAAAAAACCACAGAAGCTTTAATCCTGACATCTTCTAATTGTGTGTGGATGACTGTACCAATGTAATCCTCATTTGATGGAATGCTTTATGAAATGAAGCTGTTTCCCACCCTACACAGCAACATAACAACACATTGTTTCCACAGACACTCAGACCAGCATATTGACCTGCTCTCTCTTACGTATAAGCACCAAACAGTGATGCTGAGGAAAGCCACTTATCTGCATCAAGGTTTTAAGGGAAGGGTGGCACGGAGATGAGAAGAACAGTGAGAGTTAATGGCAATCAGAAGATAGAGCAAAAATAGAATTAATACTAATTTCTCTGCCAAGATCTGTGCTGGTGCTTTCTTTATATTTATTATTAACCTGTCTCTGAACTGCTCCATCCCTTCAGATACTTGTGTTTCTTCTCCTTACCAAGTCCCACCCACATGACCTTATCATCTCAGGGTCAGCACATGCAAAGGCTGAACTGATAAACTTGCAGTGTTCTATAGATTTCTGCCTCCACTTTGTGCTTCCATCTCTCTGCTTTTACACTCACTAGTTTACCTCCATTTCTATCTATTATCCATTTCCACTCTCTTTCTCCCACAATTCTTTCACAGCTCTGCTTTCTCCACCCTGACTATCCCTCTTTCCAAGTTGCAGATTACTCCTCTTTCCTTCTCCAATCCTATATCCCGGATAGGATTTTGCTTTTATTCCTTTTCTATATTCCATATTTTATATTCCTTTGCTTTATTCCTCTTGTATTTTAAGCACACCATATAACACCTAATCTCCTGCGTTCTGGTCTTCCCTCCAACGTGGGATATTCTTATCTCCACAGGTTCTGTGTTTCTTCCTCTGGAGTGACAGTTCTCACTGTAATTACTTTTCCTCTCTAATAGTCTATTTGCTGGATACCTGACTATAAAAATCTCTTCAAACCCCAAATTAACCTGACATCTTCTGTGTATGCAGGAGGAGCTTACAGCAAAAAGATTTCACTGCTCAGTAACTTTAAGTCTAAATTTTATCTCAACCAGGTTTGATTTATTCAGTTAAAAAAAAAAAAAAAAAAAAAACAAACTCCTTTCTCCCCACTGATATCTAAACACTGCCCAAAATTCTGGAAGCCACCGCTACCACTATCTAAAAACGACAGAAACATGATATCATTCTGACATGAAAATCCCCACTGAGAGAGTTAAATGTGAGCTCTAACCACAGGGCTCGAAAGAGCTGTTCAAGATGGAAATCAGCTTCTTGTGATAAATTTAAGCAAGGAAAAGAGAAGTGCAGAGGAGTTTCTTTGGTAAATGTGTACCATCCGGGCCTTCCTTATCTTGCTCTGAGGTTTACGTTGGTGTATGTTCAAGGTTTCTTTAACATGTCCCTCTATCAGCACGATAGAGAGACATTGAAACCGAGTGAGGACAGGGAGATGAACACAGTGTTGCAATTCTGTGCTAATCACTTGATTCTTTATTATTTTTTGTGACTGTTGAAATGATCCTGTATTATAGTCTGTAATAACAGAAACAGAAGTTAAAAAAAAACATAGCCATGAATAAATCAGCTCCAGAGTTGTGTTTGTTATACTCAGCTGTGGCTCTGCTCCACTGCCAACATCAACCTAGTTCTTTTAGCCAGTAAGGTTTTAGTCCTGTTTGAGAAAAGACATCAAAGCCAACCTATTATCTTTCACCATCTCTATGAAAACCTGTGTGACTTCAAGTTTACTCACTGGGCTTTTCATAACACAATTTTTCCATCTATCAAAATAAAGTTAATGCTCACACAATGCAAACATCAACAGACACTTAGCTCTCTTCTTTCCAGGGCTCAGCTATCGGCTTCAGCATCCAAACAGGCCAAGTGAACAACTCCTACAGGTTCTTCCCTTGGTACAGCCATTTATTTCAAACAACTGCAACTGCCTACCATGCACTGTATGAAATATTACAGATGTAGAACTTGACATCTGCGTTAGTATCTCATAAGTTTCCTTAAAAATAAGGTGGCAGCCACCTGCCACAGATCTTCATTTCTACACATGAAGGAAGCAGTTTGAAGATCCATTAACTTGCTGCCTGTTTTCTCTAATACTACTATTCCCACCTCCTTTCAGGTTCTTGATTCTGAAGTATTTTACTTCCCAGTTTTCTGTTCTTTGTGTACAGCTCACTCCCTTTGCACCACGCAGGATCACAGACCTCATGCTGCCACTGTTAAACCAGCCCTATGTCTTTACTTCAGTGAGCTACCGCTCTGAACTTAAGATCATTGTTTCTTCAGCTACGACTCACACTTACAATACTCTTCCTACTATTTTCATACCCACTTTCTTCCTCAATTACTTTCCCAGCATAGCTGGGAGAGAACTGGGGGAAACACTGAGGCAATTTTATTTTTAAACTGGCTCTGAACTATGTAATTATCTACAGCTTAGAGGTTGTTGATATTTTGCCTACACTCTTGGCAGTGCTCTTGTGAAGGAACTATTCTCTCGGTATCACTGGCAACTTCAGCCTTGGTGTAACACAAGAAATAGCGACAATAAAAAGCTCACAGTAAAACAATAGTGGATGCTCTATTTAAAACACCGAATTAGAATGCAAAAGTCAGTACCAGATATTGTAAAAGTATTTCTGTTTTAATGAAGTTTACCATATTACAGCAACACAGATCAGTAAATCTGTCAATGCCATTTACTCTTTCAGCAAAGCATTTAAGTAATGTCTGTGTACTTAACTATTTTGTTGGAAAAAGCTCAGAGAAAAATTTATATGGTCTCCCAAGTACAAGTCAGTCCACATTACCAGTAATGGTAATTCAGTGTTCATTATACCCAAAGAGGTTTGCAAGGCAGAATAGGCCTTCCTTTAACCATAAGATTCCTGTGACTTAGATACAACATGCAGTGACTTCTCCTGGACTGTACCCCAGGCTCCAGCACTTACACACATGGCAAACACACCATTGCCACTGCAACACCACCATCACTTCAAGTTCTACACCAAATGGTGTACAAGGGTTCACAGGCCATAGGGGATGGAGAGGGGATAACATGACTGACTCTCTGAACAAACTAACCTACCTAAGAAGCTACCTCAGAAACCTGAAGAGGACAAGAATAAAAGCTCCTGATACCATCAGCAAATATTAAGATTCTCAGTGTCACTTGCATTGCATTTTCATGTATCCTTTCAGTCAGTTTCTGTGGGAACACACAAGCTTCCATATTTCCTTGCCCAGCCAAGCAAAGAAATAAAACCAATTCTCTTCTGCCTTGTAAGAGACCCGCAATTTTTGTTATGATTTAACTGTACTTCTGCAAAGCTCATATATACAAACTTTCAATAACTTTACAAATATGTATATTAAAGAGTATCAGTCCAGTGTTCATTATTTATTTTCAGATATGAAAATATACCCTATTTTTTTAAAATTTAAAGTAAGTTAATGTACAGCGTGATTCTTTCCTGCACCCCTCATAATAATACAACCAATCACATTAAAAAAAAAAAAAGCTGGCATTTTTAAAAAGCATTTTAGGAGGGTACAAAATTAAAAGTTCCAGTCTAATTGTTTTGTCATTATTTTAGTCCTCACAGATCATGGTTTAACTACAAAGTTACACTGCAACACAATGAAGCAGGAGGGAATGTTATAGTGTGAACAAAACAGTACTAAACTTACCCCTCTGAAATTCCAGCCCTTGGTGGAAGGAAACAAGGAAAAATTATTCTGTTGCTGCTGTTTCGGCCTGCAAGATGAGACAAAGAAAAGTGTTTACATTTTCAGCTGCCATATTTTCTACCTCAGTAACAGAATGACAATAGAGGGAGAAAAGAAAAGCACATGCTTCAAGTACTAGGACACTTAGACTTCCTTGGCTGTACCTCTGACAGGTTTCTGTCTTCAGTGTTACATGTTTTAATTCAGACTGAGCACTAAGGGACATGGCAGCCTTTCAAGCCTTCAGAGATTCTCTGACTTGATGTCTGACAGCAACTGATTCCTCCACTGATGTTCAGCAGACAGCCCTGACCCAAACAGTCTGTGAAGCTGCAATTACGCCACGTGATGCAAGATGGTCCAGCTGGACAGGAGGGGGACATCTCACAGCCTTTCATCCTGACAGTGGAGCTACACAAAGCTGTAAAAACCAAGGTAGCCATCCTCTTGTGTGACGCTAAAAACTAGAAGCTGACTTCTGTTTTTACTCCTTCCAAAAATCTTTCTCCTACCCTATAATTACACTGTACAATTATGACTGAAAAGTAACCATAACATGGCCCACTTCTCTCCTAATGAGTGCTTTTCACCAGTGAGATCTTCAATTAGTTCACAAAGGTAGGCAAACATTGCTGAGATTTTACACATGGAGTCAGATCAAAGCTCCAGTGACCTGCTGAAGCTGACCAGACCAAGCATGGTTTGGCAGCAGGACCCAAGTGCTGAGCACGCTGCACCTCCAACCATGCAACCAGACACATTACAGAAGCGACCATGAATAGTAACAGGAACACAAAAACCTGGTTAAAAAATAGCAAATTAAATGGCTGCTTGTGAAACCATCCAACAATAACACGACACATATTGAAGTTAAAGCACTGAACTAACACACAAGTTCTTCCTGCTGCTTATAGCTCCTGAAGGACTCCAACACACCATACCTCAATTTCTTTCCTCAGAGTCACAAGAGCAATTGTTTCCACTGCCTTTTTTCCCATCTTCTCTTTTTTGGTGTAAATATTTGGTGTACGGACAGTCTTTTTTTCATGTTCATTAAACACATCATAGAGCTGTGATCACAGCAAACATTTTTAGATGCCAGCATAATGCAATAAATTACAATCATGACAATTAAGTAATTTTTGTAACATCAAAGACTGAGATGTAAATCTTCTTAGTTTTTCACTGCACCAGCCTGCCAACCAGAAAGAATATTAATACTGAAGTGCATTGGTAAAGTCATTAAAGAGCACAAGGCAGCACACACGACAGATTTTAGTGTTAAAGACTGTCCCACTAATAAATCCTCCTACTGCAGCTTTCCAAGTTAAAATATTATGAAATTGAATTTCTAACCTAAAAGCCTCACTGGAACAGTAAGTGCATTATAAAAAGAGAAAAATGTGATTAACGAGTGACTTACACAGATTATCGATTGTCCTAATGGTGTTTTGCATCTTTTTATTCACAGATGATCTCACACTGGAACCAGTCAGGTTTTTGAGAAAGTACTGTGAGCTTTCTATAAAGTTGTGCTCCTTAGTAATTTTTCCAAAAATATATGTTTGAACTTACATTTTATCATTTTTATCTTATATTTTAATGCTGTTCATGCATTTAATTTCCCATTTTGTTAAGAATTGCAGTAGTTCTATACTAATTAAGATGAATGTAGGGGAAGCAAGACATTTCAACGACAATAAAGCAAGTTTTATGGCCGTTTAGACAATATTTCAAGGGAAATGATGATTTAATTAAAAATTATCTCTCCCCACAATCATTCTATAATGAGAACTGAGAACTCCGTAATAAGCAATAAATTTGTCATATCATCCATCTACGCTCAACTAAAGTCCATCCAGCAGAAGAAGGATGACTAAGCAATTGTTATCATCAATCTGTAACTTTCCCATTCACTGACAGCTACCCAGACTACAGAAAAACAGACAGTCTTTTTATAAAAAGCAAATATATCAAATTTACATTTTGTCAGTTTTCACAGGAGGTATCCTCTTCCCTCTCATGAATCAAGAGCCTGACTTCA
Source organism: Oreocharis arfaki (assembly GCA_013398015.1). NCBI lineage: Eukaryota > Metazoa > Chordata > Aves > Passeriformes > Paramythiidae > Oreocharis > Oreocharis arfaki. Next base: position 894,662 of record VZRR01007514.1, read on the forward strand.
TTTTGGTGAGAATGAATCTCCCCATCATTCACAATGGTCTGCTAACTCTTCTTTTTAATACTACTGTGGCATTATTAAAGGGCCTTAAATGCAGCAGCCTAATGAAACAACGTAGTTTTACCAAAAGGAGATAATTAAAAAGGCAGGGAAACATATGGAGGTCACTGTGTGTTCCTCCATGACTTGCTGACCTGATCTGATACAACCAGGGTACAACAAAATTCTTCACAATTTTTTTGTTCCACCCAACGTGTGCAGCAGTCTTCTAAAACCAGACTGAAGCATTAGACTCATTTAGCACCCTATGTGCTACCTTAAATACTTTCTTCAAAAACTTTCACTTTCATGCATCTGGCCTGATTATTACTTTCCTATTTTCTACACTATCAGGGCTATTTGAAGTCTGGAACACAGTGAATGTTTCAAGTCTACTTTCCCATAAAAAGCAAGCTTTTCAAACAGCCCATCTCAAACATATCAAGATACAAGAACTGCAGAAGAACTGTCCCACTATTTTCCTGAAAGACTGTTTCAGAAATCTTGCTGTTCCTATAGCTAGGAATGATGTAGGTTAAACATATTTGTGAATTGTTTATGATCACCATTCTGAACCAACACTTTTCAGCTAAACACACCCCTAAATTAAAATGAAGTAACAAAAATTCTGATTCTCGAATGCACCTCAAGTGACAAAACATAATTCTATCAAAAGCAAGATTTCATTTACAGTTTTCAATTTGGTCCTTCACTATCTTAAAGGTATTTTCATCTCTTGGTCTTCTCATCTGCCAACATCAGTGAAAACTGCACTGAAAAAGAAATAAAGTATGGCAGATTTTTCAAACATGTTTTAAATTAATGCTTTCCTTTTTTGTTTTCCAACAGGGCACTACTACTGTTACTTCAGATCATTCTGTTTACTAGATAAATCCTTTCTGAAGTGCAGCAAGGTATGAGTCTGTGTTGCAAAACTATTAAAACACTAAATTGCTACTTGATATTTTAAATACAAAACTGTCAAAGAACTGTATTTTTTAAACAGCCAATAGATACTACACTTTGGTATGAGGGATACTGGTCCAATAGTGTATTAGACAAACTTGGTTTGGTAACAAAATAATTGACAAGACCAATAATAAAAATCATCACTGGCATAAGTAGGTAGCAGACAGAAGAAAATAAAACACCTTGAATAAAAAAAGAGGAGCTATTAACAGGGATTAAAAGCGATGAGCAGTCCTGACTTTTAGAGGCACATAAATCTAAAACAAATTACTCAGATACTATAGAAAGGCTTTTTCAAATGTCAAGGACGAGGCAGGGATGGTTCCTATAACTGAATGCACTGTGATGAACACTCTTGAAATGCACCAAATAGGTTATCACAGACTAGGTCATGGTGAGAAAAGGAAGCACAGAGGCAAACAGAGGAGTTCCTCCCTAAAATTACTTGCAACAAGTCTCAAAGCTGTAATTTCTAACACTTTGCCTTTCTTAGACATGGACCTCTTTTTGTTTAGCCAAAAGGCACCAAAGCGTTTTCTCCTCAGCACCACAGTGTTAAGAAGGAAAGACTAAAGGGTGGGGATATAAAGGAACTCTCCAGACTGTGGGAGGGAGGGGTCACCAAACCCTCCATCTGAGCTTGGCTTGGGGATCACTATGGAAAGTTTACCTTGGGAATAAAACCTGAAACCAAGTCCCGCCACTGTGAGGAAAGTACAAGCAGGGACGTGTCCCTTAAAAAGGCAGCCCTGGAGAAAATGGGCCTTGAGCCCGTCCCTCTGTCTGAGTGTCAAACTGTTCCTCCTCATCAGCAGAAGTTTTAACTGTGTATCTTCCATTACATCCTTAGCTCCAGCCCTGGCAATAAAAACCAGGAAACAGCATCTTTATGCCTTAGTAACTCAAATATATCTTAGATCCCTTGAAACACTTACCAGGGAATTACTAACTTGCTTACCTGCTAGCTCCTAGTGATCCTGAGGTTCAGGAAGAATAATTTAGAATTTTACTGAACTAAACTTTTATTACTGCAGGAACTTCTGACATTGGTAATACCCTCTGTGCTCTGGCACTTTCTTTGACCAAGTGCTTCTTCCACTGTTTAGTAGCCTAGGGAATAAAATGCATTTGTCCTTAAGATGTGCAGGGTTTTTAGGTTCCATCACACACGTACTATGGATATATTATAAAAATATTTTTAGACACCAAATTAACATGTCTTCTAGAACAAATCAGTGGAGCTCCTTTGTGCAACTTTTACTGTACTGTAGGTTAGTTGTATAATTACACTTGGTAGGTAAAAGTGTATAAAAGAATCTAAAACCTAAAATACAGACTGAATGTTTCAAAGTTTCTATTACATTTACTAACAAAAGTGTGTTCTGTGCCTTGAACCATGATGATTAGTTAAGTGAACAGTTTATGGCAGTTTACATTAAGCTCATGCAACTTTTATATCTTCATCTGATCCTCCAGTCTATCTGCACACAGAATCACTGACTACAAGAGTACTTTTTAGATATGAATATCCAAACTGTGTGTGTTTTGTTTAAAATATTCAGCTGCTACATCCGTTCAAAGATAAATTTTGCAAATCTACGTGAATACTCAGATAATAAGAGCAAAGCTCAAACCACTTGGAGACAAACTGTGCTCAGTAAAAATTTTTTTCAATCTGCAAAAATAAAGGTTGTTACGACAGCTGTGAACATTTTATGAAGATACTGTTAAATAATAAATAGTACTTACTGCTCAGAGCTGTTCTTTGTGATGTCATCTGCTCAACCTATCATAACTGTACACTAAGACACAGGTCCCAAAAGCACATTGATTTTAACACATTGGAATAGTTGTGATATTAAATTCCACACACAGAAAATGTCAAAGTGGTTTACCTGGTGAAGCCTGAGATGTGCAAGAATATTTAATCTTTGAACAATAGTTTTGAATACTGATTTCCTTAGATCTTTTAAATAACAGATAATAATGTACCTTTGGTACTGATTTTAAAAGCAAGAAAAAAGCTCATGCTTTCACCTACTTAATAAAACACATTGACTCATCCATTTTTAATCTCAGATACTATTTCTCTTTTATACTAGGCCTGTGCATTTTGGCCCTAAAAGGGTATTGTGGAAAATTCCATTTATTTTCCAGAAATGTAAAACAAATCTAATACAACAGAATCAGGCTCAGAAAAGATTTAAATTCCTAAGAGTTCACTTGATGGGTTTTTCTTGCTAAAGGCAAAGTAACTCCAAGACTGGGTGCATGTTTGATTTGCCAGGCCCCATCCTGCAGACACGAGCTTGTCACAAATGGGTAACTGGAGGTGGGGAGGCCACTGAGCTGAGCAAGACTGAACACTTCGTATCTTGAGAGAAACAAAAACGCTAAGAAAAAAACAATGACTGACTTTCAGCTGCTGTGCTGACTTCCTGAATGTGAGCATAAACTTTTATTGTCCTACTATCATGAACTGGCATAAATACATTAAGAAAGAAAAACAGCCCCTGTGAATGTGGTTGCACAGAGACAAAGCAGGTACATGTAGCAGTGAGCTGTCACACACCTACTCTTTTCCCATGCTTTCTTCAGAGCACGTTTATTTATACTATGAATCAATGCACCCTACCATAAAATATCCCATCACTAACAAAACCCAAAGAAGCTACAAAATGCACTTTTTCATTTATTTGATTACTTCCCTGCAAAAATTAAAAACATCCTTATGAAAGATGAAAAAAAAAACCAAAACCTGAAGGCCAACTGAAGTGCAACATTTCAATGTAAAAATCAGATATTCCAAATGATGTAACATTTCACCTTCTGAAGAATAACAAGTTTCATTTAAAGTTTTAACTGTAAATTATTTCTTCATTTCTAATTATTGCAGATTCATGCAATAAATGCCATCAGTATTTATCACTATAAAAGCATCCCCCTTGCTATACATGAACTCTGGTCACATCTGAAGGAGAAATCCCTGGCTGCTAGCCAACAGGAGGACTCAGACTTTTCTGCTGTTTGACAAAGGTACAGCTGCATTAATACTGGGGAGGATGTGAACAGAGTCCTGTATTATGTTTCTATAACAAAATATCACCATGTCATTAATATTGTGAAAGGCTGAAATGAGAGAGAATTCACAGCCTTACCTTGACTATGCAGCCTAAAAATATTCCTGTATCATTTCAATTACATTCAGAAGAAAAAACGACAATAACGCTCGTTAATTTTCAGTCATTGCCTCACCCCATTTGTGTATCTCAGAGACACACTGCATTCTTTACAGGGAGGACAACTGCTCATTCAAAAGAAATGTTTGCTCATTTCCACCCAACAGCCAGAGAAGATCCTCTGTTCCATGGGAAAAATAAGATCTGATGGTAAGGCTTAAATGCCCCCATCATCACAGCGTCAGAAAAAGCCAAGCCTCGGGGCAAAAACCTCACAACACTCATGCTCAAGGAAAGACAACAAGTCTGCTTCATTTTGTTTTCAAACTAGAAGCAAAGGCTGGGAAATCCACTTCTGTTAGCCAGACTGGATACTTGCTGGTTAGACAGAAGAAAAAGGTTTTCACAGAGAGAAATCAAACAAGGGATTTCTTAGCTGTTCAAAATCCACCCAAACAGTATTTTCACCTCGACCATAGAGACCCTACTAACACCCTCAAAATCCACTCAAGTGCCATCACATCATGTTCTTGATAAAGGAAATGGGTGTGTTCTGTAAGACATTTCTGTTTGGATTCATCTCATCTGGCCCTTTCTGAAGGTAAACTTGAGTTCCTGTGGAGCTGTGATTCACTAACAGGCATTCAGAGAGATCAGGACTGAACAAAGAGGGCAACAGTATTTAAAACAATAACATCTGGAGGCAAGCCAATCCTACACACGATTTTAAAACTTTTATACTGCTGGTTCCTTATCCTTCATTTGCAACTTCATATTTTTCTGCATTACAGCTTCTATTTTACCTGAAAAGGCAAAAAATGTAGGTTTGTAACTAAAATGTTGTATAGGATAGTTATAGTCAATTAAGAGACTTCTCTGAAAAGTAAAACCATCCTGCATACCTTTTCAAGAGAGCCCTGTGATACTTTCACACATTGCTCTCAAGGATATGGCACTAAGCCAGTCAGAGAAGGAAATAAATCTGCTTTTATTAGATTTGATCAGTTGTAGAGGACTAACTTTCAGCATAATGTTTCACTGAGCAAGACTGTTCTTGCTTGAAGGGTTTTACACTGAATGACAAGAACCAGTCCTGCAATCTCTATGCAGACAGACCAGAACTTCTTATCTTGAGATTGTAACAGGCCTGTCACCACCAGAGCTAATAAACTGAACTTTTCCAAGTGGATGCAGCCATGACCGTGACTTATCTTCAGCATGGAGTAACTAATTCTCCAGAAAAGTCAAATTATACCACAATTTTCTGTCTCCATTAGTTCTGTCCTCCAGCATGCCTAAAGGATTGGAGGCTGTCATGGCAAATTCCATTTAGCTACTTTGTCACATAGAGGTGACACATAACTTGGACAAAAAAATCTCACCAAAGGTTAAATATTGCAGCATCCTGGGGCCTTGCTCAGAATGCAAGCATTTTGTGATGGCATAACTACACCATGGACAACAGAAATTCTCCCACACTTTGAGCACTGTCAGTTAAATAAAGAACAGAATATTAAGAAGAGGGGGGAAAGTCAGAAATTCATAGAATAACACAATCATTAAGGCCGCAAAATACCTCCAAGATCATCAAGTCCAACCTTTGACTGATCACCACCCTGTCAATTAAGCACAGCATTCAGTGCACATCCAGCTGTTTCTTAACACTTGCAGGGATGGTAACTCCACCCCATCCCTGGGCAGCCCATTCCAATGCCTGACCACCCTTTCAGTGAAGAAATTCTTCCTGATGTCTAATCTGAACCTCCCTTGATGCAGCTTGAGGCCATTTGCTCTTGTACTGTCATTTCCTCTTGTCCTCATCACGTCATCAATAACAAAACCTTTCATGGGAAGTTGCAATATTTATATCAAGCCTGAGGGATAAAGCCTCAACTTTTTAAACCTTCTGCCATTTCTTGAGATTTTACTTAGAATTTTTTTCAAAAATCCCGAATCATGATACTTTGTTTTATCTCTTTTTCCTTTGGGTGTTGTTTTAAAGACAAGCATCCAATGAAACCTGGGAGGGAACACTTACAGTCTATTAGATTACCAAGACCAATAAGTACAATAAAAACAATAAAATATTTATGATACTTGCAGCCAAAACATGTGTGGTGCATGTGATATCAGTACGTGAAATATAGATACAAGTCATCAAGATCAAACTATGGAGCTTTTAGATTTACAAAGACATTTTTGCTTGTAAGGCTTTCACCTGCATTACTAGCAGACTGCACACCACAGGGGCCCAAATAAAACAAATAGTGATTTCACCTCCATTTAATCACATTTCCATCTGCACACTAATTCCTATTAGGTTGCATAAATAACTCTAAGAGCAACTATCAGACCCCAGGGCTTAGAAAACTATTTTCTCCTCATATGTAACAAAGTGCTCTTCACGGTTTTGTTATTCAGCTTTAACAGATTTTTTTAGATCTCAAAAATAATTACGAGAGTCTTTTAAATATTTATTAGTTTAGTTTCCTTTTTTAATATAACTCATTAGAACTTTCCCTTGTGGCCACAAATCCCCCGAGCACCATAAGCATTTTGTGTTACTCCATGACAGCGAAGCTACCAAATCAAGCCCTGAGATGCTTTCAAGTTTAGAAGTTTATTCATATCATAAACACCAGACTGGTTTCCCCTTTGTTCTGAATGAAAGTGAAATAAATATGAACAAGGCAATTGTATGCACAAAGGCCAGTTTACAAGTACAAGAAGAGCTAGATGTAACAACAAACAGTTTCAGGATATTTCATTAAACACTGACAAATTTATTTCTGAAGAAAACAGAAGAGTTTTTGAAGTCAATTTATAAATAGATGCTGAAGTCAACAAATACTGACCTCTACCATGTGACTTGTGTGATCCTGACCTTCGCTGTACAGTGAGGTCAGAAGGCTACCAAGTTTTTATTAACAGTATTAGTCATTATGTAAATGATTTACATCATTCTTGAAGATAAAACTAAGTTATAGCTCCTGAGCAGAAGATCTTGTACTACAAATCTGGCTTAAGAAGTTTCTTTACAGAAAAAACATTTGAAGCTGGTGCCAAATTCTACACCTAATGTTTCTAACACTTTTCATTGGTCTTTGGAACGGTACTTCAGCAATACACTGAAAAGTGTATGCCAACATATGTGGGTTTCTATGCATGAGAATGACTTCCTGCTAAGTAAGCAACCCCCCCATACTTTCACTGAAGGGACATTTAACCTGAGATGCAAAAGCAAAAGGTTTTCAGTTAGTTATTATTCACAGCTGGGTTCCTGTGGGAACATTTTCTGCATCACTGTTGCCATAGTAATTACTATAGAAACCCTGAATGCAATGGAGTCAAACCTGTTGAAACTGTGGTACCATTAAAGCTCCATTCAAAATAACCACTCAGAACAGAAAATGTTCACTTATATCTACTTTTGCCAGCAAAGAGTTAGGTTTTCTAGTCTCTTCAATATAAATACACTAACTACATTAATTTCAGCCCAAAACCATTTTACAAGAGCATACATGAAACCTTCTTAAAATAATTTTCTTACAAGCACAGAATCCTATATTTTAAAGTAACATTATACCAGTGATGGCTCTGAAAGTGTTTATATGTTTTGTAGGTCACAGGCCACAGAATATTCGCTAAAAAGTGCATTTATCAGTAGGAGATATCTGGAGTTAGTTTTTTCCAAAATGCATATGTATGTATATATAAAAAATAAAATTTATTTCTACAGATACAGACTCACACTCCTATGCTTTTTCTTTCCTTCTTGATTACAATCCCTGCAAAACCAAGCATTAACACATGAAGTGAGGCAGGAAATGGGATTTTGCTGTAAAGCAGACCAGTGATGAGCCACCAATGGAGGAAATTAGCACTTGCACATCTGCACACACAGTTTAGTTCTTTATTTTCATCAGGTTTTTGGTTTTTTCCAGACACTCTCCACTATTACGTTTCTTCTGAAATTTTTAATGCCATGCCTTTAAATTAGAGCACATTTATCTTTCTTCTTACTCTTGCTGATAGCTAATGTATTTGGGTTCCAACGAGGTACATTAGAGACACACATGGCAATATTTCATTATAAAAACTGAAAAGCTCCCTAATCACAAACACAAGAGAACAGGCTTTTTCAGTCTCTATACAGAAAGCACTGGAACATACGGACAATATTCAGCAGCTGAAGAGTCAAACCACAAGGGAAGAAATCAAGCAGATGTTGATTTGAGAAATGATGATGCAAAAGTATTTAACTTTTCCTTTACGGTCATGGATACCAGAACTACTGTTGGTAGCCCCAGGTGAGTGATCTTACTCCTCTTCAATATGTAAAGTATGTTTCTGGAGCCAAGCTGTTGGATTTTTTCCACTCACTTATACTATATCTCTTGACTAATAAAACACTATCTGTGCTTTCAAGAGAGCATTTTTCATTTCCAAATGTATCAAAAACACTATCTATGTGTTCTATCAAAAACAAAATCTATGATTCTATGAACTGATGTGAAAGAGTTCACTTCATCTGAATCTCTCCCCACCTCCAGCTGAAGAGTGGTCACACATCAAGGATTTCAGGCTGCTGCAAGATTCACTAACAATATTATCTAAGAGCCCTACAGGCAGATCTCCCAACCCCGACAACTTCAAACCGAGAAAGAAGAGATATGCAGCGATTTGATGAGTCAATCACTCGGAGAAGTGGCAGAGTAATGAAGAACAAGTTTGCAAGTCTGATGTTCCAGTACAGGCTCTTTGTTCAGGGTAAAGATTGAAGATAAAAGCTGCTTTCTCGCTTCCAAGAGACCGAGGTGGCACCGGAACGAGGTGAAGCAGCACTCTCAGCACTCCTACCCTATGCAAGGGCATGGGGTGAGATGCGACCTCATGATCTCAGCCAGAACTAAAGACCACAGGTTTAGCACTGAGCACACATGGTGATAGCACAGCATCAACCTGCTGCAGCAGACACCCACAGACCCTGCTGGGGCAGCTGAGCAAGGTCCTTCCAGTGGCAGCAGCCCCGAGCTGTGTCCCACATCCCAGCACGCACCACCTCTGCGGCCCCTGCCATGACAGGGATGTGGTCAGCTCAGGGCAACACTTGTGCTCCTGCTCTTTACCAAGGATGTGAACAGCCACACTCTCTGGGGCCCTCTCTCACCATGCTGGTACTAACCAGGATCTCTCACCTCAACCCACACACAATTACGTTAAAACTGGCGTTCATTTGCTCTGGTATTTTTTATATCTCCTAAAAAACAAAACTAGGCAATGAGTTCAAAAGTTGCTGGCAAGACCAACAGCACAGTCATATGTCATTTCCTGAGGAAACCAGGCTCTTCAAACCACACACACACACACCTTTTGCAAGCCTGACTTGCTGAGGTACCTTGAAAAGCAAAGAAAATGGCTTCAGAACTCTCAGCTGCCATGTCCCTTAGTGTCCTGTTGAGAAAGACAGAAGTTGGGCAATTATTTGGTTGGACCTTTAAACTCAAAATGTGTCATAACTTTTATTCTTCAAGTAAATCTATGGAATGGGGGAAAAAGGCCTGTTCTTTAAACTGTCATAATGAATCAACCACCCCACTTGGGGAAAAATGAAATTGTTTTTTCTCCAAGTTCATAGAATCAAGTGGCTCTTCTCAAGACAGAAATATATAAAAATACTAGTAAGTGAAAAATACTAAATGTTAAACCTTATCCACAAAGACAAACATTAACACTGTGTCTGATGTGTAAGCAGAGAGCTTTAAGATGATCACTAAACTCAATTGCACTGTGAAAAAAACACAGAAAAGAAGCATCACAGTATTTTCAAGTTATCTTTAAATGGAAACCTGATCAAAACAGTTACACCTTTGCTTTAGTGGAACATAAACAGAGTTGCAGTACACTTGTAATGGAGTTCTACCGTGAGCAAAAGCCTCAGCAAACAAAAAAATTGCTATAGTGCATTTGAGAAGAAACTGATTGCTAAAAGGCTATTAAGGCATTAAATTACCATAGCAGACATGCATTGTAAGCATGCTCTGATATCAGCAGTGTCAATCTTTGCACACCAATTACAACGCCTAATAGACATTAACACATAATAAAAAGTGGGTGTTACCACATTTTTACAACAGCTTCACACAAAAAAACCTTTCTGTTCCTAGAGAAATCTCAACACATGTACGAAGTAATGTGTAAAGAATCTGAAAATTTAGGCATTTCCTTTCAAATAAATGCAGGCACTTGAATAACTGAGCTTGTTTTCCTACACAATTTAGCACCGTAAAGAAAAGAAATTCACGTGCTTTGTTCAAATTTCCGCTTGGTTGAGTCTGTAACAAAGCAAGACAACCGGCATCCATACTGGTCCCAAATCTTGCTCTGCAGCACCACAGTGTTGTTTACCTGAGCAATTTCCAAACTGCTGGGTTAGGCTGAGAAAACAGGTCAGCATTTCCTCAGGAGAAACACAGCTTGTTGCTTCACCAGACTACAAACTGCCCTCATCTATTCACCCAGCCGATGCAAAATCCTAAATCAACTGTGACCTGATGATGGATTAGACAGTTTTGAGGACCACCAATATCTTGGCAAGAGAGTCACAGATCCCCTACTGGGCAAAAAATATTATTTTAATCTCCAATTAAAACCGTTTGACTTGAAATGGGCAAGGAAACAATAGAGGAATTTGTTGACGGAATTTAACACAAGACCATTTCCTTTAAATAAGGACATCAGAGGTTCAGAATCCAAAACAAGTTTTTGCCAGTTCTAGAGTCTTTGGTCAATCTTCCTACCTGCCTTTTGTGACAATTGTGTGTTCCTGTAGGTAGAAGTCAGTTGCTGAAAGGCCTGAGGCAGAAGCATGGTAAGAGAAAATCATGATCACATCCTACCTGAACTGTTTATGAGAAAAACAAACAGCTGAACATTCACGGCCTGTGTTCCTCAGGGAGACAGGGACAGATGATTCAATTACATGAAATTACACATTAATAGAGGAACATAAGAAATTACTATCCTGGTTATGACTACAAAGTTAGCATATACAGTTTTTCCAAATCAAGTGTACCAAGTCAGGGGACATTTCTCAGTTGTGTCCTTGCAAACAGACTGTTTAGGAACTGCAAAAGAAACCTGCTTACCCTGACCAGAGAAAGGTCTGCAAAGCACACCTACAGACCTGATGGACACTGCTCGTCAGAAAAGTCCAGCTTATCCATACAGCATACAACACACAATGAGCAAAACCAAACACATATCACCTTCAGAGAGGAAATTAAGACATGGTTCTGATGCTAAAGAATTTACCTTTTCAATACCTCGATACAGACACTAAAAAACTACCATGAAACCAAGTATCGTAACATTAAGTCCTACAAAAGACAAACACCAGTAAGTGGGAGAAGCTCGGCTACGGCTTAAATGTAATTGAAACATGACATATTTAACAAAGGAAACAGCCCCAACGTGGGCAGGTGCCGGCGGCGAGGAGCGCCCTCGGCGGGGCGCAGCGCGGAGCCGCACCGGAGCTAGGGCGGGCAGCAGCACCCGGCCGGCAGCGCTGCCCAAAGCTCAGCTGCCTCACTGCTCCCCCGCTCCAGCACACGGAGAAAGAAAAGATCGTATTCTAGCAGAGCGGAAGGCAACAGCTGGAGGAGTTTATCAAAATTTTGTTATTTCAGGAATAGTAAACCAGCAGATTATCAAACAAATTTCGATGTTTCACGGTAACCTAATTTAACCGTCTAAATCCTATTTTTTTTTTCTCCCTGCTTTCTTCTTAATTTGTATGGAGATTGGTGGATATTTCCCAGAATTTTCTGGTTTGTTACGCAGTGTCCCCACAGCACTTGCACAGGGGAGGAAGACGAAAGAGCTCTTTGGGTCAGTTGCTAGTTTGGATAAAGGAGGATATCCGGGGGAAGAAAAAACCTCCTAATTTAGGAAATCTGATGGATGGGACAGAAGAGGTGCTATATACCAGGGTAGATACAATAAAAGCATATCATGACTTTCCCTGTCTGCACTTCGATACAAACCCCTTGCTGATTTGTAGTTGACTTAGCACGACTCCCTCCCTGCACTGGGCTAGAGAAACAGCAGATCTGAGACGGAGGGAAACGTGCCTAAGCGTGCCCAGGTACAAACCTGCCAGATCTAGCTCTGCTGTAGTAATAAATAATGGATTATGAAGTGTCAGATGTGAATGTAGCTCATGAAATTGCAAAGAGACCCCAGTTTTTAAAAATCTGAGTGCAACTTCTCTCTTTTTAAAATCCATCTAGTCACATACCACTTGATTCAAATCTGTGGAATAAAAACACATTATATAGCTTTCAAAATAGAGTCACATTTATTTTACTGTTCTGTACAGAGTGGGGCTGGGGAGACTCCAAGAGAGAAAAACTGACAGCTCCTCCTTTTTGATGCAATTTGCAACGATAAGCGAGTCTCTGAAACAAAAGCTTCTCTACACCCAGAAGCATAGTAGTAATCGAACTCACTTTTTTAAAAACAACTTTAGAATTCATTTTTTAAAATGAAGACATAACTAACTGGACAGCTCATAAAATACAGTCAGCTCCTGGCCTTCACCACCGAGTGGAAAGCCTGACAGAGAAGGTGACAACAAACCACCCCTGTTCCTGCCAATACATTAGGTTAATTTTTAAGTCACGCTTCTTACAATAATAACTAAGTTCAAAGTCAGGGAAGAAAAACACGACTTTTTCATACTAACTAACATAAGAGGATATTCTGACATATTGCAGGTATTTTTTAGTCACATATTTTTAGCGAGTTTCTGTTCATAATGACTTTAATATGAGCTATTCCTATTAACATAGGGTTTCTCCTTCCACATCAGAAGAAACAAATCTGCAGCTTTATCTGAGGAATTTCCTTGTGTAGCTTTAAGGCAATGGAATGACAACCTAATACAGAAAATCCTTTGTGTCCCAGAGATTTGCAGGTCACCAAAGGTATTCAGCTTGAAAGATACATATTCAAATCATTGTCTCTTACAACACTTACCTGTTGAAATTTTCAGGGCCCACAGGAAAATGCAGTTAATTTAACTAGTTCACACATCGTCCAGCCTTCCCTCCCCCGAAGGAAAGACCAAATTACAAATCAGCCTTGTGTTTCTGATCTTTTGTTTCCAAATACTGCAATGTGTACATATGCCCAAAGAAATACCGTTTGTGTTCCTTAAAAACTTTATCACCAGCTCCCTCTACAGCCAGAGAATTAACTAAGCATATCTTAGAACTTTTTTTTTTTTTGGGGGGGGGTGGGACGAGGAGGGGAGGGAGGGAAGGAGAGGAAGTGTCTTGCTATTAGTATTACTCTAATTAGTATTAGAGTATTAACTAGAAACTCAACTGTAATACGTGCTGAACGAGTGTATAAAATAATAACAGACTGTTTATAAGAACCGATTCTGGAGGCTTAGTGAAAAGGAATCATGACCAAGGACAAGAATCTTTAGAAAGAGAAGCAGGGTAAGCATACAGGAAATAGATGGTTACCAGTGGTAGATCACTGGGGTTTTGGGGTTTTTTTTAACATTAAAAAAAAAAAGTCACACTTCATATAGGCACATGCACATACACCCCCAGAGAGAATCAAGATTTTTCAAAGTGATTAGCAGAAACTCACACTCACTGTCCCCTGCTCTGCCAGTGAGGAGCTGCACAAGAAACTGGGATGAAGGCCAGGGCAGCCGGGCCGAGCTGGCCACAGGGATATTCAGGAGTAAGTCAGGAGGTCATGCCCACTACAAAAGGGAGGTGGAGGGGGCCGATCGCTGCATGGCGATGGGCATGGGTCAATGTCTGGTGAGCAACAGCACAGAGCATGGCTTGTTTCTCCATCCCTTCCATTACAATTACTGCTGTTGCTGGGAAAACCGTTAATTGTAACAAACAGCATTTGAGTCTTGTGAATTCCTTCAGCTTTAATTAAAGCAGGACAGTGCTTAGCCCGGAATAATGTGTGCCAGAGGTTATTGTAGCCTTAAAGACTGCGGGCCTGAGCAACGCTGATAAGAAGCTGTATCTTCGCCAGAACACATCGCTAGGATGCATTCAAAGCGAAGAAACTTTTTTTTGGAGGTCTATGACTAAAAAAGGATGATTTGAGGAATGGAATGTTTCCCAAATGACCACCAGAGCCCCTCAAAAGACCCCCTACTCTAATGTAAATAAGCTCCAAGAAGTGACCTGAATATGCGAAAGAATTCGTGTGAATGTTAAGCACGTATGTAAGAGTTTGGGGGAATGTAATGAATATGTATAAGCTACATAGATTTAAACTGATCTGTTAGCTAGTGGGTTAGGCAGAAATATCCCGCTCACCTGGCACCTAAAATAAAAGTGATGCCACTTTCTAATACTGAAATTACAGTGCTAGAGAGTTCTATTCCTGACCTTTGGTGACACTAGCATNGCATGGCTTGTTTCTCCATCCCTTCCATTACAATTACTGCTGTTGCTGGGAAAACCGTTAATTGTAACAAACAGCATTTGAGTCTTGTGAATTCCTTCCGCTTTAATTAAAGCAGGACAGTGCTTAGCCCGGAATAATGTGTGCCAGTGGTTATTGCAGCCTTAAAGACTGCGGGCCTGAGCAACGCTGATAAGAAGCTGTATCTTCGCCAGAACACATCGCTAGGATGCATTCAAAGCGAAGAAACTTTTTTTTGGAGGTCTATGACCAAAAAAGGATGATTTGAGGAATGGAATGTTTCCCAAATGACCACCAGAGCCCCTCAAAAGACCCCCTACTCTAATGTAAATAAGCTCCAAGAAGTGACCTGAATATGCGAAAGAATTCGTGTGAATGTTAAGCACGTATGTA
Source organism: Oreocharis arfaki (assembly GCA_013398015.1). NCBI lineage: Eukaryota > Metazoa > Chordata > Aves > Passeriformes > Paramythiidae > Oreocharis > Oreocharis arfaki. The sequence goes on from VZRR01007514.1 coordinate 909,712, forward strand.
AGAGTTTGGGGGAATGTAATGAATATGTATAAGCTACATAGATTTAAACTGACCTGTTAGCTAGTGGGTTAGGCAGAAATATCCCGCTCACCTGGCACCTAAAATAAAAGTGATGCCACTTTCTAATACTGAAATTACAGTGCTAGAGAGTTCTATTCCTGACCTTTGGTGACACTAGCATTGTCATTAGTTAGGGGTTAAGCCATGGCAACTATGAAGGAGGGAAGGTAGTGTTTTCCTTTACTTGGCTGGTTAACACGTTTTGTATTTTTCAGTCAGAAACTTTTACTATTTCCGCATTTTCTGGATTTTTTCCAGAAGATATAAGAGAAGGAAAAGAAGATACAGCAAAATGCTGCATATCTGAATGAGAAAATAAGGCTCTACAGCATGAATAAGAACTAAGCTGACAAATTTCATCCTTGTTCTAAACTACACCAACTCTTTTACTTGATGTTTTCAAGACAGCACTGAAGGACACGTTTTCATCCTCTATAATCATATTTTCAACTTACAAATTACCAAAACCTGAGTTAGGGATGGTGAGGCCTCCTTCCATAGTGCATTAGTTATTAACATTGGTGATCCAAGCCTAATCACCCGTGTTATTTATCACCCTGACAGCATGCACTTCTCTAATCCACAGAGGTGAAAAATAAAAATAAGTTAAAAAAATTAACATATCAAAATGCAAAAGCCTGGTTCCTTATGTAAAGCTATACAGATTCAGCTTCTCAGTACCAGTGATTCCTATTCCAGCCAAGAGAGTTACTCACACAGTCCAAAGTGACATTTTTTATTAAATTTATTTTCTAGATTTCACCAGGATAGCCCATATGGAAGAATACCAGAAGATACTTTTAAAAAACAGATCAACTAACAGATTTTTACACTCCTTTCCTACATCAAAGTAACTAAAAGTTATACTTTTAAAACATTCTTCAGCTCTTTAATAAATATATGTATTTCACTCTCCCTATACACTCCCTGTGGACACTCAATTTATCTGTCAGAGTACAAAAGCCATGCCACCAGCCTGTGCAGCAACACATTCATAAACAAAATACCATTGAGGGCAGCCTAAAGACGGCATTACCTTTTACTTGGATAAAAATTTCTTGACATTCAACTGGAACCAATCAGATATTTCAGAACTGTTTCTTGTAACTCTCTGCCTCAGCTAACAGCTATAATAAAGAGAGATGTAACACTGGAAAAGCAGGTAGAGCCCATCAGAGTCATAACCAAGAATACAGAAAATGTTATAAGAGACACATCATCAACAAAAATTATTTGCAGTATGACCTAGAGACAAAGTAATCACATGTACGAGATGCAGATTACAGCTTTATCCAGGAATCTAGTGAGTGATGATCTTCACCAAAAAAAAAAAAAAAGAACCCCCTGCAAAAAATCCACCAAATACTACCTACAAGCAGCAGCCTTAGCTTCGTAAGGTGGTTTTTAAAGAAGCAATCAGTAACTCACCTCTGCTGCTATTTCTCTATGTGATCCCAGAAAAAAGCCAAGGGCGGGGGAGAAGGGAAGGAGAGCAGCCAGACCCCAGACAGGGAACGGACACAGCCGCTCCTCCGAACCAAGGCTGCCACCTCGTGGGCTCGGGCCGGGGGCAGCCCCAGCGCTTTTCCTTCTCAAGGCAGCAGTCAAGAGAGGTTTTTGATCCCATCCAGGATGAGGAAATGCAATCCATACTTAGTTTTGTAAGACATGATGATTGAACATATGTTTAAACTTGTACTTGCCTCTGGGGCATATTTTCTTCAGCTACAAAGCCCATTTCATGTGTGCATGAGGCAAAGTCAGCAGTTGGTGAGTGCACTTACTTTAACCATTTCAGCGCATTCTCATCTCTCACTGTTTGTGGGTGTGCTAAGGAGCCTCATGAGTCACCCTCTCCATGCCCTACGTCACTCTCCTGGATCTTCATCCACTTCCTTTAAGGGACTGGTCTCAGGCTGCAAGTCCCAATGCAAATGATTCCCTTGCAACAATTTTCAATTCTACTACTCCTTTTATGGGCAGAGAAGTACTTTAAATAAACTACGAAAGTTAGGTAAGATAGAAGTGATTTTATATATATAGTAAATATTTATCTGCTTTATTAAAAATAGTTAGTCATAATTATTATGTTATGCTAACTATACAGAGTATTCTTCAGCTTTCCAAGAAAAGCATTTTCTGTCTTTGTAATAAAACATTGCTAGAAAGCAACTAATTCAAGGCCTCCTGCAGATAAGATTAATTTTATCCAGCTATCTAAAGTGTTAATCTGTAATTTATGGGACTTCCTTTTTGCACACACTGTAACCTTGTATACCCCAAACAAGTATGTGCCTTTTGTAATCAAACATCTGCAGTTAAACTACACTTGACTAGAGCCAGTTTATTCAGTTCTCCAGGATGATTCATTTCTACTGATTAAACAAGGATAGAGGAGAAACAGGGAAAGTTGTGAAACTTGTTTCTCTTCTTACTGTAATTCCAGACACATAATTCTTCCTTCATCAACTAGCAGCTGGCAAAAGCTGCAACAGACTCATGATGATTTATTGTCACGAAACCTTACTTCCCACACAAGCTAGGAGTCAGCTTGTGCACTTGTCTGCCTCTGAGGTGCAGAATGCAGCAATTTAGCTCCTCTGTTCTGATCCTCACTGAGGAAGAAGGGCTGTGTGACTAAAACAACAGGCATTAAGGTAAGATCTACGTGGTACCTACACAGTTCCTCATAAAGTGAAGATGCAGATTTCCAGCTGCTCAGCACTGCTTTCCTATCTTGCTTTTACCCACGGGGGTTTTTTAGTCACGGGGATGTCAGCTCAAGTATCGTTTTAATCTCAGTTATTAAAACTTGTTATTTCCATTTCTTTCTTGAACAGGTGAATTCATATTTTAAAAAAAAACAAAAAAAGCACTTCAAATATAAGCTGTACAATATTCCAGAGTAACTATTTCTATACCAAAGAGTTTCTAGACATGTGCACACGAAGATATGACAGGAAGCTGTTCTCTTTTGATGTATGCAGTGATGGAGCTGGGTTTAAAATTAGTTTTTGCAATATCTAAATTCAGTATCTAAGCATGTCTTCCTTCTCACTGCACGGACTGGAGTTTCAATAGCTTCCCTTCCCCACAAAGTCACCAGTCTCAGATTAGAAAGGAAAGCTGAAACAATCTGTTACAGCATAAGACAAAAACAAAAAAGATTTAAAGAAGTTTCTGTCCTCAAACTGGGTTTAAGCCAAGTCATGAGCACAGAGTCAGAATGCGTTGGAGTCCACACATAACATTGCTTGTTTGGTTAGTTTTAAGATTTATAGATTTATTTATTCATAACATGAACAGTTTTCAGAGAAATTTGGTCTAAAAGTGATGAAAACTTTGTCATAGAAATAGCAGAACACTGCATACTTCTTAAGGAACACAGCAGAGTATTTGGAGACAGAAATGGAAAGCCAAGGCACCACAAATTCTGTCATGAGATATCCAGAAACCCAAATTTCAACTATTAGTTTTAAAAGTATTAAATACTTCCTGACTTAATCCTAAGTAAGATGATGAAGGAGTGACTAGCAAGACTTCATCCAGCCTAGAGGAAGCATGTTATAAAATTGACACACAATAATAAAACCTGGAAAATTTCCAATTCTCCTGCACATGTTCTGAAAAACAGTGTGCCAGCCAGCTAGTTTCACAGAAAGCGTGGATGAGTTGAAATAGCTCCCACTTGCTCCCTTTAGTTCCTTGCTTGCAATTTTCAACATTAAGAAAGTGAGGATCTGCCAGATCACGAGTGTCTACAATTTCAAGGCTCTCAAGCCTTGATTTGTACAACACTCTTCCACACCAGCTCAGACAGCTGATATTGTTGAGGTTATGACCATCCACCAAGTCCCTCAGAGCTCCTACTTATCAAGAGCAGCTTAATTTGGTTCACACACAAACTCTGCCATGATACCCTGCACTTACCAGACATTCACAGCAGCCCCACTTCTGCTACTACCAGCATTCTTCTGCTGCTGTAATCTTGATTATGTGTGTTGAGAGGGGGAAAAAGCAACAGAATCAAGTGAAGCATTGCAAGTTTGAGAATTCAATTTTTTTTTTTTTCATCTGGTAGAGGCACCAAACTACGCAGATATGAAACGCTGATAAACCAGAATGGCAGACTTGGTAAATGGCTGTACAAGGTAACTGGGGTTCAGTCGATATTTTTACTCCCCACTCTGTTTCCAGGGGGCCTTATGCAACATCAAAGCCTTTTACATGCATCATAAGTGATGTTTAAATACTAGATAAGGTCTTGCTCAGGGCTTTTCTCCGTGGAGGCTCTTGACTTAATTGAATATTTTACATTGTCACTGTATATATTTAACAGTAGACTTGTCTAATCTTCCTATGACTAAAACCAGTCCTTACCAATACTCACATTTTCATGAAAATAAACCCAGAACCATCAGAATATAAATAAGTTCCAAGAATCAGACAATGAATAAACAGCAATAAATGAACAATGCAGTAATACAGTGCACCATTGCACTTTATTAGGCTGAGAAAAATAATGTTCATTCAGCTCTAGTATTCACAGAACCCCAGAACAAAAACCAGTATTTTAGAAACCTAACCAGACATGCATCACACTGCTATTGAGAAAGTCCTCCCTGAGCCTCCTTTTCTCCAAGTCAAACAATCTCAATTCCCTCAGCTGCTCCTCATCAGACTTGTGCTCCAGCCCCTTTCCAAGCTCCGTTGCTCTTCTCTGGACACACTGCAGCCCCTCAGTGTCTTTTGTGTAGTGAGGGGCCCAAAACTGAACCCAGGATTTGAGCTGTGGCCTCACCAGTGCCCAGTATAGGAGGACAATCACTTCCCTGGTCCTGCTGGCCACACTATTGCTGACACTGCCAGGATGCCACTGGGCTTCTTGGCTACCTGGGCTCATGTTCAGCCACTGTCAACCAACATCCCCAGATCTCCTCCTACCAGGCAGCTTTCCAGCCACTCTGCCCCCAGCCTGGAGATGGAGGGGGTTGGTGTGACCCAAAGGCAGGATCTGCCTTTACCTTGTTGAACCTCACACCACTGGCCCATTGATCCAGCCTGTCCAGATCCCTCTGCAGAGCCCTCCTACCCTCCAGCAGATCAACACTCCCACCCAACTCGGGGTTTAATCTGCAAATTTACTGAGGGTGCCCTCCATCCTCCTGTGCAGATCACTGAAAAAGATATTAAACAGAACTGTCCACAGATCAATACCACAAGCAGGATATAAAAACCAGCAAAAGATACCAAACAAAAAAAGCTTTTGTGTCAAATTTCCCACCCCTCAGTAGATTTGTGAGTCAGGAGGGAAGTCCACAGTTCTTCCTCATCCTGCTCTTTCATCCAAAGATTTTTTTTTTGAGAATGCTCCAGAAGAGATGTTTAAAAGAAACTACTTTGAGGTACTATGATGCTGTTAATTTAATATTACATTAAAATTACATAAAAACAAAAAAAA